>CM037855.1:161749167-162124267 GCA_021234595.1 Delia radicum | reverse complement strand
ATTTGCCAATAATTTTACCAATATGACAATAAAAAACATTATTTTTTTTCACATTTTATTAGTGTCCGACCGAACAGTTCGGCCAAAAAACTATATTTTGTCGGTTTTTTGATATCTAGAGGCAATGATGACAATTTTGGTATTGGAAACATGTTTGTTGAGCCGATTTAATTCGATTTTGTGTATAAAATTTAAGAGAAAAGCCGAAGTTTAGCTATAAAGTTAAAAGTTCGGCCGCCGAACTATTTTCAATGGCCGAACTTTCTGAGGCCGAACAGTGAATTCATTGCTTAACTACAGACTTTTTTTCAAATTTGACACTCAAAATAGCATCTAATCAGCCCAATAAACATTTTTCCATCCGCCAAATTGTCCATAATGCTTTGAAATACCGATACAGACCAATGCATTTCTGGCCAAACTGTTCGGTCGGACACTACATTTTATTATACTTCACAAACATTAAATATGCTGTAAATCACTAAGACCCTGATTTTTAAATGTTTTTTATTATACATATTTCTTAACACTAATTAAATTTGGGGCAAACATTTCATGAATTCCAAAGTTATGCCAACGTTGGCAAGTTCGCTCAAACCGACGGTTGCCCACTGTTCGGGTAACAGGACAATACTTTCAAGTTTGTTAATCCTACGTCTGCCCACTCATAGCCGATCGTCGCCTACACATTGCCAACACTGTTCCGATTGCATTTTTCTTCTTGGGTTGTTACACGTACTACCACAATATTCGGTTACATCAACCGACATTTGCAGTTACGTCTACAATATTAATTTATTTTTATTAATAAAACACTGTTTCTAATTTTTTATGGTTTTAACTTTTTTATATATAATCTATTAGTATAAAGTACAAGATAACAAATTAAAAAATAGTGAATAAGAGATAAAACATGTGTTACCAATTTCTGATGCAAACATATCTAAGGATATATTTTAATGGAGCACATCCTGGATTCTCATAGATAATCTTCCTACTGAGATCCAGAAAGTTCATTTAAATATTCTCGGATTAATTCGAATACCTTATATGAATTCTCTATTGAGGTTCCTTCAAATAAATAAAAAAGATTATTCACTATTGTTAGAAAGTTAAAAATTTACTTGTGTTTATAATTGTACTTACCTGCACCAGGCACGTAGCTAGGGGGGTGGCTTGGGGCTAGAGCCCCCCCGAAATGATTTGACAAATTTAAAACTTAATACAATTCGTTAAAAAGTAACAATGTTATTGATAAATTTAATATGAAAATATTTATTTTTGACTTAGATCAAATAGGAAATAGTTTTTATTATGATTCGAATCTTAAAATTTCGTTAGAAAACATCGCCTGCAAATGGGCGGCTATCATTGTTAGAGTTGATTTTCGACAAAAAGCAATAAATAAAATCATTTCATAAGAGATTTCGAAGTCTTTGACTTAAATATAATCAAAAAATTGTTTGAGACAATGCAAACTAAAATTACATATGTCCTACACAGAAAACTAAAATTGAGTTTAATTAAAATATTGTGTATGATTCAGCAAAAGTTTTAACACTGAATTCGCAGTCGTGTTGATGCAATTGTAGTAACAACTAAAATTTAATTAATATTATTTTCCAATTACATATAGTTTTATTCACATCTATTAAAAATTTAATTGAATATGTTACTATTGGGAAAAATTACAAAATTTAAAAAAATCACCAAAATTGTAAAAAAATCGCCAAATTTCAAAAAATCGAGACCATTTGAAAAAATCGCAAAATATGAAAAAAAATGCCAATAATTTAAAAAAACAATCCTCAAAATTGCAGAAATTTAAAAAACTCCCCAAAATAAACGCCCCAAAATTCGAAAAAAATTAAAAAAATTACCAAAATTAAAGAAACGCGAATTTTCAACTTTAACAATTTTTTTTAGTTTTGGCGACTTTTTAAAATTTTTGCATTTGTTTCAATGTTGTTATTATACGATATAAAAACTGAAATTATTTTTATACCAAATTCATTTTCAATTAAACAGGTAATTGAAAGTAAGTTTGAAATCGAACAAAAGTTTAATTGAAATTTTTTCCACATTATTTTTTCTGAGTATTTTGACATAATCTTTTAAAATGGAGATACCAATAAGACTCAAAATTAAGTTTACTTGTGCCGTAAAAGTCGTTACTTTACTTACTGTGCAATCTTTTTATTTAAATTTGATTTGCTACGCACGCATCTGGTAACATAGTTTTCAGTATTTTTTTTACAATATTGCGATAATCTCATATATTTTTTTAATTTTTTTAAACAAATTTAAGCCTCAAACTTTGATCGATATGCATAATGTGTTAACGTGGTCCAATGTGATTTAAATTTTCTCAATTTTTTTTCCCCGAGTTTAAAACGTTTGCATAAAATAATACATTATTTTTTATACACTTATAAGGTTTTGGCTGCCAGTGCATTTAACCGGACATATTCATATATAAAATTAATTGCGTAGAAAAAATTTAATATGATGTCATATATAGTTGCGTATAATTGTATATTGCATTTAGAATACGCTAAAACTAATATAATTAATAATTACGTTATATATATATACCTAGACATTGCAAAATTATATATATTTTGATATTATATCATATTTTAAAAAACACAATTTTATTTTAGATAAAATTGTATATTACCCCATGCAGAGTCACACTAGAAAATTTGTCAATTATATTTTGGATGTAAATAAGTATTACATCAATACAATAGTACAATTAGTTGCATCATTTTGTGTATAATTTTATACACAAAATTTACCGCAATTTTTGTCTTTTGAATTGATATCTTTCTGGTTCTTAACCCTATAAAAAGATTTTTTTTCAATCTAAAACTCTAAATTTAGTTTCAACGTTTTTTCCGTGTTTGTTATTCAATGGTGTAAGTTAATAAATTCCACAAAATCTTCATTTTCATTATATTATTTTTTTATTTTGAATATAATAAATTTCCAAATGCTATGGAATTTGTTACAAATTATAAAGTTGTAAACCTTTTGCAAGTGGCTAAAGTCTAAAAGGATTAATAGATATTTCGGATTTTCATGACTTTTTTATATTAAAAACAGGATACAACTATAGCTTATTTTGTATATATCAGTATCAGTTCAGATATAAATTTATACCGCTATATAAAATCGTATTAAATTGTATCCCGTCATTATTCGGATGTTATTTAATTATTTTGCCCATTTCTCGGATAAAACTGTATTAAGACTCATATTAAATTTCGTATGATTTTATAAAGCATCATATTAATTTTAATCGGGTTATTAGAAGTTGGAAACTTTTTTTACTTTTTTTACATTTATCAAGTTTTAGCTACCCTAGACGTATATTAGCACATAAAAATATTAAGTAACGCAATTTTATTTTTCGCGGTTTTCAAAAAGTTTTCCGCATAATCCTTTTTTTATTTAATTAAACTAAAAATTAATATTTAGCTAAAAATTTAACGTAATTAGACAACAACGATGCATATCCAACTTAAAGTACACAAACGTTTTCAAATTTGACGTTGTTCCGCAGATTGTGATCAAACAGATTAAAGCGTTGTTTCGCGATATAGACATCAAAATTCCCAAAATAATGAATACAATAAGTAAAAAATGAAAAAAATGCATTTTAAGGAAATGCACTTTATGCGGGAGGATTTTGTTTCAAAATGACCTGAGAAAGCGATTTCTATTATTAATACATGATTGCAGGTAAAATTTAGCAAGCAAAAAAAAAAAAAAAAAAAAAAGCTGTTACTCTAGTGTGCAAAAAAAAAATCGAAAAGCCCCCCCCGAAACAAATTCCTAGCTACGTGCCTGACCTGCACCATTACTTTTCTATCGTTTTTTTTTAGCATTTCCCTTGTTAAATTAGGTGATTTTATTTATTTTTGGTTTTTTATAAAAAAAAAAAATATATTTTGACTGACATTAATTAGTGTACATGGAAATTCTTTTGTTAAAAGAAATTCGTAGTTGCGAGTACCAATTTTAATTTTTGGAACGGAATTTTTTTTTTTTTTTTAAGAGAAGCAGCACTTAGGAAATTCTTTCTCCTTCCCTATTTCTCATTTTTCTAAATGACCTTCTTGTTCAAACTTTCAACCCTACTTACTCTTTGCGCAGATGACAGCAACATTTGTCATTCATTTTCCTTCGATCGTAGGCCAAGCCTTGAGGAGATTGGGGGCAAAAGGCAGAATATGAATGATACACTTAATTATGATCTTTCTACAATCTCTGAGTGGGTCGTTGCGAATTTGGTAGAATTTAATGCGCACAAGACCGAAGTTGTATGTTAACCCATAGGTCCGTGGAACTTAACGCTGTCACCTGTTCAATTGGGTGGTATTAATATTGAAGAATCGGATACTCTTGATGTTCTGGGCATGAGGATTCAGTCTGATGTCCGTTGGAATAAGCACGTTTTCCAGGTGTCCAAAGAAGCATTCAAGTGTCTCGGTTTCCTGCAACGGTTTTGTAAGAAGTACTTCACTCCTTCCGATTTACTTAATATTTATACCACCTATATCCGACCGAAAATGGAATACAACTCCCATATATGGGCAGGGGCTTTCAAAGTCTATTTTGGAGCTTCTGGACCGTATGCAAAGGAGGGCGTCGACGCTCATCAATGACAAGAGGGTATCAAGCTCTATTGACTCATTGGAGCATCGTCGGAATGTGGTTGTGTAACATTGTTCTATCGATATTACCATGGAAATTGTTCTGCTGAGATAAGTGAACTTATCCCCAGGGCCCGTATTTTCATTCGAAACACTCGCCTTATCTAGCACAGCTCATCCGTTTGTAGTCGATTGTCCAGTGAACCGCACAACGCATTACAGGGAAAATTCGTTCATCAGCCGTACTAGCCGTATGTGGAATAAACTCCCCGCGGAGGTCTTCCCTGTCACTTACAATATAGCGAAATTCAAATCAAAATATTCACAAAACACTACTCCCTCTTTCCTCCTCCCCTATAACCTAATTTCCTGATATCAACACAATGCATTGCATTATAGGGGGCATCCCCTGAGTGTTGGTCTAACGAAAAAAAAAAAAAATTCTACCTATTGGAGTGGAGAGATAAAAAGGTGGAAAAAGATGAAGGGGCTTCAAACAGTTGTTGCCCCCATCTGATGGAGATTTGGCGAACTTTTGAATTTTTTGGTCATAGCCCTGATGCATTATTTTTCTTCGGTGCGGGTTAAGTGCTATGGGGAATACCGAAGGTGGGTCTGCGATACATATGTATGGGGATAGAAAACTCATACATATTATTTTTATTTTTTTTCTTTCTAAATTGTTGTTGTCGTCACCGGGAATTGAACCCGGGACCTATCTGTGTAACAGTCCAATGCCCTAACCATTACAGCAGAGCTCCCACTAATTCAGTATTGGTTGTTTAACCAAGTATGAAGTATTTCAGCAAAATTATTGATAATAAGAATGTTTTAACTGTTTTAATTAAAAATATTAAGTTATTGCTATAAAATTTGTTGTTAGACAAAAGAATTTTTAAATTTTCAACCAATTTCCAACTAATTTATTTTCTGTGTGTACACTACACACAGAAAAATAAAGTGTCAATCGAATGAAAAAGAGTATTTTGGTGGCTACAACCAATAAATTCGGTTAGTTAAACCACATTTAAATGTGTTTTCTAAATATTTTTGGTGTTGAAACTAAAATTTAGTTGTATTAACCGAATTTTATTGTGAAAACCGATATTCAGTTATACCAACCGATTTTTGTCATAGTAACCGAAATTCAGTTGTCAAATGGTTAAATATTTTTTTTGTGTGTACTGTGCTTCAAAATCATATGAAGAAAACTAGACGTACATAGTTCGATTTGAGATGCTCAATGACGTTTCAATGGCGCTTAGGATTTCAACTTTTTCGAACATTTGTATGGAATTTTATTTTTTTTTAAAATAAAGTTTACATTAAACTTGTAATGATTTATAATTACATCCTGCAGGATTTCCCCATGAAGTCTGAATCAAAATTTGGTTATCTTTAAGATTGTAAAACAAACCTTTAATAATTTTTAACGGTTTTCAAGGTTTTTTTTTTTTTGACTTTAAAAAAAAAATGTTTTGTTTTTGTTTGTTTTTTACTTAAACTGTTAATTTATCTATTTTCATTTAAAAGGACCCTAATAACTTGTTTTCTATTGTTATGTTTTGTGTATTAATTTTTTTGTTCATGAAAAATATGGAAATTTATATACAAAGCATACTAATTTTTTATACAGAGCCTAAAAACTGCACGCCAAATAACATTGCCAAATTTCGAATCGATATCTCTTCATTTAGCGTTTTGGCCAGAAAATACCAAAAATTCCCCATAGTGCATTGGACGAAATTTGGTGGAACTTATTCCTGTTTTTCTCTGGGTGTAGTCAACTGGCTACCGAAAAAAAACATTTAATTCTATTTTTTTCTGGGCTCTAATTCCCGCAGTCGTGATCGAAATAATTTCGTATCGGAATTAATTTCGATACTTCGAATTTTCTGATGATGGCACTCGTTAAGAATCGAAACGATTTTTTGTTTCAGTGTTATAAAAGGAAAAATCTTAAGAAGTTATACAACACTGTAAAAATGTAAAAGACTAATGAAGAAAAGGTAAACAAAAAACATATGTTTAATTTTTCAACAACCACAAAAAAAAAAATTCCAAAGTGGAAAAATATTTTAAAAACTAATTTAAACAAAAAAAAAATTGATTCAAGTTTATTTTTCTATTCATCATCATCCGACTCTGACGAAGAGCAAGATTTGAATAAAATTAGAAAGAAAATTCGTGATTCCAGCGACCCATTAAAATTGTCAAATTTTGAGTAAGTAAATATTTTTTTTTTAATTTGATACAAATGTTAAAATTATATAATTTTTTTTTAAGATTCAAAAACGCTTTGATTATCAAAAGTAGCATTCAATTATCTCCTTGAGGAGTTGGATTTTGAAGGACATTTTTCTACTTGGGTTTCCACCAAAAATTCAGTTGGCTGCAACATTGTCGATTTTGGCAACAAGCAGTTTTCGACACAATGTTGGAAACGACTTCTTAATTTTAATTAGCCAAAGCACTCTTTGTAAAATAGTAAACAGAGTTTTGAAGGAAATGGAACGTTAGCTATGTGGAAACTTCATAAACTTTTCTCCCCGATATAGTGATGAATGTAAAGAATACTTCATGAGAAAATACAAACTGCCAGGAGGTTTGTGAAATAAATACTTTTATATAAATGCTTTTATAATTCTTTTTTATTGCTATTATTATTAGTAATTGGGTGCGTGGACGGTACACATTTTGGTAAGCAGAAACCCTCTTTGAATGAACACACATTTTTAAACCGGAATTGTTTCCATAGCCTTAACTCTATGATTGTAAGTAAAAATAATTATTATACCTATTCAATGCGTAATTTGATTAAAAAACGTTTCTTTAAAGATGATTCGTTTGTATGGAAGGAATCAAGAGAAAGAGATAATCTGGAAGAAGAGTATAACAATCAATTAAGAAATTTTTGGCTCTTGGGTAAATATTAGCAAGTGCCAGCGTTGCATTTATTTTTGGTATATTTCACCTAAAATTATTTATTTATATTCAATTAATAAAATTTACAGAAAATTCAAAAATATTGACTTACATTTTCTTTTTTTCCAAATTTATACTTTTCAGAAACGTTAACTCGATAGATAATTTGCTATAGAGTACAATTTCGTATGGTTGCGTTTGAGTACTCGCACGTTATCGAGTAACATCATTCGAAATTTCGATACGTTTTACTCGATAACGGCTGAGAGCATCCCAAAAGAAAAAATTTCGCACGTTCGAGTAGAATTTCGATCGCTATCGACTCTGAGAATTAGCCCCTGGTCTAATTTCGTAAAAACGTATTAAATTTTGTGTGCTATAAATCATATAACTTTTTGTAACCTAGTGTTATATATTAAGTCTAAACGTTGTCACGGTTTTATTTAACAATACTTACCGTACTTTCATTCTTCCACTTATGTATTCTGCCTAATATACCGGATGTTACAGTTAATTCACCTTCTGAAGGAGGCTAAAATAAAGAAAACCAAATTTTTAAATTAAATTTAATTAAAACAAAAAAAAAAAGTACACCAAATTTAATTAAACAAATGATTTGTAATCGAAAGAATTAAAATTTTCTATTCACGTGCTACAAATTTAGTAAATTAAATCGTAATATGGCATGCAAAAAAGCAAAAGAAAAACGTAATTACACCATAGACAATTAATTTAATTTCAATTAAGAAACACAATCCCACCAACTTTGGTTTATTTAAAACAAATTGCTTAAAAGCAAAACAAAAAAAACAAAATAACTTCTCCTTCCTCCCCTCTTATCATACCTGATCGCCCATACCCGTTATAATGGGTGAATTCCAATAGGCAGCCAGACGAGCAACAGGTTCTAAAGCAAACGCACATGCAGGTCCTATAAAAGCAATCACATCTTCTTTAAAATGCATATCAGCTGCTAGTCCAGGAGCTTTGGCACCCGAACAGGAGGGATAACTAAATAAAGAGATTAAAAAAAAAAAAAAAAAAAACAGACAATCACATTGCTAAAACTCATTAAATTCGAATAATTGTTAAAAACATCTTTGATTTCATTAAGGTTTTCTTAAGGGAGGGTGGATTTCTAAAAGTATATCCATCCGCCCGTCCGTCCGCTCATCCATTCAGTCATTCGTTTGTCTATGCGTTAAATAAACTACAGACAATAAAATACAAGCGATTAATTTTGTTAAACTTTTAAAGTTGTATAAAGAATAACAAATGATTTTTCATTTAATACTACGTTTCCACTGAACGAATTTTGGACGTGTTTTGATTTAAAACATCTTTTGTACATGTTTTCCCATACATTTTTTTTTCACTAAAACACATGGTTTGCTCAAAACACGTAAGTGGAAACATAGTATAAAGTTAAAGCAACAAGTTCTTTTCTTTTATTGACATAAAGATCTGGCACAATGTCAGTGTGTCGTTTGTTTTTTTTAAATGTATACACAGTTGTGTGCAAAGAAATGACAATTTACAGTCGTATGCATAACGAAAAACTAAGGACAGTACAACTTTTTTTTATGCACAGATTACTACACAGAAAAAACTAAAAACGGGTTTCAATTAAAAAATTTATTGAATCAATTAATATTTTAATTGATTTTGCACCTATCACGGCAATGATACTAACAATTAAACCTTTTATTAAAATTAAGAAGGAAAAAAAGTTATAAATAACTTCTACAAAAAAAAAATATAATACTCACAAAAAAAGTGTGTGATCTATACGTTGGTATGTGTGTTTTTTGCAATGCTGAGTCTGTTTGTGTGTGTGCTTGTTTTGTTTGTTAACTTCAAATGTATTTGGTATTTTATACTGAAAATTTTCTATTTATGCATACAGTGTATGAAAAAATAATATGATAATTGCGTCTAAAATAAAATATGTATTTATATATTTAAAAGTCAATAAAATATTTATTGATTCAATTAAATATTTGTTTAGAAACAAATTAAATTCAAATCAAATCTTTAATTAGATATTTTAGGTTGATAATTTTTTCTGTGTATAAGGAAAAGTCGTTATGCAGTTGTAAATTTTTCGTTTTATCTTGCAGTTGTTAAGAGTTATTTCTTAAATCATACACAGAGAGAATTTTGTTGGATAAATGAAATAAAAATAAATGAAATAAAATAAACCAAAAGTTTTCTTAAAATTATACTTTTTACAAAACCAGTTTTAATGCAATTTCTTCATTGAGTGTATGAAACTTTTAATTACTAAAATGATACATTTCATACAGTTTTATGAATTTTTCAATCAGAATATTTAGAAAATATTAGATATTTAAAAAAAAAAATTGGAGAAACAAATACCAGAAAATGTAATTATAAATCCAATGTATTAAAATGTCATAACTGGAATACCGTTAGGAATTTTGGCTTTGCATTTTAAATAGGATGTAGGAAATACAAATTTTTATTGAAAAAATATTTTAAAAAAAAAAAAATATAACATTAAAAACAGTAGTTTTTACAACTTATGTAGTTATTTTATGTTCATTGTTTCATTGCTTTCTAGCTCGTTTTTAAAGTTTATGCATCCATTTAAGGTTGGTTGCTTTTTACCGCTTCGTTAGTCGTTTTTACTACTATTGTAGTTGTTTTATCAATAGTTAAAAATGACTATATGGTTAGTAATTTTTACGACAAATACAATCATCGCCTTTTTGACTACATTTGTAGTCATTTTAACTGCAAATTTTACTTATTTCTAACTTCTTAATTTCCTGAGTGTTCCATTAACTTAATGAAAAGTTTGAATAGACGAATTTCAGTGCAATTTCATGGAAATAATGCAAACACTTATTAATATATTGCAGATAATTCTCACAGTGTACGATTTAAACAGTTAAAATTGCTATAAATGTAGTCAAAAAGGCGATGACTGTATTTGTCATAAAAATATAAAAAAAATACAAGTTTGATATAATTTTTATTAAAAATAAAAATTAGTTTTTTCGACTTTTAATTGTGCAATGAAAATGAAAATTATTCAAGTTCGAGGCCATACTCTATATTTCTATATTAGGATATTGTCCTAACAAATAATCTATAGAGTTTTTGTTTTCAGGAATGTGTTGATATATCTATTTCCGGAATTTTCTAGGTTCCCATCATCAGAACCCGTTTTGAAAGAGGTAACAATCCCATGCCAAACATCAAACATTCATATAAAATAGTTTTTTCATTGCACAATTAAAGGTCGAAAAAAACATTATTTTTATTTTTAATAAAAATTATATCAAACTTGTATAAAAGACAAAGTACAGTCTAGTTTACTCCTGTTTTTGTTAATAAACAAAACAAAAAATAAAAAGGAGAAAAAAACAGAAAAAAACGTGTATTGAATATCCACCAAAGGTGGACCTTTCACATAACAAACAAGTTTTCAATTTATTTTTTGATCAATGGTGATAAACTTTAACTTCGAGCTCATATATTAGTTCTCATGTAGTGAGTAAACTAGTGCATATGAATGTTTGATGTTTGGCATGGGATTGTCAATTTTTCAAAAACGTGTTCTGATGATAGGAAACTACAAAATTCCCGAAATATATCTATCAACACATTCCTGAAAGTGAAATGAACTCGTTTGTTTGATATTTATTGGGCAATTTATAGTGTTGATATTTATAGTGTACACTAAAAAAATCAGTAAAGTCAGTCAAAATGCTTGCAGTGTCAGAAACTTCTAAGCTAGAAGGGTGGAAAGTTCGTAATATCAGATGAAATGGTTTGCTGAAAACGAATGATATGAAATTTATCAAATATTTTGCTAAGCATCAGTCGATTAGATATGAATATTTAACAGAAATCAAATAGACTTTTTGCTGTATCTTAGTTACATAAAATATCAAAAAAAAAAAAAAATATCTAAAAATTCTGTCTAAAAATATTTCAAAATTCTGTTATACAAGGTGGCGCATAAGTAATCCTCCTATCAGAAAATGCTATAAATTTTGCGATTGGCCTCTAATGTCAGTTCTGTTTTGACATTTGTGTAGTAAACACATGCGAAATACACGTTAATAAACAATGTTACGCTACACTGCTCCAGAACGCGAAATATTGGTGACACCAAGAGGAAGATGATTTTTCATCAAAAATAATCATGAGTGATGAGGCCCATTTCCATCTTAGCGGGTGCGTAAATAATCAAAATTTACGCTTCTGGGGCACTGAAAATCCGCGTGTAACCCACGAAGAGCCATTAAACCCGCTCAAAGTCACTGTATGGTGTGCTGTTTTCGCTGGAGGAGTCATCGGACCTTTTTTCTTCGAAGACGTCGAGGGCCAAGCGGTTACTGTGAATGGTGAGCGCTACTGAGCAATGATCAACGAGTTCTTTTTACCGCAACTTGTTGAATTGGGATTGGAAAACATGTGGTTCCAACAGGACGGTGCAACGGCACACACTGCACGTGCCACAACCGATATGCTGAAGGATGCATTTCCCGGGCGCCTAATCTCCCGTTTTGGCGATTTGCACTGGCCAGCAAGATCGCCTGATTTGACCGCTCCAGACTTCTTTTTGTGGGGTTTTTTGAAGTCGCGGGTTTATGTCAACAAGCCTCAGACTCTTGCAGCTCTTAAAGACAATATCCGTCAAGAATGTGAGGACCTATCGCGAGAAGTTTTGGCCAAAGTGATGGAAAATGCCATTAAAAGGGCTCAAATGACAATCAACTGTGGCGGCGGCCATTTACATGACATCATATTCTCGACTTGATGTAAAAAAAATTAAAATACAAAATAAAAATAATCCACAAGAATAATCAAAGTTTTTCATTTTGTTTTTAAATTACAGCCAAAAAACATCGGAAGGTTATTTTTGCGCCACCTTGTATGTATATTTTTGGAAAATAATGAAATATTTCTAATGTTTTATTATTTAAAAACGCAATTTTAACACAAAAATAATTATTTTATTACATTTTTTACTATTTTTTTTTTTTTTTTGAGTGTATGAATTCAAAAATTTTGAAAAACGATAGTGTCTTACTTTGTCTACTTTTAAGATAAGTTACCAGCCCATACACTTAGTGAACTTCTGCCGTATATATTTTTAGTTGTCTGAGTTGTAATACAGTATCTTTATTTTTAAGTTAAAAAACAGTCATTTGTAGAAGAAATATCAGTTTTGACTACAATTGTGGTTCATTAAAAAAAAAACAAACCACATCAAATTACTGTATTGTGATTTTACATTCATGTTATACAGTAGTTTTTTTTTTTTATTTAAAAAAAATAAAACAAATAAATGTTTGTTTATTTTTTACTACAATTGTGGTTCATTTTTTAAACAGTAAAAAACAAATGACAATGTTAATTGAATTTACTGAAATAAAAGTTGTCCTTTCTTCAAATGAAATTTCATTTGTTTTTACCTACATAGTATTCTAAGTGTATGTAAAAATTTTGAATCAATCCAATCTGCAACCCGACTCAGTCTCTAGTTAATCTAAGAACGAAAAATCCACAATGTTACTTCAATTTACTGAAATGTAAGTTATCCTTTTCAACTACATTTGCAGTGGCCTTTACCTACATAGTATTCCAAGTTTAGTGTGTATTGCACTAAAATTTAGCAAAAACTGATGTTATATAAGTTTAATCCTTAATATATTATTTCATTTCCACACGATTTTAACGATTGCTATCGTAAGTTAAAGCTAAAGGCTTAGGCTTTCCAACAAGGAAAAAAACCACATTGAAATACGTCGACTCCTTCAAAAGTTATAGATTTTTGACCGCCTTCTCTGAAAATGTACCACTGTGCGCCGATATGCTTTATATTTTAAAATATTTGTTTTTTTTTCAAATTATTACGTGGCAACCCTGGAAATACATATTTTAAAATTTTTTAAACCATGTTTGTAGCGAAGACTTTACACTTTCACACGATTTTTATTGCGTTGTTATATTGCCTTCCTATAAAAATGTACGTGTCATTAAAGATACGTTGGTATATAACGGGTTAAATTCAAATTTTTCTTTATAAAGTAAAGACTTTTGCAAATTTTTTAAATTTGGTAGTTAAAATTGCGTTTCATATAACTTTTTGGCAACTGAAAATAAACTTTACTATTTTTTTGCCGCCAGCTGTATCTCTTAAAAAAGACTTTAAAAACGATTGCTCATTTTTTATGTGTGCATGTGTAGAACAATTTAATGGCATTATCTAGTTATAAGAAAATTTGTTATAAAACAGTTAAATATAACAAACAAATGCAAAGATTAAGTAGTTCTAGAAATATCAATTAAATTCAAAGACATAAAATTGAAAACAAAAACAATTTACAGGTGTGAGCGCTATACAGTAAATTTAACCTTCTACTGCATGAAATTCGGGATTTATAAAAAAAGTTTATGTTTTGGCCGAAAATGGAAGAAAAAAATTATACCTATTTCAGCGTTTTCACTTCGTGTTTTGGAAATTTTTAATAATACTACATCTTTTTTCAAAATGGTCCATTTTTGGCCAACATTCAGGACGTGTTAACGATTTCGAAAAAATAATTGATTTCTTCCAGTGGAACCATTTGTATTAAAACTTTGAGATGAAGTTTTGCCATTCGCCAACTAAAATTCGATTACTACGACTTAATTCGGTTAGTACAACTGGGCATTGATTATTACAACGAAATTTAGTTAGTACAACATAATTTTAGAAATCACAACATAATTTTAGAAATCACATTTGAATATGGTTGTACTAACCAAATTTATTGGTTGTAGCCACCAAAATACTCTTTTCCTTTGGACAACCAAAAAAAACAATTTTATTTTCCAATTATTGGTATTTCCAATCAACTTTACAAAAAGAATTCGGTTAGTAATTGTGTACGGTAAAAGCAACCATTTATTTAGTTGGTAATACAAAAGAATTGATACCATCTATCAAATTTTTAAAAAACATTTTCGATAATCAAAAGTGGTTATTGCAAATGCGGTTTTCCCAATCAAATATGCCACTAAATTAGGGTTTCAGTAGTACCAACCGAATTGCACACTGATTGTAGACTCAGCTATTGATTGGTATTGGCAAACGAATTTCAGACTAAGTTTGTTTTCGTAACAAAATATTTAAATTCAAATTTAGCACTCAACAGAAGTGTTTGTGGTGAAATGTTTGTGGTGTAGTGGGTAGAGAGTTTGCCTTGCACTCCGAACTTCCGAGTTCAAATCTCTTAAAAGACAAACACAAAAAGTTTCTTTTAATTAAAATAAAATATTAAAATGATGTAATGGCAAATAAGGCAAAGAAAATTTAAAGCGATTGTGATGCAATCAGTAGACAGATGACTATTAATCTAAAGGCCACGGTTCAATACCAGAAAAATCAAAAAAAGTTGTTTTGTGAAACGTAATAATATTTATGTGGAATGTAATATTGGGTTAGCCAACTGAATATTAGCACACAACTAAACATATAATTTAACATTGCAAAAGAATTCGATTGGCAACAAATTCGGTTGCCACAACTGGGCAACTGGGTGTACCAAAATCTGACTTAAGTCGTTTTGTTTGTGGATACATTTTTATTTCAGATTCTTGTTAGGAGTCCATAAATTTTAAAGAAAAACCTTTACATACATGGCCCCTCCCTAGGGTTGCCAAATTCAAATTTGAAAAATGCTTGACATTCACCAAAAAAATCTTGATTTTTTGGTGAATGGTCTGTTACTCCACTACGTGGAAAATTTTTCGGAAGGATTTGGATGTAAAACCTTTTAAAATACAGCTGGTGCAAGAATTGAAGCCACACGACCTACCACAACGGCTAACTCTTGGTGAATGGACGCTGGCAAAGTTGGATGAAGATCCACTTTTTTGTCAGCCAATTGTGTTCAGCGACGAAGCTCATTTCTGGTTGAATGGATACGTGAACAAGCAAAATTGCCGTATTTGGTGTGAAGAGCAGCCAGAAGCATTGCAAGAACTGACAATGCATTCCGAAAAATGCACTGTATGGTGGCATCATTGGACCGTACCTTTTCAAAGACGACAAAGGCAGGAACGTTACTGTGAATGGCTACCGTGCGATGATTACAATTTTTTTTTTTTTTGACCAAAATGGAAGAGCTGGATTTGGGTGACATGTGCTTTCAACAAGACGGTGCCACATGCCACACAGAACGCGAAACAATGGCCCAATTGAGAGGCGAGTTCGGTGAACAGTTTATTTCACGTTTGGGGCCGGTCAATGGCCGCCTATATAGTGCGATTTAACGCCTTTAGACTATTTATTGTGGGGCTATGTTAAGGCTCAGTCTATAGGGACAAACCCGCAACGGTTGACGCACTGGAAGCCAATATTGAAGAATTTATTCGTGAGATACCGGCCGATATGTTGGAGACAGTATGCCAAAATTGGACCCGTATGAACCATTTGAGGCGTAGCCGCGGTCAACATTTATATGAAATCATCTTTAAACATTGAATTATATAGATCGTTCTATCGACTCAAATAAAGATTTCATAAATTGCTCTAAATTTTATGTGTTTTTTTTAAATCAAATTAGAAAAGTCTTAAAAAATCACCCTTTACTAAACCCATTTTCGTTATTTTTCAGCAATTATCAACTGTCTTTTAGATTAATCAATTCTATTTCAGAAATAATGCATTGATTTTCAGATTTATGAATTGAAGGGCTTATTGTAAAAACTTGATAAGCCACATTTAATTTTTAGTTTGTTCTTTGCCTTTTAAAGGTTAAAAAGATGCAGAAAATATGACTTTTCCAGGCCTTTTATACTCTATGTACTTGCACAAACTGTTAAGGCAAGACTTCTATTAAACATTAATCAATGGATGTCTAGAAAATAGCAAAAATCCATATAACAATAAGTGTGGCTTCAATTGAAGGGCTTATTGTAAAAACTTGATAAGCCACATACTATTTTTTTCTGGTTTTTTGTCTTAAAAGTGTTTATTTAACTCATAAAGTATGACTTTTGCATTACTTTTATTCTCTAGATACTTGTATTAAGTGTACAAGCAAGGCTTTTATCAAATACTCATTAATAGGTGACTAGAAAACACATAAAACCAGTAATAAAATAAATGTATCTTATCAAGTTTTTACAATAAGCCCTTCAATTGTATTTCAGAAAATATTTATAGAACTTGATATTGATCAGTTGTATTTTAGAAATTATTGGGTGATATTCAAATTTAGCAATTAAATTTTAGAAGTATCCATTTTTTTATATATATTTTAAAATGTATTTCTGAAATTATTATTGTAATTCAGAATTTATCATATGTATTTTAGAGGTTGTAAAAAATAATTATAATTCTTTATCAAAAATTATTAATTTTTTTAATCAAAATTATACACACCAAAACCCCGGGATACGTAAACTTAATTTTGGGTCGTAGAATCCAGTGATATAAGCCGCTTTTAAAGACACTCACAATATCATTGTTAAGTAACTGATTGTAGTTTATTTAAAAAGTAATCTGTAAACTTTGTTTTTTGAGGAATATACATTTAATCTACAAAGAAATATTTTTTAACTTATTTTACAATTTGTTAAAAAACAAACTACACATAAATACTGTTTTTCTGTTCCAGTTATTATTTTCATTTAAAATTTTCTTTTTTACAAAAAATTATTTATTTGAACCAAAAAGTTAATGATTGTAAAAATTAAAGAAAAACTGTTGTTTTTAATAACTTGGGAGTTAATTTTTGATAGCTAAAATAAAATAAAATCGTTTATTTTTAGGGATTTGGGAGTTTTTGAAAATTTCTTATTTTATTTTGGATAGTAAAAGTTTAAAGAAAATCCTTTATTTGTACGGATTTTGAGGTAATTTTTTAATAGTCAAAAATAAAAGAAAAAAACCCTGTATAGGAGTTTTAAAGTACATATTCCTTTAATTTTAACGACAAAATATTCTGGGTGGATTATTTCAAAATAAAGACTTAATTTAATTTTTATAATATTATAAGATTGCATTGTCTCAAGCAATTTTTTGACTACATGTAGGTTCGAATTTTTAGTGTAATATAAAATTCAATTAATCTAAAAATCGACAAAAATGTTTATTTATTTTTTTTTTTTATAAAAAAGCCAGATGTTTTTTTTATCAATACAGAAAGTTTCATCGTATAACTCGGATTAGTTTTGGATAAAATATTCGTTGAATATTGTCCTTCATAAATATTAAAATGTTTCTTTCTAAAAGCTCCGCCTGGTACGTAGGCGTATGAGCTATTTTATATGTATGTATTATTTATTGCTCATGCGCCTACGTACCAGTTACACAGCCTTTTCATAGAAATAACACCGTCTGAAATGGGGGGTTAAGTTTGGATAAAGAAATATTAATAACGTCATTTCAAAAAAGATTTCGTGAATTTACCCTTAAATATAATAAAAAAAAATCGCTTGACACAATGCAAACTTAAAAATGAAATATCTTTTTATTTTGATCTAATATTTTAAAACGGAGTTTACCACTAGATTTTACTACTCAAAATTAAGTTTACGTGAATTCCAGAGGTTATAAAACAGAGCTGTGAATGAATCATTCATTTTTGATTTCAATTCATTACGAATTTGAATTGAATTTTGAATAATTCTTTTCACATAAAAAAAGAATTGAATGAAATTTGAATTAATGCAAATGAATTTGGTAAAAATAAATTGGAATTCATTGCCAATTCAAATGAATTCGGCAAAATGAATTGCAATTCATTTTCAATTCAAATGAGTTTTGCAAAATGAATTGCAATTCATTTCCAATTCATTTGACTTGAATTGATTTTGAATTAATTCAAATGAATTAGAAAAATGAATTGCAATTCATTTTCAATTCATTTGTATTGAATTGATTTTGAATTAATTCAAATGAATTAGAAAAAATATTGCACCGTGTTATTAATCATATTTATAAAATTTTCTTATATGTGATGAAGAGTTTCATAAAATTCAATTGAATTAATTCAAAATCAATTTAATACAAATGAATTGAAAATGAATTGCAATTCATTTTTCTAATTCATTTGAATGAATACAAAATCAATTCAAGTTAAATGAATTGGAAATGAATTGCAATTCATTTCGCCAAACTCATTTGAATTGAAAATGAATTGCAATTCATTTTGCCGAATTCATTTGATTTAAAATGAATTGCAATTCATTCCAGCTAAATGCATATGAATCGATTCAAATTTCATTCAATTCGTTTTTTGGCGAAAAGAATTAATTCAAAATTTTACTAATTCAGTGCATGAATGATTCGCGAATTAATTCAAAAACGAATGATTCAGTCACAGCTCTGTTATAAAATACAATTTATAATTTCTGATAAACTAATCAGCAAAATTTTTTAAAACAGATTACCATTGAACCTGTTCTAGAACAGCTTCTTTTACCACCGGTTACATGGAGCCAGTTCTAGAACAGGTTCCTGGGATTCAAAATGTAATGCTTCACTGTACCAGAACCAGTACTATAACTGGTTCTAGAATCGGTTCCAAAGCAACCTGTTCTAGTTTGGAGGTAAAGAACATATTGCAAATAGGACGAACTCCATATAAAAAGAATCAGTTGCAGAACATAAATTAGAACGTATTACAATACACTATAAGTTGTTCTGCAACCTATGATTTGGATACTGCGTAGTTATAATTCTTGAAAAACTATTGAGAACATATTAAAGACTTATGCCCGTAATTTCAAGCAATAGATACCTACCGGTGCTTAGATACCTACCCGATTTTGTTCGTGTACACGGTAGGTATCTAAGCACCAGTAGGTATATATTGCGTGAAATTACGGCCATAAGGTCGAGTTTTTGCGATGTCAGGTAAACTTGGTTTAGTTAAACCTGTAACGAATTTTGTCTGCCATTTTTAAGTTTATTAACAAAAATTTATCGAAACCACTTCATATTGTTTAGAATTTAGGCCTTTATTATAATACAACAAAATAAACTACATTTCAGAAACAATATTCCATTTAAAAACTTCGTTAATCTAAGTTTAAAGATAATCTACATCCTAAAAACTCGGCCTAAAAGTATCACTTTTGCAGCACAAAATACCAACTTCTGGTCGCGGTGCATAGTGCCACTCTAGTCACTTTTGAAAAGTTTAAGTTTTGACTTTGAGAGTATTTTACTTCAAAACGGTTTAAGATAATGACATGAAATATAAACAATATTATTTCCATTTTTATTGTTAAACTTAAATATTTTTTAAAAAAATTGTCCCAGTTTTCAATAAAATGTATTCGGTCAAAAACAACAAAAAAAAAAAATCTGGTCAAAAAATTAAAATTTTAATTTTTAAAAGGAAGTATTTCAATAACTGTAATAGATAGAATGTAACTGTTTTCACATTTTTCATTTATCTTACCAAATGCATTATTTTACAGAATTTTTTTTTGAAATAATTATAGAAGTTACAGTCCTGAAAAGTTTTTTTCAATTTCAGGATATATGGGAGGGAAGCGTATCCTTGCACCGATTTTTTTTCAAAATTTTGTATAACTTGTACCAAGTTTCATATATCTACGACAACTCCTTCTATTTTTGTCCAAACGCTATATGGGCACATAGCACTGTGCTCCCATGCAAAATATCAAACAATCATATAAACTAGTTTTTTTCACTAAATGAGAACTAATATATGAGCTCGAAGTTAAAGATTATCACCATTGATCAAAAATAAATGTGTTATGTGCACCCTCGACCTTTGGTAGATATATAATAAACTAGTTTATATGAATGTTTGATGTTTGCATGAGATTGTCACTTCTTTTAAAACGTGTTCTGATGACGGGAACCTAGAAAATTCCCGAAATAGATCTATCAATATGCGGTCAAGTAATAAATTTGAAAACAAAAACTCTATAGATTATTTGTTAGAACAATATCTTGAATAGTTTTCATTTTCATTGCACAATTAAAGATCAAAAAACATAATTTTTATTTTTAATAAAAATTATGTTTATAATTAGTTAAAAAATATATTTCTTTGGTAATTTAACTGTATATTCCATTGAAACAACCTTACCGTTTACATTTTTAAATAACTGTTGAACTTTTATGGAAAAGTTCTTGTGAGTGTACCTAACGCCTTCCCGTTGGTTACGTTAAGGGTACAATTTCTTGTTGCAATTTCTTGTCGTTCTTAAATTAAATAAATTAATATAAAAACCTACCTTGCTTGGACTTTATTTAATGTAATATTATGCGGTCTTAAAAATTCTTTGTTAATAGCCTCCAACGCTAAATCCACAGCCGGACCGCACCGTTCCAAGTCAAAAGGTGAATCTATACAAGGAGGGGTAAGAAATGTTAAAGCTATAAAAACAAACTTAGTATTGTTTGCTTTTATATTAGTATTAGTACATATTATATGTATGTATTGAGTTTATTATAATTTGATATCATATTTCATTACCTCCTCGTGCAGTATTAAGAAAATATTGAAAATTTCAATTCAAATAATCCTCCTACTTACCCAAATGAGATGCCATTAGAACACCAACATTGTAGACACGATTGCCCATTTCATCATATTCAATAACCTCACGTTTTCGACGACGTTTGACACTTTGTGGCCCACCATAGACACTATGGTGTTGGAAACTTTCATTGGTTGTCGTTGTAATAACAACACCTGTTGCTAAAGATTGTAGGTCATATGCTAAATTGCTAAGTTTTAAATTTATATTTTGTTTATTTTCTTGGCTGTTGTCGATACTGTTACTGGTATCGGTGATTTGCTCTGAATAGTCATTATTTAATAGTATTATCCTTTTTGTTTCATAAACTATGGCAATTGTTGTAATAACGACTAGAAAACAGCAGCTACATATAAAAATTACTATGTAGCGCATTTTGATAAATGTCAGTGTCAAACTGCGACTGGCAATTGTTATTATCGCCCGATTTGTTTACTATTTTTTTTTGTAGATATGTTTTAAATGTTGTTTCTTTTTTTTTAATTATTTAATTTATTAGCATTTAGTTGTTTAATATGAACAATTTATTTTAGGTACTGTTGTGTTTTAATTTCTTTATTTTTTTTTCAAATCCTTTTAATAATGTCATTAAAAATAATTGTAATTTTTAAAAATTGTAAAAAATTTTCAAAATATAAAAAAATTTTATAAATGGGATAAAGTTTTAATAAAAGACAATAATGTAATTCAAACGCGCTATCGTTGTAATAAACAATAACTAAACAACAATAACTTAAAGTCGTCTGTTGTAGAGATGGGCACGTGACACGAAATTTGCGTGAGTCACGGGAATCACGCGTGATCGTGATTGAAAACAAGTTTACTCACGTGAGTCGTGCGTGAGTAGAAAAAATAAGTTCGTTCGTGAGCGTGAGTGAGTCAAATTTACTGCGTGAGTTTGCGTGATTTCAATTTTTGTCAAGTATTTTTTAAGTATTTTTGCGATTTTTTTGAATGTTTGTTTTTTTTATTCTTGTTTTGTGTTTTTTTCTATGCCTTTCATTGATTTTTTTGTTTTT
The DNA here is from genome assembly GCA_021234595.1 of Delia radicum. Classification (NCBI taxonomy): domain Eukaryota; kingdom Metazoa; phylum Arthropoda; class Insecta; order Diptera; family Anthomyiidae; genus Delia; species Delia radicum. The sequence goes on along the minus strand of CM037855.1, from coordinate 162,102,108 downwards.
AATGGCAATTCCATACAAATGGCAAGACCATACTAATTTATTTATATTTTTTTTACCAGTGACTGATACCACAGTGATACATTCTAAGCTTCAGCAGCTAACACATCTTTCTTATACAAAAAACGCAAATTTAAGCGTGAAAAGGGCTAAGTTGCAATTGTTGCTTGTTGCCTTAGATGCAATTAATAGTGTTGTTAAATCCTGCTACTTTTGACTACCCGATACTACTCAATACTTTTGAATTGAATACTCGATACTACTCGATACTTTTGGATTTGTAAGTTATGTTTCAATATTTTTAAACACTCTTTTTGATTACATATTTTTGAATTTTTTAATTCACATTTATTTTGCACAAACTAAAAAACTAAATTCATTTCTCGTTCTTTGTATTTTTTATTTTTCAGCAACTAGCGAACGTGTGTTTTCTTCATCAGGAAGAATTCTTGAGGAAAAAAGTAGCCGACTTCTTGGAGAGAATGTTGACAAGATTTTGTTTCTTCATAAAAATTTAGAATAATAGTTTTTATAGAATATTAACAAATTTTTACAAAATTTATTTTGTAGTTTAACCAGTAATCCGTAATAATTTACAATACCAAATATTGAACAGTGAGTGTAACAATTTTAATTTAAGTTACTTAATTTTTAATTTTTATATGCATAAATTAATAGCTTTTTCTTCATAAAAATAAAACGAAAATTTCGTGAGCGTGAGTGTTTCGTGAGCGTGAGTCAAGGTAAAATTACTCACGTGATCGTGAGTGAGCAAAAATTGTTCGTGCGTGAGTCGTGCGTGATTATAATTTTTTCTTCGTGAGCGTGCGTGAGCGTGAATAAAAAATCACTCACGTTCCCATCTCTAGACTGTTGTATTGTATGTATGCTAGTAGTTAAATTTAAAAATTAAAAATTAAATTATATGAATTCATCAATTATTAGTTTTCTATAATATAACATAATTAACAAAATTATAAAGCCTATTCCATCCGTTTGGCATTTTACCGTTTAAAATGTTTATCAATTCATTTTCCTCTAAATATAATTTGCCTAAATGTCTGAATCTGAATTCTGAATGTATTGGGCTTCTTGCCATGAAATGCTGCAAAGTTTCTTCTTCCCTTGTGCGCCCTGGTAGGCTAGTTGGTAGCGTGCTGATGGAGTTGAAATATTGAATATATTTTCAAAATAATAACCACGTTCGGTTTTTCAATTTTTAACATATATTCGAATTCATTTTTCAACTTTTCTATTTACTGATTTAGTTTGAATTTTTGGTACTTTCAACTTATTCCACAAATTGCAAAATGTTCATTTGAGATAACTTTATATCTCTCTTTTTTTGGATTTTTCTGAAGCAGCTAAAACATGAAATCTTCCAATTATCATTTTTTGGATTGGAATTTTGCTCAATTGAGGTAATGGAATGACGATATGTGGAATGTTTCTCCACATTGTTGTACTATCTTTAAATTACGTCAAAGCCTTTGTCCACATTTTAGCAGTTTTCAAAACGCTTAAACAAGTTCTTTTAGAACCCATTATTTTTAAGTATTAAACACAAACTCGAAATATTTAAAGCACGTAGTTATATATAAAAATATTGCATTAATAATATTCTTTGAATATTAAAAAAAATATTAAATTACGCTTTTTTAAATGTCGTCCATTCTGCTTCCTAAATATTTACACATGTTATTATATTTAAAGTAGAAAAATCGAAATATGCGACATATTTTAAATTTATTTTTAAGTTTTAATATATTGAAATAGTGGATACATTTCCTTCTATTTATTTTTATTATAATGTTTTAGATAAAAATAATCAAAACTTTCTAAAATTTTTATAAAAATTTTTATATTTTTTTATAGTAAAATAGAGGAGTCTTTCCCCTTCGCGCAAAGGTTGATATATTGATAAAAAAAAACACTATTTGCGTTTTTTTGGATAAATAAATAAAAAATCGGATTTCCAAACTTTACAGCGTTTTGTGAGTGAACTTTTTTGACAACCGCGAAAAAGTAATATAATTTTTTTTTAAATAGTTTTCAATAGCCTATTCGACTATGCTAGAGCCATTTTGAAATTTTGCAAAATATGTAAAAAGTTATAGCCCTAATATACATTACAAAAAATTACAAAAAAACATGACCGAATAAACAGAGAAAGGGTCGAGCGAGCCAGATATGAATTGAAAACTTTGAATTCGTTTTCTGCAAAATCGTGTTTTTTTGAGTTATGTCAGTCTTGCAGTAAATGAGCGATATATATATGTTTAAAATATATAGGAAGTTTCCTCACGATTTCAGAAATACATTTTCATATTCATAAAATGTGTTCTTTGAGACCAATATAGCAAATTTACCTACTTTAATAAACGGAAATTTTCTCAAGTTTTCAATTATGACCATTATTTACGCATTCACAATGAGCATAAAAAATAAAGGTGCCATAATTAAAAAAGCTACTAACTTTTTAACTACTTATTTTATTTTATTTTAACTTTTATCAATGTTAAAGTTAAAAAATTTTAATTTGCAAAAAATTGTAAATTTTTGTGGAAAAACTCATTAAAATCATGATTTTTAAAATGAGAAATCGTCAAAAAAAAATCGTCATTCACAAACTCCTTATATTTTAATAAAAAAGAGGAAAGTTTACTCGAAACTTCGTTTTAATCACTTTTTTTTTATTTATTTCACCATTTTGAAGATCTTTATTATTAGTTCCTTTACAAACGTCACAGAGTCTTAAGAACATAAATCGCAATACTCATTACGTATTTGGCTTTACAAAATTTTGGGCATACAAAATATATATTGATTAAGCAAGAATCAAAAACGCGATTTTTTGAAGCTAAATGATTTAATTTATAGAAAAATTAACATTTTTGGATTTTCCTTCCTAAAATATAAGTATAAAAAAATCCCTTCGGTTTACGTTATTTTTTTTTTCCTATAAATTTTGAAATAAAATTAAAATAAATCTTCCAAAATTATGAAGTTTATATTTGGTTGATCATTAAATGATTAAATGAATAATTTTTGGTCGATTTAAGATAATTTTATTACATTTGTTGATGTTTTAAATGAAACTAAACTTGATAAGAACTTGATAATTTTCCGTACAATGTATTTTGTAAAATCGTCAATTTATTATAGTTTACTTCAAAAATCTTCGAAATGGAGACAAATCGTTAAAGTTCGCAGCGCTGAGCAGACATGAGACATTGTTACAGGGCGTTTAAAATAACTTGCATTTGTTTTTTATACTCTGAACAAATTTGTTGTCATTAAATAAACTAAATTTGGCAATTTAATGTTTTTAACAAAAAAAAGTACAAAAAGGAGTACAGCTGCTAAAAAAAAGTACTTTTGCGTATTTTTTAGGTGTTATGCAGAAAAAGTACAATTGGTGGAAAAAAGTACAATTGGTGGAAAAAAGTACGCGTACTGCCGAAAACAGTACGTTTGGCAGGCATACATGTAAGTAATTGGGAATTATTATGTTTTTTTCTTAACGTTATTAATAAAGTATTTTGTTTATTTCTAGATTTTTTATTTAATTGTATTATGTTAACGATGTGGAAGTCCTGTCATTTTTATATATATTTAAAACAATCACAAAAAAAAGTAGATTTAAATTTTAGCAAAATAAATTAACTAAAGTTAAAATTGTATACTAAGTTTTTCAGTTTTATTCATTCTACTAAGCCCCAGAAAACAATTCTGTTGATTTCAACAATTCGAATTTAATTTGCATTGAACTAAATGTCAGCAGACAATTTTGATGAATTTACTAATTTTTTGCTAAAAATCAGCTCACTCATGTTCAGCAAAACACTTTTGCAGATATTAGCAATTTTTCTGCAATGATCCTCCCAGCAAAAATTTAGCTGACTTAACTAACTTTTTTGCTAACTTTTCACACTTTTTTTTTGAGTGCACATTAGGGTGGGGCGATTTGAACATCTTAATGGGCGCTTCGCGTTTCTGATTCTTGGGATTGTACTGAGCAAAAAAGTCCACTAGACCATACGTCTGCGGTCCATACTAATCGCCCCACCCTAGTGCACATATTACATTATCTTACCATTTAAGTTTGTTACACGGATAATTTTAAAAAATCAAAAAATATTTCCGTCTTGTTAAATCTTTCCAAGAATTTTAACTTTTTATAACAATTTCAATGTGAAATATGTAAATCTTTTGTAAACACCCCAATAAAACACAAGTGACTAAACGTTAACGTGTATAATCTCATCTCATTGTGTTACAGCCCTCCTTAATTTAAAAACACTCATGATATAATGCCGAAAATTCGCTAAAGATTATTTATCGTGTTAAATTGAAAAAATATAGATTATTTTTTAAGAGACACTTCAAAAGCATGTTAAAAACTTGAATTTAATTTGTAACCTAACAGTTTTGTGTTGGATACAAAAGTGGGATTATAAATTCATAAATTGAATTATGTATTTAATCCTTAAATGCTCAACAGTGTCGATTTGAATGAAAATGTATTTTGATGGTACAACGATTTTTAAAATAATTTTTTTACGCCTTTTATAAACGAAAAACCAAAAATTTTTATATTTTGAATTAATGAAGTTACATAGTGACAAAACATATATATAATTTGAAAGCTTATATTTTCCTATAAATACTTATGTATTTTATTTAAAGTTTATAAAATTATTTTTGATCTTTTTTCGATGTCACATTTTAATTTTTTCGACTTTCATGATTCATAAAAGGCGCAATTCTAAATATTTAGTAAAAAAATGTATTTTATTAAAGTGCGTTTGGTTTTTCTTAATGCACTGGTGAAGTTTTCATTTTAATTAAGCTCAAAAAAAAACCGTAGGCATTTTTTCAATTGTTGTATCATTAAAGATATAGTGAGCAATTAAGGGCTAAAAAGTATAAATATTTACGAGTTTATAAAATTGGAATCATTGAAATTATAGAGTATTAAATGTATGGGGTCGGTGACTTAAAAAAATAACTGAGATTATTGACCAAAATAGCCCGTAAGGAAACACCTTTTTAAAATCTAATTGAAAATTACAACATTTTCAATTTTTCTAAAAAACTTTTTGATGGACATTATTTGTGAGCAGTACCTCTAGAACTTGGTTACGAAAAATTTCTTCATTTCACGCAAAGAAAAAGCATGGTTGGGGAAACCATATTCGATTTATGATTGCGACAACCATGATACTATGGTTGTGACAACCACACTCTTATCTTTTTCTTATCATAATATGCCAATTATATTACCATATTATGATTCCCAATAGATCTTAATATCATATTACGGTTATGGTAATGTTTATAAATTATCATAGTATGATTTCTACATTATTCTACCAGCATTCTATTGAAGCTGCATGTTTTTTTAATAGTACAAACTTATATTTATTTAGTTATTAAATAATTTACATACATTTGAATAAACCTATTTTAAAATAAATTCAGTAATCAATTGCTGAGGAATATTTGTGTTATAAAGTAGTCGCTATGCGATGTTAACATATTTTTTTTTTTTATTATTTTAGTATCTAAAAAAGCAAAACTAAACTTTCTCTTTTTGTAGATTCAGCATTATTAATAGATTCAGCAAAAGTTTTGCTAAGACTTAGTTGATTAAAAATTAAAAAATCTTTGCTAAAAGTTAATAAAATGTTTGCTGAGTATTTAAAAAAAAAATATAAATTTGTAGAAAAATTATACTTTAGTTAATTTATTTGTTGAAAATCTTAAAAATTTGTTTGCGATTCTTTTAAAAATAATTTACAATACGTTACAAAAATTTAAAAATACTCATACGCCCACATTGGACGACATGAATTATAACAGACATGGGCAAAAGTGGCCCCACGGGTCGCATGTGGCCCCAAAACGAATTTCGTGCGGCTCTAAAGCCAAAAAAAAAAACCAAAACAAAAATGTTTTTTGAGATAGGCTTGGTAGAGAAGATTAAGCATACTTTTCTAAAAATCATAACTACATTGTAAATTTTTTTATTGAATTAGACTGCACAGTTTCAGGTAACACAACCTTCATCAGTAATGCTTTTTGACAATATTGTAATTATTTGTTATGGTTTTTATTGTTTGATTGCATCTATATGAAATGTTTATTTATTAAATGCAATCCTGACCGTGGCTTGAACCTGCTTTCTTTGCCACATGTACTTCGCACTACACTTTAGACAGGCACTCTAACCACTTGATCTAAAGTCAGGTCGATTTTTGCTGTGGTTTAAAACCAGTTTCAATTACACGGGGTCGATTTTACATTTAATTGTAATTGCAGAAGATAGCTAAGACAAACACCACAACAATTCACAATTGTTAGAAAATCATATGTAATCTAATTTCCACTATTTTCCCAAATTTTTGTGAGTTAGCGACAACTATGATGTATTTTTTGTACATACGGTAGTTTGGCTATTCACGTAGTTAGGGAAGAGTTGCCAGGGAGCAAATTTTTGATATATTTTATTGGGGATTTTTGAATTTTATTCATCGTCTTCTTAGACAGTGTGCAATTAATACTATAATTAATATGCACATATTTTTCAACTGTTTTTATTTTTTTAAAAGAGAAGCAACACTCAGGAAATTATTCCTATAAATTATGTGTTGCTTTATTTGCAAAGGGGATAGTAGAGAGGTGATAGGTGGAGAAAGATGAAGGGCTTCAAACATGGCAGCACTGTAATTACTCGAGATGATGTCTTAGAACAGTTGTTCCTCGCCACCTGATGTAGAGTTTGGCGAACTTATTGAAGCTATTTAATTCATAGCCCTGATTCATTATTTTACGTCGGTGGGGTTAAGTGCTATGGGAACACCGAAGGCGGGCGCTGCGATACATATGAGGGATAGAAAACTCATATATAATATTTTTCTTAATTTTTGTTGTCGTCACCCGGAATCGAACCCGGGACCATCTGTGTAACAGTCCAACGCGCTAACCATTACACCACAACGCCCAGTAAGAAAAATAAACTGTACTAAAGAATTTGACAATATAATGAAAATTGCACCATCAACAGAAAATTACACTACTCAACAAAGAAACACAATAAATCTGAAGTCAACAAAAAAAAAATATTTCCAAGTTACTGGCTTTTCTCCACTTAAACTAAAACCGTGGAAATTATCATTTATATCTTAATAATACGAAAATTACATTTTGCGGAATAGTCATTTAGTAAAACATTTTGACACATTTAAACTTCATTCATACTACACTAAAAGAAAATCTTTATTAAATATACATTAAAACCTCGACAAATATACTATAGTAAATCAAAAAAATCAATTTTTAAATATTTTTGATATGAGACTTCCTAAAATAAAAACTTTGATTACAATTTTTTATCAAATTAAGAAAAAATTTCAAAACTTGTTTCATAAAATTGTTCTAAAAGTTTGATGATATTTATGTACACTAAATAAATATGTGAATTCTCCAAATTCATTAAGTGGATTCAATATTCAATATATTTGAAAAAAATTTCAAAATTTTTAGTTTTTTTTATACAACATAAGAGCTATATTTCATAACATCAATTCCATAGTTTTTTGCTGCACATACGTGTGTTCTTAACTTTAATTGATTCATAAAAATTCTACACATATACTCATTTTAGGAATAAAATTTTAGTTTTGCTTGTTTTATAAAACGAAGAAGTTGTATGCGAGTGATCGCCTGTGAAATAAAATTGAATTTATATGGTGCTTTTGTACAAGCTGTACGCAATTTTTTGTCAATAAAGTAAAAAAATTTAGTAACGTCATGATGTCTGTTAGGAAAAGACCCTAGTCACGTGTTTGATTACTAAGAAGACAAGAATGGAGCAAAATTGATTATCAATTGGGTTTTTGTTTAAGCTCTGCCTATTCTGGAGGCTCTAGCTTTTCTAAAATTCGTGTCCTGATGAGATCTTTAGCCAGATCGAAAAACTAGTATCAACCTAGCTAATATATTAGATTTGCTTTATTTTTGTTAATAAACAGAGGCTGAAAGATACTTATAAATTAAAAATAAAATTAAAATTATCTCGATGTGTATAAAAACAAAAAACTAAGAAAAACTACGAAATCTGTTTTGTTCGTGTTATCTGGTTTGAAAATATTAAATGAATTTGAATAAACAACGACCTCGTTGTTAAAAAAGGATTTTTAGAAATGTTGTCAACGTGTATCTGAAATATAACAATAAAGGTAAAAAAACAAAAAAAGTTATAATTTTTAATCTGATTTAACTTAAGTCGTATTTTAATCACTTTTCAACAAAAAAAATCATGAAATCCTTTCAGCAAAAGTCACGCGTTTTCTTCCTAACACTACACCCTGAGAAAAACAGAAATAAGTTTCATCGATTTTTGACCAATGTAACAATTTCATCAATATTTATGAAACATTTCATAGACAACATGAATTATACTCGTTTTGACCATATCATTGATCTCCATAAAAATTTTCTACAGAAAAATAATGAAATCTTTACTAATACAAAATATTATTCATATATATACTGAAATATTTCATAAATATGATAAAGTGGATTTTGCTTTTTAGGAAATGTTTCATAAATACTATGAAACGTTACATTGGGCTAATGTTTAAGAAACACTTCATAGATATAATGAAGCTTTTCCCTTGAGTGTAGTTTGATTTCACTAAAAACTTAATTAATAAAAAAACTTAATTTATCTTCATTAAAAATTAAAATTAACTTCATTAAAGTTCGACCACCATCATTTAGAATTAAAAATCAAAAGTTATAAAACATATAATTATTTAAATAAGCTAAACCTTTTACGTTAGAAATTGATTTTAAAAATTTAAAAAGTGTTTTTTATAATTCGATTCTAATTTTTTAACTTAAGAAGATATTTTTTATAAAAAATTAAATTTAAAAAAACAGATAGCGTCGTTTTTGTAATTTATTTAAAGAAATTTAAGTACAACTTTTAAACAAAATATATGAACGTTTTTCATAATTAATATGAAACGTTTCTTAATATTTATAAAACATTTCATAAAAGCTTATGAAGCAGCTTCATCCTATTTATGAAATGTTTCACAATATTTATGAAACACTTCATAAAAGTTAATGAAATTTTATCATCATATTTATGAAACATTTCATAAATATGAAGAAGCCTGCCATTAATTCGCTCTTTTATGACACAACTCCATCATATTTATGAAGTGTTATATTGGACGAAAATCAATGAAGTTTTTCTTCTTATTTATGAAGTTTTTCATAAATATGATGAAGCTTTATCCCTGGATCTACTTTACAGTAATTTGATGTGGTTAGCTTTTAAAAGACCTATAGATGTACAGTAGTGGTCAAAACATTTGGAACTGAGATCGCATTTGTTGTTTTCATTGATTTATTTTCTTCAAATCACACTTACATATTTTTTACTTATTCTTAATACATTGTTTTATGTTAAACAAATAAAAAAAAATAATTCCGATAAATTAAAACAACAAAAAAATTAATAATAATAGATGTATTCAAAATGCAGGTGTTCAAAACATTTGCAACTCTCATTATTCTTACTCTTAAGGAAACAATTTATACTAACAGATGCTAGGATATAACGGTAATCCCATTCCTTTTTAATATGAGATTCAGGTTGTTACATTTTTTAAACAAATTTATTATAATTATTGTTCTTTAATAGTTGTAATAAGATGTAGGAAGCATAAACATCGTAAGAATAATTTTTGTAAAAATGGCAGGACATAAATACAATTCTGATTTTAAATCAAAAGTTTTAAATGATTTTCAAAATGGACTTTCCCAAAAAGAAATTTCTATAAAGTACTCCGATTCCAAAATCAACGATTTACCGCATTATTAATAGTGGTAACATCCACACAACTCATAAAGGTGGAAGACCCCGCATTACAACTGTAAGAGAAGATCGGAAAATCAAGATTTTTTTTACGAAATATCGCAAAGCAGTTCCCAGAGAAGCCAAACTCAACTTTTAATAGATGCCAGTCTTTAAACCAGGGACCGTAATCATTATGAGTTTTATAATAAAAATTACACAATAATGATTATGTTATGAGTTTTAAGGATTTTCTTCAATGGTAATGATTATTTTTGAGTAATAATAAAAAAAATCAGCAATAATCATTATTTTTGAGCAAAAAAAATAAAACTCAAAAATAATCATTATTTATGATTTTTATTTTTTTCGCTCAAAATAATATATATACATATTAGGGTATGGCGATTAGTGTGGAAGGAAAAAAATCTTCATGGGCGCTTCGCGTTTCTGATTCTTGGGATTGTACTGAGCAAAAAAGTCCACTAGGACCATAAGTCTACGGTGCAAATCGAGCTTCCAGATTTTGACTTTACGGCAAAAAAGCCCTATATTGAAATTAATAATTAACCCCTTAACCCCATCCACAAATATGATTGATGCATTAATCTGCTAGAGAATCTTCCAAAGAAGAGATTGATACCATAATATTGGATAAGCTTCCTCCTCCTTCCTGAGATATGTCCATCCCACACATTGTTACTTTCACAAAACACGGCAAAAAACAGCCCTATTTTGAAATTAAAAATTAACCCCTTAAACCTCACCCACAAATATGATTGATGCATTAATCTGCTAGAGAATCTTCCAAAGAAGAGATTGATACCAAAATCTTCGATAAGCTCCTCCTACTTCCTGAGATATGTCCATCCCACACATTGAAAGTGAGTTTTATTTTGAGCGAAAAAAATAAAAATCATAAATAATGATTATTTTTGAGTTTTATTTTTTTTGCTCAAAAATAATGATTATGGCTGATTTTTTTTATTATTACTCAAAAATAATCATTACCATTGAAGAAAACTTTAAAAATCAAAAATTTAAAAATCATGACGGATATGCAAAGATTGTCAAAAATAATAATAATGGTGCAATAAATTTTTTTTTATGTCTCTTCTAAGTGATTGATTTTTTGATTCAAAAAAACGAGCAATAATCATTATTTACGGTCCCTGCTTTAAACCATTAAAAGAAGAGCCGAGAATATGGTCTTAGAAGTTATAGATGTACAAAAAAACCGTTTGTGCCGGAAAAAAAAACCGAAAAGCTCTGCTTGACTTTGCACGCACCTATTTGAACTGGACTCAACAGCAATGGAAAAATGTATTGTGGTCAGATGAGTCTAAATTCAACCTTTGGGGATCAGATGGAAGAGCCAATGTTCGAAGACCACGAGGCGAAAAGTTTAATCCCAGATACACAACATCCACAGTGAAGCACGGAGGTGGAAACATTATGGTGTGGGGGTGTTTTTCAGGATATTGGATTGGCACAATTCACCACGTTACTAGCACAATGACGGCCACAATCTATAGAGATCTTTTGAGTTCAGTTATGCTTCCGTATGCTGAATGGGAAATGCCACTCTCATGGACCTTCCAGCACCACAACAACCCAAAACAGACGGCGGGGGTTGTAAAAGTTTGGCTGCAGGAAAATGAAATTAATATCATGTCGTGGCCGGCTCAATCTCCCGATCTCAACCCGATTGAGAACATGTGGATGATTGTAAAACGGAATATCGGCAATAAAGTATTCCGAAATGGTGATGAGCTTTTCGTCGAGTTGGAGAAGTAGTGGCATGAAATTTCTGACGATTATATTAAAAAGCTCATTGCCTCAATGCTTAAGAGGTGTTCAGAAGTTATAAAAAATAATGGCTACGCTACAAAATACTGAGCGTTAAAACCATTGTTTGTATTTTCTGTTAATTACTTTAAGAGTTGCAAATGTTTTGAACACTGCACTATCGACATTATTTTGTTAAAATTACTTTTTTTTATTTTTGAGAAGTTATGAATAATTTTTTTGTATTTGTAAAATAATATGATATAACTGAATTTAATAAAAAAAAAAAAAAAGATTATACCACAAATCTTTTTAAACAAAAAAAAAATACTATTACCTAAACCATGTTTACAGTTGCAAATGTTTTGAACACCACTGTAGTTGAAAATTTAATTAAAAAAATTAAATTTAACTTTAAAAATTAAAAAAATTACTGTTATAATATATATTTGTTTCATATTATTTCATAGAAAAACAACTCTAATCGCAGTTAAACCAAACAACTACTGATTACAACACAAACAAATGTCCTGTAGTAATAGTCAAACTATTTTGAGTGTGGTTAGCAATTATGTTAGGAACAGATGCAGGGTTTACGATGGTACAAGTATTATGCAATGCTTCAAATGCCTGGGATATAACCATAAAGCTTCAGAATGTAAGAATGAAAATGTGTGCTACAAATGCCATGGAAACCACAGAGGTAAAGACTGTAATAAGGAAATAATCGTAACATGTGTTAACTGCATAAAAGAGAATAAAAGACTAAATTTAGGACTTGATGAGAATCATGTCACAAATAACCGGGAGTGTCCGGTGTATCAAAATAAATTGAATCTTAAAAAAGAAAGGATGGGTTTATCAATCTAACAATCAAAGCAGATACATGGAATATATACAAACATACAAGGCCTGATTAATAACTTCAGTCAATTAGAAATAATAGCAGCATTAGATAAACCTGAGTTCATAATACTAACAGAAACGCATCAAACTATAGAAATAGATGAAAGTAAAATTGAAATAGAACAATACGATCATTATAGTACATTGTCAAATTCGTCTAGAACTGGTGGATTAATAGTTTATTTTAAAAAGCATTGGAAAATAAATAAAATCAAAGACAATATTAAAGATACAAAACATTGGATTAGTGCATATACGGCGAAGTATGAAAAAACATTAATTATAATAGTAATAATATATAGATCACCAAGTGGATCAAAATCAGAATTCTGTGATACATTCCAAGAGTTTATAGAAGAAATATGTGAAACAAACTGTGATATTTTAATAGCCGGAGATTTTAACATTGACTGGAAAAACGATTTTTATACAAGTAGATTGGAAAGTACACTTAATGATAACGGACTAGAGCATGTAATGAAAGATTATACTAGAATAACAAAAAACTCAAAAACATTAATTGACTATATAATAACAAATAATGAAACAATTACGGCAAAAAATAATATAAATAATAAAATAACAGATCATGAATCCATAGACATATTTATTGAGAGCGAAAGTAAGAAGCAAGATAATAAAGAAATAAATATATTTAAATACGATAAAACAGTTTTAAAAATGAAATAAGTGATATATTAGATTATAATGAAATAAATGATTTAAACGAGTATGTGCACAATCTCGATAACTGCTTCGAAAACACAATAAAAAAATTTACTATTAAGAAAAAAATAACCGAAAAAAGTAATAATAAATGGTTTAATAATGAGCTCAGAACGTTAAAAAGAGAAAAAAATTTTAAGTACCAAAACGCAATTACACAAAATACAATTGATGCATGGAATAGTTATAAAATAATAAGAAATATCTATAAAGTAAAAATTGAACAAGAAAAAAATAAATATATTAATAATAAAATAAATAGTGCAAATAACCAAAAGGAGATGTGGAATAAAATTAAAGAACTAGTACTAAAAAAACCCAAAACTGTGATAAAAACTGTGATCTATAAACAAATAGAATATGAAGACAATTTCCAAATAGCCAACAATTTCAATAATTATTTCGTAACAAGTATTAAAGAAATCAGATACTCTATAGAAGATGTGCAATATGAAAATCAAATACATGTGATAGACTCTAAATTTAAATTCCGTTCAATTAATTTACATGAACTGAAAGTTATAATAAAAAGTATTAAGAAAAAACCTGATTATAATAAACTATCAAGTGATATCATCCTAGATAACTGGGACAGAGCAGGCAATATTATATTAAATATTATAAATAAATCGATGGAGACTGGTGTATTTCCAAATAATTGGAAAGAATCAATGATTTTTCCTGTCGAAAAAGTAAAGAATACATTAAACTGTGAAGAATACCGACCAATTAACACCTTAAAAACATGTGAAAAAGTCATTGAAGCAGTAGTCAAAGATCAACTGGAAGAATACATGGAACAATACAATTTATTGTCAAAATACCAATCAGGCTTTAGAAGAAAATATTCATGTGAAACAGCAGTCAATTATGTTAAAAACAGATGGAAATGTAAAAAGAAGAAAAATAAAATATTAGCGATTTTCCTTGATTTTAAAAGAGCATTTGAAACGATAGATAGGGATATCCTATTGAAAAAACTAGATAAATACGGAATTCAAGACACAGAACTAAAATGGTTTCAGTCATATTTAACAAATCGTAGACAGTTGACAAATGTTAATGGTGAAATATCAAATGTAATAGAAAATGAATATGGAGTACCACAAGGCTCAATTTTAGGAGCTCTACTTTTTGTTATATATATAAATGATATGGAAAATATCTTGGAGAAGTGCGAAATTGTTCAGTATGCAGATGATACCTTGATTTTCTCAGAAGCAACAACTGATGAATTATGTCATGAAAATTTGAAAAATGATATAGATAATATTAATAATTGGCTAAAAATGAATAAATTAAAACTAAACGAAAACAAAACTAAATTAATGGAAATCAATATGAACACAAACATAACTTTCAAAATAAATAATGTAATAATCGAAAAAGTAAATAATATAAAATATTTGGGTTTCTTAATAGACAAAGATCTAAACTTCAAAGATCATGTCGAATACATATGTAGAAAAATTGGCAAGAAAAATGGGTTTTTTAAACGTATAAGAAATAAAATGACAATATTAACCGCAATAAACATCTATAACACTATGATAAAACCACATTTTGAATATGGGTCAACCATTTTATTTACCTGCTGTTCAGACCAACAAATAAATAGGCTACAAAAACTACAAAATAAGGCTATGCGCTCAATTTTAAAATGCAATCGGTTTACTTCAAAAAGATATATGTTAGACACACTGAAATGGTTAAACATTCAGCAAAGGCTGCAACTAAATACAATATTTTTTATCCAAAAAATGAAAATGGGAAGTTCACCCGATTACTTGATTGAACAAATAAGATATGTTGGAGAGGTACAACCGTACAACCTTCGGAATGGCTTAGATTTTAGACCACAGCGAGCAGATACAAATGCAATGCAGAAATCTTTATTTTACAAAGGATTGAAACTTTATAATATGATGCCTAGTGACGTCAAGAATGAAACAAATATAAATCTTTTTAGAAGAAAAACTGTAAACTTTATAAAAATGTTAATTCTAATCAGAGTATATAATATTTTGTTAAATTAATATAAAATGTCAATTTAAAGTATTTTAAATACTACTAATAAAAACTAAACTAAAATTAAAAAGAAAAATCTAAGCCAAAGGCTCGCAATTTTATAATTAATATATATTTTTTGTATATTATTTAAATATCGTTTTTTTTAATCTTTTTTATAAGTTTTATTTTTGTTTTACTTTCCTTTCCTTTAAATTAAATTTTATTTAAATTTTTTTACAAATCATTTATAATTTTTTTTTAATTTTGCAGATATATTTTGAGTTCCAATTATTTTTTTCAGTTTTCTTTTTTTTTTTAATTTGAATTATTTTTTTTTATTAAGCTCCGTTACTTTAATTAAGTTTAAAATTTTTATTTAATTCTTTTGTTATTTTCCTTTAAATTTTATTTTTGATTTGCCTCTAAATTCAATTTTATTTATAATTTTGTATCATTAATTCACTTCTAAAATTTTCCTTTTAATTTTAATGCTTCCACTACATTAAATTTGATTTCTTTTTAATTTCAACATAAATTACAAAATTCATTCATAAAAAAATTTCCACTTTTCAATAAAGATGTTACTCATTCATAAAGAAAAAAGACAAGCACTTGACATCTTTTAACTTATTTTTTTAACAAACACTTTTACTTTTTCCATACAATTTATCAAGAGATCTTTAACCGCCAGTTAAGTTTTGTTTGTAATCCAAGAGAGTAATGTTAAGTAGCAACCAGTACCGTTGTTGATAAACGAATGAAACTGTTGCATATCCTTCTACTGCTTTTATACGAAAAATGTTGTCATCAGGATCATGAGTATGTGTAAGTGTTAATACAAGTGTATATGTAAATGTTTGTCTGTGTGATAGCATGTTGGCAATAATAATTATGCAAAATAGTAAGAAGAAGTCACACGCACTTAAATATAAAAGTAACAATAAAAAGAAAACCAACAACACAAGCAAACAGCAACAACTTCGTGTTGAAAAAAGGACAACAAATTCTTCGTATTTTAATAATACTCACTCATACTAATACACATGCCTGTATCCATAAACTAATTCATTCCCATACACACACACACCCTCAATGCTGTGGATTCAAAGGGAGTTATCAACATGTCAAGTTATTTGTTAGTGATACCCACTGATGCCAATTTTTTTTTTTTTTCAAGAACTGCAGTTTAATTTGACTCACAAATCGCTAGAAATAGCTAAAATATTTTTAGCTGGAAAAGTGACAAAAAAAAAACTAGCAACATTTTAGAAAAAAAAAAACACTAAAACTTGAAAAATATATAAATTATTGGGTTATTTTCAATTTATAACGAGCTTTCAACCTCCGTATATTTACAAAAATAAAGCAAATCAAACATATTAGCTAGGTTGTCTTCTTAGTAATCAAGCACGTGGTTAGGTCTTTTCCTAACAAGCATCATGGCGTTACTAAACTTTGAAGACCAAAAATGTTCTATTTATATAAAAAATTTTTAGTGTTGGTTAAAATGGTTGGTTTTTTGTTGGTTAAAATGAACAAATATTTAGTTCCAAAATGCAGAAAGAGCAAATTAAAATAAATGTTTAGTTAATTTGTAGTAAGATAATTGAAAAACAACTAGAAATCGTTTGTGGTAAATTTCATTCTAACTCAACACACAGAGTAATGAGGGATTTAACGTTACACAATTTCTTTAACGTGTGAGTTAAATAGAAGATATTTACGATTAACACTAAATGGCACGAAGAATGTTGATGAAGACCGTAGTGGGTCAGAAAATGAATTCCATTCATGCTAGTGTCTAATAAATGTTTCTGTGTTTTTTTTTCTAATAGTCAAAGTAAACTATCATATAAAAATTATAATTTTTATGTTAATTTAGAGAAAAATTTGTCATGATCTAAAACCGAACGAATAAAATCTCACACATAAACTTATAGATCAACGATAAAATTCACTATTAAACAAAAAAATTAATATATTTTAAATGAGAATCTATCAGCAATTGCAATACCAAAAATGATTGTTATGGAAATATTAAAAAAATTGAGTTTTGTCTCTGGACTCGAAACTTTGATTAAAAAGCGTAGATCATCAGCATATTATTGGTGTGAACTCCATGCCAAAAATTAAGCATCGAGAAAACGATGAAGAATGTTTACACTAACTTTTCTAAAAAACTACATAATAAATATTTGTTTCCATTTTCCCATTAATTGCGGCATATATTCTAAATTCTAAATTTATGATAAAAGATCGAAAAATAAACGTTTGGTTTTAGTTTTTTTAAATTAAAAAGTAAAACATCTAAATAAATATATATGTTTTTATACTTTTATATTAATTAATTCATACTTTAATATTATTTAAATCAAAATTTTTTAAGAAATGATCAGTGGGTCAAACTAAAAGTAAGCTGATATTAAGTTGGCTAGAGTTTACCGATTTGGCACTAATTTTTAGAATTTACCTTTTATGTACCTTTACGTCCTTGATCAAAGGTTTGTTAGAAAAATCTTTATCTGTATAAATTTAAAACCGTTTTTCTCGAGCTGTTATTATATAATTTTTAGCACATAGTTGTTTTCAAAATTTTGTAATATAACAACGCGTCTTTACATCCAATAAAATGATAGCAAGAAATTGTCAAAATGATTTCAATGTTGTTGCAATATCAAGATATCGGCTCTAGAAATGATGTCTGTATCATTTTTAGTTTTAATTTTAATTTAGCAATCAAAAACTTCGTAAATTTTAGTAAATAAAGGCTAAAACATAATTAGCTTAAGTGACTTAACGAAATGAAACGAAATAAAAAAATTTTTTAAATTAATTTTTCCATATTTTTGCTTCCTAGCACCACCTTATTTTAGTCACTTAACCCAACTATGTTTCGGCCTTTATTATGTGTAGACAAAAAATAATTTTGTGTTAAATTTTATTGTTTTTGAAAAAATTATGACATTTCTTAGCAATAAAATTATCAAGTATTCTCCACTATAGTGCAGTTCATATAAATTTGACGTTTATCTGCAATCGATTTGGCATTTACAGACACCGGGTAAACAAAGAATTGAAAAAAACGCACGCGAAAACAACAACAAATTGTACTTGTTTCATTTTATTTATTTAAACTTTTGTGTTAATTTTGGAAACGACGCTATTTACTAGAATTATTTTTTTTTTAGACCAAGTAAAACCAGCTTTTCAAAAAAAAATGCTAGATTTCCAGTTTAAAGCTGAATAATTTTTTTTCCAGCTAAGGAAGAAAAAAAACCGCCAAATCTAGCTGGAAAATCTCCAAATTGGTAACACTGGTGATACCGTTAATTCTTATTGTTTTGTCGATGTTGTTGTTGTTGTTGTTGTTGCTGTTTTTCACTCTTCATATCATTACAATATTTATTTCCATTTTGTCTAACTGTTGATTCTCATTTTCCTTTTTATGTGTATGTGTGTATATGCATGTGTGACTTTTGCCGCGTTATTTGATCACAAGTTGTTCTTGATGTTTATCAGACCCAATATTCAATGTCGTGGTCGCGTGCCAATAATATCTACTTTTCTATGAATAAACATTTAGTTGTACGTCTATAATATGTGTGGATCTGTTAAATCTGTGTTAGTAAGTAAGGGGTTGTCTGGTATTATGTGCAACTTAACCTTTCAATGTTCAGGGAAGCCATTTTAGGTTATTAAAGTTATTTTAAAGAAATATTACCTTCTACAGTTTTGTACCGTTACAAAGCCAAGATAGTATTTACTTTACTTACGCATTACTTATACTACCTGTTTCTTTATACATACATATTTTAATTTTTACCCAATTTGTTCACATATAATGAAGTTATGGACAATTACACAAGACAACAGCCAATTTGCTGCAGCCAAATTAGTAACTGATATTATACAATTCGAGTGTGCTGATTCCGAATATGGCAATGATTTTTCGAGATCAGCTCAAGGTTAGGAGATATAAGCAAAAAAACTAAAAAATTGTTTTTTGACGTACAACATTTTAACAGAGAAACCTTTCA
Organism: Delia radicum; assembly: GCA_021234595.1. Lineage (NCBI taxonomy): Eukaryota > Metazoa > Arthropoda > Insecta > Diptera > Anthomyiidae > Delia > Delia radicum. The sequence continues at coordinate 162,082,770 of CM037855.1, read as the reverse complement.
GAACAGGTATCATTATAATCAATTAAGAGATGTCTGGCATTAATTTAGTTGAGCCTATATTGTTTACAGACTTGGGAAAAGTCAACTACATTTCATAATCATTTACTTTTTAGATTTGTCAATATCATTAATATTTTAGGCCTATGCTAACACTTGTGGGCTTGGAAAATTTTCAATTTTGTTAATACCAGACATGGGACATAATACCAATAGTTGTGTATTATAGGTCTAAAACAATTGTATGTCATATTACACACAGAAAAAAAATTAATCTATTTGCCAAACTGAAATTCGGTTACTACGAATCGAATTCGGTTATTACGAATTGCAGCCAGTTGGCACATCTTGATATTAGTTCTCACAACAAAGTTCGGCTAAATCAACAGAATTTTAGTAGCAACATCCAAAATTTTCAGAAATCTAATGTTAATATCGTTGTACTAACTGAATTTATAAGTTGTTACCCTAAATATACACTTTTTCATTCGGTTGGCACTTTATTTCTCTGTGTGTACATGTAATTGGGAGTAATTGAGTAATTGCTCTGTAATTAAATACCCAGAAGTTGTTACTAATCCCCACACTCAGGGAACTTCTGCTTTAAAAATATGTAGTTGTTTGGGTTGTAATACTGTTTCTTTATTTTTAATGTAAATGTCAGTCATTTGTAGAACAAATTAAATTTTTTTACTTATCTTGTAGTTAATTTAAAAAAAAAAAAAAACAAACCACATCAAATGACTATTTTATGATTTAACATTAATTTTTTACAGTAGTTTGTGGTTATTTAAAATAAAAAATAAATAAATGTTTGTTTATTTTTTACTAACATGTGGTTCATTTTTACTACACTCAAAAAAATAAGTTAGTACAAAAGTTAGTAAAACGTCTTGTAAATCAGTATACCTATTTTTTAGCAAATTTTTTTGCTAAAATCGTGTTTTCAGCTAAAATTTTTGTTATACTTATTCAGCACTTAACTGTTTTATACTAATGCTTTACTAATATACTAATGTTTTACTAATTAATTTTGCTAAAAAAAAATTGTGCTGATAATCACATTAATAGTGTGGACGACAACCAGATTGAAAGATATACGCAGAATGAAGCAGATGTCGCGGCATGTCAAGATGTAGTAGAGAAGAGGAAAATGATACTAAAAAGTACAACTCTAATAAGACATATAAAAAAATCAACCATGGAAGACTTTTGTATCTCTTTTTCATACATAAAACAAAATTGAGGATTAAAACAACTTAAATTTTGCGTTGTCACCGGCTTCTGAAAATAATTGTCTATTGCTATAAATGTTAATAGATTAATAATCTAGTGTGGTCAAATTGCAAACAAACATATATAGACATGTAGACAGAGTAAAGCGAAAGACAAAGACACACATCTTAGGTAGATTTGTATGGTTCCTTTTCTTATTGCAAAAAAAGGATTGTTTTTTTCGTTTCGTTTGTTTTTCTTTATTTTTTCGTTTCGTTTGTTTTTCTTTATTTTTTCGTTTCGTTTGTTTTTCTTTATTTTTTCGATCCGTTTCTATAATTATCTTCGGCAGTTGCGTCCTTAAAAGATAGCATCATTTAGACAACCATTGATGTAAGTAGTTGAAAGAAAATTTTTGTTATGTTATATATATTTTTTTCTATATATTTTCAGATATTAAATTAATTCAAGTCGTCAATGTGGGAAAATGAAAATTTTTATATTTCGTAATTATTTTTAAAAGAATCACAAAAATATGTTTTATGATTTTCAGCAAATATATTAACTAAATTACAATTTTTTTACAATTTTTTTTGCGTTTTTTTCAGTCTACTAAGTGTTAGCAAAACTTTTACTGAATCTACTAATTTTGTTGCTAAAAATCAGCTCGCTTTTGCTGACATTAGCAATTTTTTTGCTAGCACCCTCCTGACTAAAATTTTGCTGACTTTACAAACTTTTTTTTTTGAGTGTACAATAGTTAGTCATTTTTTGAACATTAAAAACCAAATGAAAATGTTAGTAGAATTTACTGAAATGTAATCGTCCTTTCCTTAAGCGAAATTTCATTTGTTTCTAACTACATTTGCAGTGGTCTTTACCTACATAGTATTAATATTATTATTACCTAAAGTATTATTACCTGCGTGCATTAAAAATTTTACAAATTTTTCAAGGAAACGTTTAAGCTCAAAAGTGTGAGTTGAGGTTGTGAAATGTAATTGAAATCGCGCACTGGTACATTTACAGAGAAGGCGGCCAAAAATCATTTTTTTTTTGCAATTGATTTTAGAACAAATTAACTTATTCGAAAGAAAACATCTTAAAACCTATAGGGCCAAGGCAAGGCAAAATTTCTACTACGAGTATTTCCTGTGTTTTTGTAAAGTTATAACTTTTGTTGATTTTCCCGCAGTTTAAAGTTTCATATTTTTTTTGTCTTCAGAGATAGTATCAGGTATTTTTTTTTTCATTGTCCGTTAAATTAACTGATAGCAGATATATACTTTTTTATTCTACATTAGTCAGTAGATATTTTTATAATTTTTAGATTAGGGTATGTTTTTAATGAAAATTATCGCCTTTGTTGGAAAAGTATTCAAAACAGATTTTATATTGCCAAAAATATTATATTCTCCTCTAAAAGTGCATACCAAATACTTTTGTGCTAGTTAGCGCGCGGTGCAGCTAGAGCCATTTCTTCGATAAAAAATCCAAATTTTACAAGTTATTTTCAAATTTTATAGAAATGATTTGAAAAAAAATGATACTTGGGATTTATTTTCCACCTTCAGTAGCTTATAAATACGATGCGGTTTGACATGTATATTAACCCTTAAATGCTCACTGTTTCTTTAAAGACACAAATTTGAAAAAATTTTGAAATCTTAGAAAATGTTGAAATGAAAAAATTCTGAGAAAAAATTCTTGGAAAAATATGGGGGTCGGTCATACATTTGACTCCTCTTCGGCCACCCTTGGAAGAGTTAGACTAATTTAAAAAACTTGAATGTTTGTACGTTGATTTTGAAAAAAATTGGGAGCCGGTCACACATTTGGATTCTCTAGGGGTACTCTTGGGTACTCTTGGTTTGAGCAAATTTTATAAAAATGTAATATTGGTATTGAAGCCCCCCTTATTGAAAGGTCTGTTATACATGCCTCTATGGGCACCCTTGAACGGTTGGAACATTTTTTATTTTAATTTTATTTTTGTAAGGGACCCCCTTAGGGAGTTTAGATAGGGTTATGTTCAGAAAAATTAATGGGGGTCGGTCTTACATTTTACCCTTCTAGGAACGCAGTTAACCAAAATTAACTCGAAATTTTACTTTTAAAAAATTTGAACTACTCGTTTTTATAAAAAAAGGTTATTAAACAAATAAATGAACTCTTTTGTTTGATCTTTATCAGGACACTATAGTGTTCATTTAAAAAAAATCAGTAAAGCCAGCCAAAATGCTTGCAGTGTCAGAAAATTCTTAGTTAGAGGGGTGGAAAGCTGATAATATCAGAAAAAGCGGTTAAAATTTTTTAATTTTTTTTACATTTTGTATTGAACATTTTTGTATTTGAATTGTAACTTGCGTATAACTTAATTTGATATTAAAGTTTACCAAAATATATATGGGATTATATATGCTACATAAAATTATAAGTAAAATATTTTCAGTATGGCGTCACATATAGTTTAATAAGACTAAGCATGGGACCATATATAATCATATCGATCTCTACATATATTTGGATTATTATTATATGGCTTACGTAGTTATATAAGGAGTAAAATTTAGAGACATATATATAATAATAAGTACCAGATCGGACCAGATCTGAAAAAAAACGCTGTAAATCGATTTATTTTCCAAAAGTTTGATCATAAACTAGCAAATCATTAAAACTCGGGCATAATATGGCTTCAAATATTGGTGTGCATTAACATTACCTGAATTGCATAAATAGCGTTACCCTTAAAATATCGTTACCGGAATATCTGTAAAGCCGTTATTCCTAAAACAACGTTTCCGAAATAACTAAAATTACGTTACCGCTAAAATACCGTTACCGAAATAAGTGAAATACCGTTAACGGTAAAAAACCATTACCGAAATAACTGAAATATCGTTACCCATAAAATACCGTCACCTCTACCGATACCCGCATCGAATCGGTTGCCATCTATGTGAAATATATAATTTTGCATTGAGAGAATTCTTTGCATGATGTTAATGAATTTCTACATTAATTCTATGAAATTTCACTTTAACTCGTGCATTAAATTAATGCAGTTTTTCATAAAATGTAATGAACAATTTCATTTTATTTATTATAAATTGCATACATCGATGCGAATGGTGGTTGAGTTGGCATGTTTTTACTCTAAAACTTCAGCGTGTATCCATAGATTTTCTTTAATATTGCATTATTTTTTTTTTTTGTAAATGTTCTACAAATTCTAAACAAACATGAAAATACTTTTGAAAATTTTACAATTAAATCACATGATTGTTAAAAGTTGTTACTTTTGAACAATTAAATCGATGTACTTATAGACTTTAGCCTCAAAGGGTTAATTGATTGTCGTGTTGTCCTTAATTAAAGAAATCTCTACATTGTCTTGTGATTTGTTTTAGATTTTTGTATTTAATGTAATATTTGCGATTTGTTAATAGTTGCTGTTTGTCCTTATGCTGTTTTTAGGATTTACACTTTATAAATTGTGGACAAATGTATGGGGGATTTCATTTCAAGTGACCGAACGTTTGAAACCGATGTCTTCCGATCGGGATGAAACTTGCACTTGCAGTTGAGTCCTATTGGGTAGCTAAAAATTATGACATAAAGTTTCAGTGGGAGCGGTCAAGGACTCTCCGAGTTGTAGAATGTTGAATTTTCAAATTTCCACAAACAGCAATTGTTTAGTAAAGTTAAAAAAAATTTTCGGAGTAGTTAGAAAATTATTTCCAAAATTTTTTTATTAGCTATTTCTTTAAACTTCAAAATCAATTTTTTTGTACCAAATATTTGTGTTGATTTGGTCCCGTTAGTTGCAAAAAAACTGGACCTGATTCGGACCAAATTTGGAATTTCACATTTTCAAATGGAAATATCTCTTTACCTTTAAGATATAACGAAAGCATGTTTTAATAAAAACGTTAATTTTATAAAAATCGGATAGGAAACAAAAAAAAATGACAAGTACTCAAAATTTTTGGTGCAAAAAGTATAATAATTTGAGAGAAAAGAAGAAAGATAAACAAATCGTATCCCACTCAGAGACCACAAAGCTCTTAACCCTTTTACTACCGACTTTTTGTTTGTGGTTATTAGCAGACTGAAAAAAACTCAAAAAATTTGTAGAAAAATTATACTTTAGTTAATTTATTTGCTGAAAATCATAAAACATATTTTTCTAATTCTTTTAAAAATAAGTTACAACACGTTCAAAATATATAAATGTTCATACTCATACATTGAGGACATGAATTAATGTAATATCTAAAAAAAAAAGTAGAAATAATTAAACAAAATTATCTTTCAACTACTTACATCAATGGTTGTCTAAATGATGCTATCTTTTATAGGAACGAAACAAAATAATAACAAAATATAACAAGTAAAACCATTTTTGTGCAATAAGAAAAAGGAAACATAAAAATCTACCTAAGATGTGTGTCTTTTTCTTCGCTTTAGTCTGTCTACCTGTCTGTATAATTGTTCTCAATTTGACCACACTACCATATTAATCTCTATAAACATTTAGTTTACAAATGCACATTTAATCTTTATTAAATTTAAATATTTTATTTTGTCTTTTATTTAATTAATACACAAGCCGGTGAAAACGCAAAATTTAAGTTGTTTTAATCCACAATTTTGATGTATGTATGAAAAGCAGATACTAAAATCTTTCATGGATGATTTTTTATATGTCTTACTATAGTTGTACTTTTTAGTATTATTTTCCTCGTCACTACTACATCTTGACATGCCGCGACATCTAATTCATTCTGCGTATATATTTCGATCTGGTTGTCGTACACACGATTAATGTGCTAATCAGCACAATTTTGTTTTTAGCAAAATAAATCAGTAAAACATTGGTAAAATATTAGTAAAACATTAGTTCAAAACAGTGAAGTATAACTAAAATATTAGCTGAAAACATAATTTTAGCAAAAAATTTTGCTGGAAAATATTATACCTGATTTACAAGACGTTTTACTAACTTTTCTACTAAATTATGTTTTTGGGTGTTCTGACAGGTCCTTACATGTTACATTTCGCGTCACCGAAATTCATCAAAGGACCAATGTAGAAGGTGTAGAAGATTTACCCAAATTTTGAAGGAAAAAGATGAACGCTTTAAACTTATTGTTTTGTTTACTTGATGAGAAGTAAAAAACAAAATTGGAAACATTGAACTAATTGAAATCAAAAATAAAACATTTCTGACTAATAAACATTGTTCGTGTTTTCTAATATTAGGATCAAAGATTATTTAAAACTTATTTAAACGATTTTATAAATTACAATCGATTAAATATTTTTTTATCTATTAAAAATTGACAACACGACAAAAATTTAAATAAATAAATATACAAATATTCAAAAATTGTAAAATCACATAAAAAAATCTTAATCGTAATGTCACAGAACCTTTTTAATCAACTGATTGCAATAAAATATTGAAGTTTTGTTTGCTCTTTGTCTTCTTTAGTGTTAAGAGCGTTTGAAATTCGTTGTTGAATACATACACTTTCAAGAGTATATCTCTTATATTCCATTCGTTCTTGTCCATTATCTTAACACTCTTAAAATCTACAACATGTTCATTTTCTTTTACTTGTTGCGCTAATGCAGTTGATTCCTTTTCGCTTTCTTATATCTGCTTCGTGTTAAGCTATTCTGTATTAAAGTATTTTTTCCCAGGTATGTCAATGAAAAACCAGAACCGATATAATAAAAATATAAATGACGTTAGTTTACTGAACATGTGCTTTTTTATTTCCCCTCGCAAACATTGTATTTTATTTTTAAATAAAAGTAACAAAGGTGGAATATAAACGAAAAATGTATATATTATCTCTGTCAAAGATAGAGTGTATACAAAATCAAATGTTTTAAATTTTTTTAATTATTAGTGAAATTTTATTTTCAGTCTCAACTTAATTCTCATTTGTTTTAACAAATGGGATATATAAGTGTTTGAGTTATAAATGAGGTTACCACTACTTTCTAAACTTGTTCTGATGATGGGGACCTAGAAAATCCCCGAAATGGAACCATCAACAAATTCTTGAAAGTGGTCAATTAATAATTGAAAACAAAAAAACTCTATAGATTATTTGTTAGGACAATATCCTAATAAAGAAATATAGAGTATGGCTTTGAACTTGAATAAATTTTCATTTTCATAACAGAATTATAGGTCGAAAAAACATAATTTTTATTTTTTAAATAATAATTATAACAAACTATTAATCTAAAAAATAATATTGCAAATTTCAACAATAAATTTGTTGTCTTTTTTAAAGAATAAGTTACCCTATTTTTTTGTCCGTAACTGTAGCTTGAATTAAACTTTATTTTAAGTCTGTGTTTTCAAGCAAAAATCCAGTTTATACAAATTGAAATAATTTGTATTCGTTTTTTTTTTTCAATATTGGAAAAATAAATAAACATAAAAAAGTTATTATGAAGATTTTAAAGAAATCTGAATTTTTTGCTTGGATCTGAATCTGATCTAGAATCTGCTATATAATCTTTAAAGAAGCGGTTGGTACTATAATCTTGGATAGGCTCCTCCTACTTTCCAAGATATGTCCATCTCGCGGAAGGGTCCTTTTTTGAAAATGCTATTTTTCAACGTAAATATTAGCCCTTTAAACGCTAGCTACAAATATGTTTGATGCATTAATCTGCTAGAGAATCTTCCAAGGAAGAGATTGGTACCCTAATATTGGATAAGCTCCTCCTACTTTTTGAGATATGGCCATCCCTGCTAGAGCGTCTTCCCCTTTAGGGAGGATGCTTAAATCCGCTCAATATATAAAAATGTATTTAAAAATTGTCTATCAATTCTGAAATTTTTTCGAAACTGCATATTTCCGAAATTTTTTATTCTGCATGAAAGGAATTTGTCCATAATCATTTTTACGGTTTAGTTATTTATTTTCAGTTTTTTTTTTTAGTTTCTACTTAATTTTAAAACCCTACACTTAAAAAGCAACAAAAACAATATGTTAAAAAATTATAATTATATTTTATTATTTACGTTTAATACCGCCCAATGCTTTAATGCCGGTCAATTGTGGTACTTTAGAGGCTGCTTTCTTGGCTTCTTCAATGGCATGCAAAACGCGGCGAGGTTCAGTTAAAAACCAAATCCATAATAATTGACTATAACGCCAGAGTTTATCTTTTTCCTGGAAAGATATAAACGAAATTTTAAAACGGTTTTTTGTATAAAAAAGTATTTTTTTTTTCTAAAGAATATTTCTTACACTTTTAAACCATTTAAATGATTTTCTGAAAATATTTTCTATAGAAACATATTTTCTATGGGGAACTCATTATTAACATTTTCCTACAAAAAAAATAGTCTCACAATCACATAATTTTTCTATAAGAAAATAGTCTTAAAACATGATAATTTGTATATGGAAAAATTGTCGCAAAATATGGGAATTTTTCAATAAAAAATTTGTCTCTGAATATGGATTTCCCTATAAAATCAAAACAATTATGGAAAAATTGTCAAATTTTAAGATTATTTTAATATACAAAAATTTTCTAATTGTGATTGTAATTGTTTCACATTCTGGGATTATTTTTCTTTAGAAAATTTTCAGATTCTTAAACTATTTTGCAAAAAACAATTTTTCTATAGAAAAAAATCTCTCTCCATAGAAAATGTATCACACTCTAAAACTTTTTTTTAGAAAATGTTTCACATTCTGTTTTTATCCATAGAAAAATGGTCAGATTTGTAGATAATTTCTCTACAGAAACAATTACTGATTATGAAACTATTTTTATATTAAAAATCCAAGCTTCTTAAACTATGTATAGAAAAGTTTTAATGTTCTGAGACTATTTTTATTTAGAGAAATTCTCATATTCTGGGTTTTAGGTCTTTTTGAGTACATTACAAATTGTGTCAAAAAATTTCAGAAACACCCTCAAATTCAGAAGTTATTCTAAAAAAAAACCGTTTTCAGTGATGTTTGTCAACTTATCGACATGGAACTCAGTCAGTTTTTATCCGATTTAAATTCTTTTAACAGGTTTGGAAAGAAAACTGATTTCGCTTTAAAATGACGTACATTTTTTGATACATTACTAAGTTATAAGTATTGTTTTTGTTAAGAATATCTACAAAAAAAAACGAAAATTATAAACTTTTTTGATTTTAGTAGCTTTGTATTGCCTATTTTAATATGAAAGCATATAAAAATGTATACCAAGGTATAAAGAAAATTTAGTTCTTAACAAATCATGGTTTTCATTTTTCAAATCGGCTGAAATTGTAAAAGTTATTCAACTTTTCATTAACACCTGTTTTTAGTATTTTCTCCCCCCAGCGCAAAACATATGAATAAAAAAAACAATTAACTAAACCAGCAAATTTATCAACTTAATAATGCAAAGTGTTTTGTTTGTTGTTTTTGGTATTTACTTAATAAGTGAAGTTATTATATTCGATAATGCAGAATTAAATATACCCTGCTTTATTGTTAATCTGTCTTTTTGGGAAACAAAAAAAAGTCCTAACTACGTTGAAGTGGTAAATGAATTTCTTGAGTGTTATGCTGAAATGGGATGTCGAATGTCCATTAAAATTCATTTTCTGTATGGACATTTAGATTGTTTTCTTGAAAACCTTTGTCAATTCGGTGACGAGCACAGAGAACGATTTCACCAAGAAATTTTACAAATGGAAAAGCGTTTCGATGGAAAGAGCCACATAAGAATGATGGCAAATTATTGCAGGTCTCTCAAACGAGAAACAGATGGTTTGTTGAACAAACGTAAGAGGGCAAGTAATCATTTTTAACTATACATGTTAACTTAGGTAAGCTATTTGTACAGTTTTTAATTTACGTTTGTAAGTCAAGTGGTTTACCAAAGCAAAGTCTGCAATCCCAAATTTTTTACTTTAGGAAAAGTTTAGTAACTTTTGCAAATATAAACCGATTTTAACAAATAATATCTCGTTTTTTGTATACAAAATTGTCTTTAAAACACAGTGCAAAAAAGATAGGTTTTTATAGAACAAAATTAAAATAACTTTTGTTGAATTTGAAAAGTTAGGAAAAAAAATAAAAAAAATGAGAAAATTTTGATAACACTTACCTAATTTCTTGGAATATATATTTTATGAATACATTTCATGAAAGCTTAATTCTTTACCTTTCCAAAACTGTTTAAAAATTTTGAAATCGGCCAAAAATGTGTGAGTTAGAGGTACTAAAGTGCTACGACCTACCCTGAAACAGTTTTTTTGAAAATAACTCAAAATTTTGAGGGTGTTTCAAAATTTTTTAAAACGGTTTTTGTATGTCCTCACCTAGGCCTACAACCCCCAGTAGGTCGGTTTTTAAGTTCTAACAAAAAGTGTTTTTTTGTAGCAGTGAATTATTTTTTAATTTTTCTTAATTGTGGCGTTTTTTAATTTTGGAAATTTTTTTAAGTTTTGGAGATTTTTTAAATTTTTAGTGATTCTTTTCAGTTTTGACTGTTTTTAAATGTTGCTGTTTTATTTAAATTTTGTCGATTTTTTTTAAATGTTGCCGATTTTTTTAATGTTGACTTGTTCATTTTGGAGATTTATGGAAATTTTGACGATTTTTTTTTAATTTTTTTTTAAGATTTTTTCAATTTTGACTTTTTTTTCAGTTTTAGCGCCAAATTTATTCAAATTTTGTCGAATTTTTTTTTTAATTTTTTTATTTTATCGATTTTTTCAGTTTTAGCTATTTTTTAATTTTATCGATTTGTTTTAATTGTAGTCATTTGATGTTCTTGAATTTTCGCGATTTTTTCACTTTTGATGACTTTTTAAAAATTTTTTTCGATTTTTTTAAATTTTTGGGTTTTTTTTTTTTAATTTTGTGTAGAAAACTTTTTGGATTTTCAAACTGTTTCCTCTCAAAAAAATAACTTATATCTTACATTCTGAAGGCAGAATTAGTTTGTACGTTCTGTTCTGTTACGAATCAGCTGTTTTGTTTCTGTTCAATTGAAAGTCTGTATGTGTGGTTAGTTTTCACTTTTACTTTCTGTTCTGTTGCGGACAAATCTATTGAAAATAGAATTCAACGTTAAGTGACAGCCTAAAGTGCGTATGTATTGGTTTGTTGTGAAATCTTTTTCTCAATATTTGAATCAGGGATGATAAAGTTGGTACTATAGTACTTTTTATGGTACTATTTGAACTTCAGATGTACCATTACTCATTTAGTACGATTTACAAATTTTTCTATGTATAAATTCAATAATTATTAATTCGATTTGCAGTCCCATATGAACAATGAATTAATTCGGAACCAAACGCTGTGAATTCAATCACATGATTTCACTGAGTGCGACTGATTACAGATGATTATATTAGAGTTTTATTAATCGATTAAGCCAATTATTGAATTCAATAAGGGTTATAATTATTATTAACTAATTTTTATTTTCAAAAAAGTAAATAATAAAAATCTTATAAAAATGTGAAATTAAATTTGTTTGCTACCAATCACAAGGATTGAATTCGCAAAAAACTGTGAGAAATGTAATTCAATACAGCAAGATATTAATAGCACATTCAAAAAATATTAAAAATTTGCTGAATTTAAGAAAAAATCTCAAAATTTTAAAAAAATTTTAAATTAATATCGGCTAATTTTCTTAGTACGCACTGCTCGTTTTTACATAGCTTTATGTACATTTTTCCGAAAAGTTTGGTATTGAAAATGAGCAAAATCGGTCCAGCGGTCCAAAAGTAATGAGTGACAATATTAGGGTAGCCAGACGTACTTTTTTCAGCAGTACGCGTACTTTTTTTTAGTCAATGTACTGTTTTCTGCATAACCCCTAAAAAAGTACGCTAAAGTACTTTTTTTTTGCCTTTTGTACTTTTATTTGTACTTTTTTCCCTGTTTAGTATCTTTAGTAACATTTTTTTTTTTGTGCAGAAAGATTCACACAGTTAGAAGCGCCTTGTTAAATGTCTTTACAACCTGAACACATTTGTGGCGACTAACAGAAGTATTTTTTCGTGTTTTTTATATGAGAAGCAAAAAATCGCCAGTCTTGACGACTTTTCTTCTTTATATTAATAAAAAAATCGTCAGTTCGCCAGCATTGTGATGAAACTCTTAATCAAAACAAATCGTAAATATTTTTGAAATTTGTATGTTTATTTTTACTATACCACATTCAAATGCGGCAACTGAGAGAATATTCAGTTTAATGTTTACCTTTTGGAGACAGGAAAGAAACAAGCTTTTAATTCAAAATTTAGAGAGTGAACTGACCATTAAAACTAATTTTGAATTTACATGTGTAGAGTTTTTTTTAATTTTTTAAAAACTGAAAATGCCAAAAATAGAATTGTTAACCACGTTGAACAGAATTATAAATATTTGTAAAATTTTTTTAATTATTTAAAAAAGAAATAAAATATAATTATTTAATAATTATATAAATGAACCAAACCGAAATGTACAACACACAAGTGATATTAGTATTAAACATATTAATATAAACTTGTTCAAATTAACTTTGTTTTTAAACACAATTAAAAACCTGACTAATTTTAAGTTAACATTTACGATCTCATTTTTATATTCTTTACTGAAGTATATGTTATTTAATGAATTTAAGGACGTTTTCAATAAAATACAAATGTACTTTTTTTATCAATTGTACTGCTTTTTTTCTTTGATGTACTTTTTTGCCAATTCAATATCTGGCTACCCTAGACAACATTAAAGTACCTCTAAACTTTCCATACAAATTGGTGTATAATGGACTGTATATTATTAGAAATCATTGTATTGTCTGGTGTATAAAATGTAACGTCATATTTTCCACCAGACGCTAAGAGGTGAATAATATTTAAATTCACCGCAAATTCTTTTTTCTCCACAAAAACTTTTTTTTCACCTCAAAAATAGTTTTGTTACCTCAAAAATGTTTTTGACGACACAATTTATTTTTTTACAATCAAAAAGTTTTTCACCTCAACATATTTTTTTTAATATATATTTGTTGTTTCATTTGTAATTGTTCATTTTGGAGGGTACAAAGATTTGTTTGTTAATTTATATTTCAATTTTTTTTATACTTGTGATGCCGAAAAAGTACTATTTTATATGCAGGTTGGTACATTTATCATCCCTGATTTGAATGTTTTTGGTTTGAGTTTCTTTTACTTTTTAAAACAGCTGATTCCTCTCACAGAAAAAGTAATTACAAAATATTACCTACCGAACAGAACGACACAGAACGACACAGAACGACACAGAACGACACAGAACGGCAACAGAAAGTAACAACTAATGAGGCCTTGAGTCTATTTTTCTATAGAAAATTCTGACATTCTAAAAAAGATTTGATTATGAGAATTTTTTCATTGAAAATAAAACATTCTAAAAAAACTTACATTAGACTATTTTTGTTCCAATTCCACTGACATTTTTTTACAGAACATTTTTAAAATAAATTTAATTTTCCAATAGATTTTTTCTTTTAAACTTACCATCTTTTCAGTTATATTTTCACAAAATGTGTACGTAAATGTCTTAATTGTTTTTCAATGCGCTGTTGTTGTGTTTTAACATTAAAAATGGGTCTTAAATAATAAACATTCTCGAACATGGGTACATTTACTGGACTATCGTAAACAAATGGATGCAAAGTAGTCTCCACACGTTTTCTGAAGAAGAAATAAAATTAAGAAAATTTTTAAATGCAGTTCCATTAATTACACAGGCCGACAAAATTTAGTAACAAAAACAAGACCATTCTTTTCGGAAGTTTTTTTACGCGCTGAATAATATGACTTATCAGAATAGCCCCAGATATTTTTTACTTAATATTGCAAAAAATTACTTTTATTGCTATACGGAATCTGAAAGTGCTGTTCTTTCCTTTAAAATCCATTTTTAAATCTAAAAAATCTTTATTTGTCTCCGAGAAATCGTCAGTTGAAGTTATTGTGTTTTATAAGCTTTATCTGATTCTACTCAGGTTCTTCATATCAACAAATTTGCCAAACTCAGTAACTTCAACAGACGGTCTCGAAGACCAATAAAGATTTTTTTATGTTTAAAAATGGATTTTGAAGGACAAAAACAGTACTTTCAGATTCCATTAGCAAATATTTGAAAAAATATTACAGAATATTTAAAACTACCTCAAAATATCTCAAAAAATTTACATTCGAATTCGGCGCGTCAAAAACCTTCGGAAAAGTATGGTTCTTGTTACTAATCCACAGAGATAGTTCCTTGGACGAGTTTTAATGAAATTTGTTCACTAAACTAATGAAGTTTTCTAAACAATGTGAATGAAAAAATGTCTTAAACTTCATTAAAAAGCTTCATAGTTTTAATGAAACTATTTTTAATGAAACTTTTTCATTAGTCGTATGAAATTTTTAATAAATAATATGAAATTTTTCATTAAATTTTATGAAAAACGGCATTAATTTAATGAAACGTTTCAATGGACAAGTTCCAGTGACATTTCATAGATCTAATACAAAAATTCATTGATATCATGCAGACAATTCTCTCAGTGCGGTTACTCAAATTTTGTCGACCAGTGTTATTAACAAATAATTTATCATACATTTCTTTTAACTTTTCCAATGCTGCATTGTAGGGCTTACGATTAAGTAAACTCTGTTGGGCATAGTGGGACAAACGTTTAAATTTCTTATATTCATACAGACAAGTCTTAACCTCACAACGTATTTGTTGCTGCATATGTTGACTCAACATCTGTGATAATTGTATAATAAATTCATTACTAGGTGACGATGAGGTATACAGTGACGTGCTCTGTTTCATATGTTGTATACGCTGCAAACAGTGTTGGGACGCGTTTGTCAATTGTTCTGTATTATCAAAACGATTACGTTTCTTTTCCATATCCATTTGTATAGTTATCCATATAAGTTCAGCATTTGAGAGAGCATTTGAGATAATTTTCGTTAGACGTTTATCATTTTCATGTCTACGTAAAGCTCTTTCCAATTTTTGTTTAGTATTTCATAGAGTATCAGTTCTATGGTTTGTTGTGTCTGTTGTTTTATTTGATGTTGCAAGTCCAGCATAAGAGTTTGATTTGCAATACCTTGATGTGAATTCACTATAGTCAAGTCATGTGTCTCACGTTCCATATCAGTTAAACTTATGACATGAATTTGTGATAGATTTAAAGATTCGATAACATATTGTATAGCCCGACATTTGGCTTTTTCAATAACATAGGCCAAAGTATATTCTTCAAAGCTGGAAAATAAAAAAAAATGATTTTTATAAAAAAAAAGAAAAAGATTCTGTCTTTTTTATAGAGTACTTACGATTTTTTTAGTTTTTTCTAATTTGTCAGCCGTTTCTTGATTCTCCGTTAGACTTGTATCGAATTCTGTGAATGCTTGTATTTTAAAATTTTCCTTTATATACAACGAAAAGTATTGGGTAAAAGAATCACATTTTAAAAAATACTGTTCCAAAGGCAATTGATGCATAAACAAGGGCGGTGATTGCTGAAAAATTATTTAAAAACAAAAAAAAAAGTAATGAAAACTTGTAATGCACTTTTAACCTTAAATTTTTTTCCACATACTTACAGTGGTGTTCAAAACATTTGTAACTGAAATCATGGTTAAGGTAATTATAATTTTTTTGATCAAAAAGATTTGTGGAATAAGTTTTTGTTTTTTTTATTAAATTCAGTTATAGCATTTATTTTACAAATACAAAAAAATTATTCATAACTTCTCAAAAATAAAAAAACGTAATTTTAACAAAATAAGTCGATAGTGCAGTGTTCAAAACATTTGCAACTCTTAAAGTAATTAACAGGAAATACAATCAATGGTTTTAACTCTCAGTATTTTGTAGCGTAGCCATTATTTTTTATAACTTCTGAACACCTCTTAGGCATTGAGGCAATGAGATTTTTAATATAATCGTCAGAAATTTCATTCCACTGCTTCTCCAACTCGACAAAAAGTTCATCACCATTTCGGAATACTTTATTTCCTATATTCCGTTTTACAATCATCCACATGTTCTCATTCGGGTTGAGATCGGGAGATTGAGCCTGCCACGACATGATATTAATTTCATTTTCCTGCAGCCAAACTTTTACAACCCCCGCCGTGTTTTTTTGGGTCGTTGTCGTGCTGGAAGGTCCATGAGAGTGGCATTTCCCATTCAGCATACGGAAGCATAACTGAACTCAAAGATCTCTATAGATTGTGGCCGTCATTGTGGGGGGTGTTTTCCATCTCCGTGCTTCACTGTGGCGGTTGTGTATCTGGGATTAAACTTCGTGGTCTTCGAACATTGGCTCTTCCATCTGATCCCCGAAGTTTGAATTTAGACTCTGACCACATCTGACCACAATACATTTTTCCATTGCTGTTGAGTCCAGTTCAAGTGGCTGCGTGCAAAGTCAAGCCGAGCTTTTCGGTTTTTTTAACACACAAACGTTTTTTTGTACATTTATAACTTCTAAGACTATATTCTCGGGCTGTTCTTTTAATAGTGGGAAGATTGGCATCTATTAAAAGTTCAGTTTTAGCTTCTCTGCGAACTGCTTGGTGATATTTCGTAAAAAAATTCTTGATTTTCCAATCTTCTCTTACAGTTGTAATACGGGGTCTTCCATGAGTTGTGTGTGTGGATGTTACCACTATGAACAATGCGGCAAATCGTTGATTTTGAAAATAATTTAAAACTTTTGATTGAAAATCAGAATTGTATGTATTTATTTCCTGCCATTTTTTACAAAAATTATTCTTACGATGTTTATGCTTCCTACATCTTATTACAACTATTAAAGAACAATAATTATAATAAATTTGTTTAAAAAATGTAACGGCCTGAATCTCATATTAAAAAGGAATGCGATTACCGTTATATCCTAGCATCTGTTAGTATAAATTGTTTGCTTAAGAGTAAGAATAATGAGAGTTGCAAATGTTTTGAACACCTGCATTTTGAATACATCTATTATTATTAATTTTTTTGTTGTTTTAGTTCAACGGAATTAATTTTTTTTATTTGTTTAACATAAAACAATGTATGAAGAATATGTAAAAATTAAATTTTAGTAACTAAGTGTGATTTGAAGAAAATAAATCAATGAAAACAACAAATGCGATCTCAGTTCCAAATGTTTTGACCACTACTGTAAATCGAGTTTTTGCCTCGATATTAGAACATGTTTATTAGGCTGCTTTTAAAAAAATAATAACTAGTTAATTTTCCCATTATTTTAATACAAAAAAATAAGGAGTTACCTATAAGTACTTATTTGCATAATTATTTTAAATATAAAGTAATGATCTCAAAAAAAAATTTCAAAATCTATTTTTAGACACATTATTTTTCCAACTCTAGTAGGGACATATTTTTGATTTTTTGAAAGCTGAAAAGTAATGACATTTTGTGCAAGCAAGTCAAGGCAGTGTAGAAACGGTAATGACATGTAATTATATTTTTTTTAACACAAATAATAAGGACATATTAATAACTAGCTAATTTGCCCATTACAGTAATACAAAAAATAATGCCTTACCCATAAGTAATTATTTTTATAATTATTTTTTATGTAAGGTAATGATCTCAAAATTTTTTGGAAATCTATTTTTAGTTTCATTATTTTTCCAACTCTAGTAAGTAGCTATATAACTACTTATTTTTGATTTTTTGTAAGCTGGAAAGTAATGAAATTTTGTGGAAACAAGTCATTTATGCTTTCATCTATCAAGTATAACATGTCGAAATAGCTAAGATGGTAGAGCGGTTGACTGACAACCTGGAGGCCCGGGATCGAATCCCGTGTGGGCATACTTTATTTAAAAAGAATTTTTCAATAAAAACATATTTTTTATAAAATTTAGTTTTATTTAAATTTATTTTTACTCATTATTTTTGTCCATACTGGTAAGCATATAGGTAACCGCATAGTTTCTATTTTTGTAAGGTGTTTAGTAACAATCCTTAAAATGATACTTAAGAAAGCATTACCATATAAGTGGTGCTTACCTGGTGCTTACCAGTAATACCAGTATGGGCAAAAATAATGAGTCACAAATAAGTTTTAAAAAAAAACTAAATTTAATAAAAAAATATTTTATAGAAATTTTTTTTTTATAAAATGTGCCACGCGGGATTTGAACCCGTGCCTCCACCTTGTCGGTCAACCTCTCTGCCATCTGAGCTATCTTGACATGATATACTCGATAGATAAAAACATAAATAAATGACTTGATTGCACAAAATCTCATTACTTTCCAGCTTTCAAAAAAATCAAAAATATGCCCCTACTGGAGTTTAAAAAATAATGTGACTAAAAATAAATGTTCAAAAAATGTTTAGATCATTACTTTATATTTAAAATAATAATAAAAAATAAGTAACGTAATGGGTAACGCCTTATTTTTTGTATTAAAATATTCCGAAAATTAACTATTTATTATTACGTCCTTATTATTTGTGTTAAAGTAATGCAGAGAGTAAGCTAGTGTCATTACAGGTAGTGAGAAAATTAATGACATGTCATTACCTTTTCTACACTGAGTAGTGAATTTATTTTAAATTAGTTTCCAACCCTGATACTAAAATATACTTTTAAAAAGGTTTGATGTGAGCTAAATTCGAACAGATAGAACTTTCAGATGACATAAAAAGTTTTGTGACTAAAGCTCAATGTGCAATGATATAACTTCCCGCATATATAAAACAAATTTTTTAAAACTTAAGGTGAAGATATTTAAAAAATCTGATATGGTTTATATATTATGAGGTCAGATTCGGATTCAGCGCATATCAAACCTTTAGAAGGGGGCGTTGCAGTGGTGCCCTGCTCACTGGTTGGTTAGTGAGTGTGAGCCACAGGGTCCTTGAATGCGAATACAGCAAATCTATCGATAATGCCTTAGCTTAATTCAAGGATCAAGACCGACCATGCGTGGTGAAGAGCCACACCCGGTTAGAGGTGGCCCCTACTTTCGCAGAACATGGCGGCTCTAGAGTGGCATAACTCGATAAAAACCCGTAATCCCGGGTGTCATCCGACCCGTGCCCATGGGATGTGTAGCACTACGTGAGTGTGTTTTTGAACGGAGGCCTCCAGGACGAGGTGAACCCTGGTTGTAATAACCCGCTGGTAGCACAGGGCTCTGTTACCTAGCGTTCTTTTTAATCCCTATTTACTTTATATTTATTTTAGATGGAGAAAATTCATGACCTAAATAATAAAAAGCAAGAAGAGATCGAAGCAGATCTATCTAAAGCAAACAGTGTGCCTCAGGGCCTGGAATGTGCTAAAGACAAAAATAAAGTGCAGCCAATGGACACATTGTTGTCCGAACCTGCAGAAAATATGGATGTTGTGGAGCAGGCTATTGCGACTTCAGGTCCACCCGTGGCTGATGACTCCACCATCCCAACGGACGATGAGGATGCACTATTAAACTCGCAGCCTCATGAAGCCGTAACTGCTGAAAGTGCTGTGTCGAAGCAATCGACAAACAATCGAGCCAAACTAACTGGTGCGGCTCGAAAACGAATGAAGCAATACTTGGAAGATGGTATTGACATCGAGACGGCTCGCATACTATGCCAAAAACCGATGCGAGAGACTCGAAAAGAAGTCAAGGCACTGACAGGTGTTCGTAAGAGAGTGCGATCCGATGGATCAACGCCACCTGCAACGAAACAGCCTGCAAAGAGGACCGCTGGAGCAGCTGCGGATGGCACGCCCCTTAAGGTGGACAGTGGCAAACTGGTGAAACCAGCCATAACCGTGCCGGCAAAAACCGCCAAAAACAATGGTCCCCTCATACAAGGATGTCGTTGTCGCCCTAAAAATTGGCGTTATACCGCCTGATTTTCCGGCAACGAGATGGTCTGACGAGCAGCTACACTCCATCAAAAGGTCCATCCTGTATAAAATTGTTGAGCTCAAGAAGGGGCCCCTGAAGCCCAGTTTTTCCAACTGCTCCTTCAAACCAGGATGGATCAATTTTGTATGCGACGACAAAGAGACGGTACAGTGGATGGAGACGCATGTCCCCGAAATAAAGCCATGGGAAGGTGCTGTTCTCGAAGTCGTAGCTGAGGAGTGCCGAGGGCCCAAGTGTTCGTGGGATACTTCCCGGACAAGGAGGATACCTCAAGTAACTTCATACTTGGACTGGTTGAAGCCCAGAACCGTGATCTTTCGGTTGAGTACTGGAAGGTATTGAATAGTGTCGTGAAGGGTGGTGTAGTCGAGATCACTCTTACGATCGATCCAATATCTGCCGATGTACTCAAACAAAAGAACTATCGGGTGAAATTCGAGTTTGGAACGGCGCTGGTAAGACCCACCCGTCAACCTAATGTGGTCGAGCGCAAGAAACTCGAAACGACCAATGCATCTGCTTCAGCAACTTCGGCTAAGTCTGATAAGAGTGCTTCAAAGCCAATTACCTCAGACGATAAACCAAGCTGCTCGAAGCATGTGCCAAGGTCAATTTCTAGCGGGCAAAATAGCCAGAGGGCCAAAAACAAGGCTTCCACGGCCCATACAAGCAACAGGCCTAGAAAGTGGGAGAGGCACTCAGCAGAAGAAGCAGCCCTGCTGAACAGCAATCGAGGAAGTAAAGTGGCGAAGCGCGCCATAAAACAAGCTCGCAAATAATGGCCTCAAAAAGTAAGACAAAACAGCACATTAAGTGCTTACAGGTGAACCTTCAATTAGAAGGTTCACCTCACCCGACCTGGACGTCATTTTTATCCAGGAACCATGGGTGCATGCCGGAGCAATAAAAGGGCTCAACTCAAAACAAGGTGGGCTCATATATAACAATCAACATGAGAGGCCTAGAACGGCCATGTTTGTTAGAAACAATTTAACCATTCTTCCCATCTCAGAGTTTATCTTAGGGGATTTGGTTGCCATACGGGCTAGGGTGCCCTCCCTATCTGGTGAGCATGAGGTGGTACTTGCATCCGCGTACCTGCCGGGAGATGTAGATGAGGCGCCAACATCTGAAGTGAGAGCTCTTGTGGAATTCTGCAACTCCAGAAATCTTGGATGGATCATCTGCTGTGATGCCAATGCTCATCACATTACTTGGGGAAGTACAGGTAACAACAAGCGAGGTGAGTACCTGCTAGAGTTTATTAGTAGTAATAACATAAATATAGCGAATAGGGGTGACGAACCCACTTTCAGGAACGTAGTTAGATCGGAGGTTTTAGACCTCACACTTACTAGCTCTAATCTTTCCTTCGCCATCTCTGACTGGCACGTATCTTCGGAAGTTTCAATGTCGGACCCACCAACACCTGGTCTTCAACATTGAGGGTTCTTTGGGTACTATCCAGTCCTTCCGTAATCCCAGGAGGACAGATTGGGATCTCTTTCGGTATTATGTTGAAGACTCCGCTAACTGCTCGAGGGGGCTTATTTTGAGCACGACACAAATCGATCAGGAGGCGGCTGATATTCAGTGTAATCTAATTTCCGCCTATGAGTTGAGCTGCCCAATGGGGGCAAGGAAAATCAAGCGTGATGTTCCATGGTGGAACGACAAACTTGGGAAACTCAGAACCGAGGCGAGAAGACTATTCAATAGGGCCAAGGAGACAGGCAACTGGGTGGCCTACAAGGCGGCTCTAACTGGGTACAATAAGGAACTCCGTAGATCTAAGAGGGCAACGTGGCGTAGCTACTGCGAGAAGATCTCAGATCTCCCCGAAGCGGTTAGGCTTCAGAAGGCTCTTTCACAAGATCATACGAACGGACTTAGTACCCTGAAGAGACCGGACGGGTCCTATACTGAATCGCCCGAGGAGACCTGTGAACTCTTACTGAATACACACTTTCCGGATTGTGTGCCACCTGAGAGGCTACCTAGGATTCCTAGGACTCCTAGCCTATCTGGGAGGGACATACGACTCGCGAACAGGGTGTTTCAGGAGGGAAGGATCTCATGGGCAGTGAGAAAATTTTCGTCGTTTAAATCTCCTGGACCAGATGGGGTGTATCCGTGTCTGCTACAGAGGAGCATGGATCTTATACTCCCGCAACTGACCAGGATTTTTAAGTCGAGTTTGTTATTTGGTCACGTTCCATTGGCTTGGAACGAAGTTAAGGTAGTATTCATACCGAAGGCTGGGCGCAAAGCGGAACATTTGCCCAAATCTTATAGACCAATAAGTCTTAGTTCTTTTCTCCTTAAGACCATGGAGAAAGCCTTGGACCACTATATCAGGGATGTGTACCTGCTGCGCAAACCCATTCATAGGTACCAATTTGCGTATCAACAGGGAAAATCCACTGAGACGGCTGTCCATCAAGTTGTCACTATGATCGAAAAGGCACTGGAGGCGAAGCAAATAGCCTTGTGTGCTTTCGTTGATATTCAGGGCGCTTTTGACAACACGTCCTACGATGCGATTAGGACTGCGATGTTGAGGAAAGACATCCCCAGTGTTATCGTTAGTTGGACTCTGGAGATGTTGACCTCTAGAGTCATTACATTCGGCATCGGGAACTCTTCTAGGACCATAGGGGCGACTAGGGGCTGTCCTCAGTGTGGTGTGCTATCGCCTCTGCTGTGGACTCTGGTCATTGATGAGCTGCTTGAGCAGCTTAATGACCTGGGTTTCAGAACCTACGGATATGCTGACGATCTTGTTATTTCTGTCACAGGCTGAGATGACAGGACAATTTCTGAGCGCATGCAACAGGCTCTGAACTTTACCTTAAAGTGGTGACAGGAGAAGGGATTGACTATAAATCCCTCGAAAACCATCCTGGTGCCCTTTACTAGGAGACGTAAGTTATGTCTCACTGAGCCATCGCTTCAGGGGACGAGGATCTGCTTCTCTGATAGCGTTAAGTACTTGGGGGTTATATTGGATAGGTCTCTGAATTGGAATGAGCACCTTGATATGATCTCTAAAAGGGCCACTAGGGCAATGTTTGCCTGCCAGAGGCTCTTTGGCAAGACCTGGGGCCTTAGACCTCAAATGGTCTACTGGTCTTTTAACACCATTGTGAAACCGATGGTCACATACGCCTCTTTGGCGTGGTGGACAAAGGTTGAACAACTCGGGGCTCAGATGACTCTTAAGAGGATTTATCGACTGGCATGTATTGGCATCACTGGTGCCTCAAAATCATGTCCGACTGATGCCATTGGAGTCATGCTGGGTATTCCTCCTTTGCATATTTCTGTAAAGGAGAACGCGTGCATGGGATCCCTAAGGCTGCGGGAGATTGGCAGCATGAGGAGTGGGGATCTGAAGGGGCATCTTGAGATTGCGAAAATGTTCGCTGATGACCCGGTTATTAGGGTCAGTGACAAGATACTGCCTGTGCACGTATTTGTTAGGCACTTCGTTGTTGTGATTTTCGACAGGAGCACGTGGTTGAATGGATCTTGGGTACCGGAGGTTGGTGCACAGGTCTGGTTCACGGATGGCTCGAAACAGTCGAACATGGATACGGGGGCGGGTGTCGTCGGACCCGGATTTCAGCGTGCTCTGCCCATGGGCAAATATCCCTCCGTTTTTCAGGCTGAGGTCTTCGCTATCTGTATCTGTGTGGAAGAGTGTCTGCGGAGGAGGACACGGGGGGCCACGATCTACATTCTATCTGACAGCCAAGCGGCACTTGGTGCCTTGAGGGCTCAAGATGTGTCGTCTGGTCTGGTTAAGGAATGTATCGACTCTCTAAATCGTCTAGGACTTAACAACTCCTTGACACTGGGCTGGGTTCCAGGCCATGAGGGGCATGAGGGCAACGAACGGGCTGACTGTTTAGCCAACTGCGGAGCTCGTCGACAATTCATTGGCCCGGAACCCTTCTGTGGCGTACCCAATGGGTATGTCAGAGAGAGGCTCAGAAGATGGAGGGAGTCGGAGTTTGGGGCCTATTGGGCCAGATCGCCTGGGCAACGACAGGCGAGGCTGTTTATATCTCCCTCTGGGGAGAGATCGCGGAAACTCTTGTCTATGACGAGGGGCGAACTAAGGACCGTAACGGGTTACCTCACAGGACACTGTGGCCTTAGGTATCAATTGTACAAGATGGGACGATCCTCTACGGATACGTGCAGGTTTTGTGAATTGGAACCCGAGACCTCTGAGCATGTTCTCTGCAAATGTCCGAGGCTCTCCGACAGGAGGGTGCGTTATTTTGGTGATCGAATAGTGACGCCATCGGACGTTTGGAACTGTTCACCTGGTAGGATAATTGGCTTCGTAGGGAGCCTGAACCTATAGGGTGTATTCGCTGGCAGCACAAAATACCAATTTCTGGTCGCGGTGCATAGTGCCATTATAATCTAATCTAATCTAAACCTTTAGAAAAGTATGTTCTATTATCAGGATCTTGAGGTTTTCAGATGTTTATGTTCTGTGTTTTTAATAGAGTATAGAGCAATTCCATACGAGTGATAGCTCGTTGGAAAGGTATTGAATCAGGCTTTAATTGAAAAATAAAATTTTCCTAATTTTTCTTGTTAAATAATTAAAAATAATTCAATTATAAAAAATATAAAAGCAATGAGAACAAGGTGGTCTCTTAAATGCTCTTCTCCTGTCCAAACAAGGAGTCGGGCCCATTTTTTTATTGCTGATTCTTAAAGCAAAAATTATGAGGAATCCAAAAAAAATAAAATTAGCCGGAAAATTTAGGAGCTTCTGTGGAAAATCGGAAAATGTAATTTTCATTGGAAAATTTAATTTTCATGGGAAAAAAGGTAAATTTCTGACAAAAATTAGGAAAATTTTATTTTTCAATTAAAGCCTGATTCAATACCTTTCCAACGAGCTATCACTCGTTGCGATCGCTTTAGTAGTTTTTTTTTAAAACAACTTTCAATGAGGTCCCTTATGAAGAATTCTTCAATTTTGTCACATGACAGTGGTGCACACCACCACTAAACCAGTCACTATAAAAAAAAAAAAAATATGTAGGTACATTATTTTTTGCTGGGCAATCGATTGAAACTATTTATTTTAAAATCGGAGAGGGGTCGTCCAAAAATTTACCAATTTTGATCGTTTTCATATGGAATTGCTCTATATGAAATTTTATTTGTGACTTAAGTGGATCTGTTTTTAGTGTTTTCCTATAACGACGTTCGTTTTCCTTCTTATTATTAGCTGAGGTGGCCATCTATGTAAAATATATATAATTTTCAATATCAATATTTTACTACTCAAAAGTAAAATACTTGACAGGTGACGTGACGTGACAAAGTTTGAAATTATATAAAAAATTACCTTTGCGTGATATGTACCAGATTTTTATTTCATATTAAATTATTCGCAACAAATGTTGTTTTGCGGGGTGACGAACGTGACATTAAAATATCAATGAAAGCAAATCAAAGATTTCCCGTTTACTGATCTTTATTTCTCCGTTTTATTAGCAAAAACATTTAATAAATATAAGTGGACAAAAAATCATCAAAAAATGCGTTTTTTTTATTTTTTTTTTAATGCGAATAAAAGTCTGCCCTTATGAAATCAGCAATCTACAATTTTTTAGCAAAAATTTCTGCTGATTTTAGCAAACTAAACTGTTATATGCATTCAACCAAATTTGAGCAAATATAGCAAAAATTTTGTTAATATTACAGTTTTTGTTTGCTACAAAGTCTACAAATATTTAGTATAAGTTTTTGCTAATTTTACAGAGTAAAATGCTATTTTCAATTAACTAAAATTCAGATACAAATTTTTTAAATTTAACAGATTTATTTTGCAGTTCTTATTTTATTAATATTTAGCAAAAAAAAAATCTGCTATATTTAACAGTTTGCTTTTTCTGCTATTTTTACAGGTTTATTTCTATGAGTGTAGTTGTTTACAAAAATACTAAAACAACTGATTCATACAACTGTCAGTTGCTTTTTTAAATAACTGTCAAAATAGTTGTTTTGTGTCATTTCCAGAGTTCGAAATTAAACACAAGCAAACGGTTTTCTATCGTTTTGTTTTGCTTTTTGCTGAAACTCAACACAATCATTTTGTTGTGTACAGTAAACATAAACACAAAATTTCTTTATTTTCATTTTGATTTGTAAACAGAAACCCAAACCGTGATGCATTTTGAGTTTCTTTGTTTTGGGCCAAATTGACAATTTAAAAGGGCCAAAATACCATTGATAGGTCCACAGGGATGATAAAGTTAGTACTATAGTACTTTCTGTTTGTACTATTTGACACGGAAAAGTACCATGGTACTCCTTTGACTCTTTTAGTACTATTTACATATAAATAAAAATTAAAGATTGAGTTTCAATTTTAACGTCTTTTTCACACAATTGCAATTAATACTATAATTAATATGCAATTTTATATAATTATAATTGTGAAAGACGTGGTAGAGAAGAATGAGTGTATTTTCTAAAAATCATAACTACATTGTAAATTTTTCAATTTTCCTGAATCAGACTGCGCAGTTTCTGGTATTGAACCTTCATCAGTGACCCTGTTTTTTGAATAATGTAATATTTGTTTTATTTCTGTTTGTTCGATTGCGTCTATATGAAATTTTTCTGTGCAATCACTGACTATTTTTTATGCTGGTTGGTACTATTTGAAAATCCCATTTATCATCCCTGTAGGGCCATATTTTTTAAAAAATTCGATTATTAGATTTTTACTAAAATAAAAATAATATTAATTTGTTAATTAGAGTTCGTCATTTTAATGCTTTTTTAAAAATACAAGACAAACCACTCTGACAATAAAGTTTAACATATTTTATGAATTCTCATAAATTATTTCCGCTCTTGCGATAACATAACATTTTTAAAAAGCCTCCAAAAACACATTTTTTTAATAACATAACATTTTTAAAAAGCCTCCAAAAACACATTTTTTTTAATAAAAAATGAATTGCGGCACTCCTTTTAAAAATTTGGACAAATATAAAAAGATTTAAAAATGTTATCATCCTGCATTCAAAATTTTAAAACCTCATCTCCTGGTACGAAAATATATGATTTTGAATGCGATTTTTATAAAAAATTAAACAACTCCCCGGTTTTCATTCTCTAAGGAACTAGCATATGCTCTCATCGAATAAAAAATCAAGCAAATTTCATAAAAGTCTGAACTAAACGGTTTAAAGTAGTTAGTTCAATTTTGAACTGAAAGGGCCAAAATAGATAAGAAAGTACCACAGGGCCATCAAGCAGTCAAAAGTGCCACAAATGGCCCTATTGTGCCACGTTTTGCATCACTGACCCAAACACTTTCACAAACTAATTTTCGATAAGAGACCGAACTAAACGATTTTGTTCTGTTTGTCCAAGATATATTTATAAGGTAGTTTTAGTAGCCCAGCTGGTTATCTTCCTCTTACCAATATTTCAAACAGTTTGATTTTGTTGTGTTTATGGAATGGAACAAAACTATTTGTAAACCGTTCTTAGTGTTTATGTCATATTACAAGTGAAAAAAAAATTTCATTGAATTTTATGAATAATTGCATTAGTTTAATAAAAAGTTTCAACTTAGGAGTTCCAGTGAAATTTCATAAAACTAATGCAAAAAAACATTGATAACATGCAGAAAAATCATTTCTTTATTTTACCAACCACAACGTAAAAACGCGTTTTAATGTTTAAGTTGAATGAATACAAAAAAATAACCACTACGAAATAATAATGTTTGACGAAAGAAACATTTTCGTTTTGTTCCGTTTGTTATATTACAAACAACACTTTAAGCACTTGTGTTGTGTTGTGTTTATAAATACGAACGAAACAAGAGAGATCGTTGTATTGGTTTTTTTTTTTGATAGCAACGTTATGTTAGTGGTACATAAATTTTCGAACTCTGATCATTTCATAGAAAAAAACAACTGTAATTTCAGTTAAAAACAACTACTACTGATTACTACACAAACAAATGGCATGTAGTACTTGTAAAACTTTTTTGAGCGTATGGAATTCTGACATCATCGTATATCATTAACCCACTTTAGCCTGGAAACATAAATGACACATAAATTTGATAAAAATTAAAAAATGTTTTTTTTAATTGATTTTAATTTTTTGTTTTCTTTGGAAAACGTTAACCCGTGCCAAATTTCAACCGAAAATGGCCCATTTTTAAAAAATGTGTATTTTTATTAAAAAATTACCAAAATTCGAAATTTTTAAAAATTTAATTTTTATTTCATCTATTGCTTTAATATACTCAAAATTATTCACATATTGAATTGAATTGTGACTTTATCGGATATCTTTAACCCACTTTAGCCTTTAATCCAAAATGTCCCACGAATTTGATAAAAAAAAATGCAAAACGTCTTTTTTCAATTAATTTTTAAAATGCCTAATTTGGAAATGTCAATTGCTATTTTAATAATATAATAGTTGTAATTAAAGAAAAAAAAATAAATTGAAAAAAATTATAATTCTGTTTGTGTGTGAAGCAGCAGCGACTCCTTTTCAGGACTCCTTGTCAAAAATTAAACTATTTGAATGTTTTCATCAAAGTTTGCATAATTTTTGGAAAACGTCACTTATACCTTATTAGTAGTATTACTATTATTAAAAAAACTTTAACCAATCGTGCAATGGGGGCGAAAAGACCCATGAAACGTAATTTTAGTTATAACTACAAGATTGCAAAGCTTTTGAATTGATCAAAAAAATTCCACTTGATAAAAATAGTTATTTTATGTTACTTGATAAACATAGGGTTAATGTTTCCACGTTCGACTAAAAAAGACATACTAGGATATTTTCAGAATGACTTCTTTTTGATTTTGATTAAGTTTGAATGTGGGATAAAGGGTACTAAACTAACGAACAAGCGCAATTCTTTATTGATTTTTAAGGGTTAAAAAGGTGGGTTCAAATATGGCCTCTTTTGCACATTTATTCCAAACAAACTATACAAAAATGTGTATCAAATTGATTTTAATTAATTTTATTTTAATTTTAAAGATATATCTAACGATTTACTAAAAACAATAAAAGGGTATATTTATTTGTTTATCCGGAGTATATTTTGTACCGCACTTTACTAACCCCTTAGGTAAGATTGGTACGATAAAGAATTGCGCTACTTCGTTAGTTTAGTAGCCTTTACCACACATCTAAATTTAAGTGAAATTTGAAAGAATTCAATCTGCGAATTTCCTAGTGGGTGTTTTTAGGTCAAAAGTGAAAATATTAATCCTATATGGTTTAAATTGCATAAAATAATTATTTGTATCAAATGCTTTGTATCTTGAAGCCATAATATAATTTATTAACGACCAGGTAAATTCATAAGAAATCACTTTTTACTAAATTTCTATGTCGACACAACCCAGCAAGCAATAAATGATACATTAAAGTGAAACGGATCGAATAACTTAAGTTTGCTGGCATCGCATGAGTAAAATATTCAATGTACTTTTATATTATCTTTACATAATCCTACATTTTGTTCGCTTTTTTCTGACTATTTTAAAAATTTAATTTAATTAAAAATATTGAAGCCGTTTTATCCTCATTTTATAATGACATGAAATGAAAATTTTATTTTATTACTCACCACAGCATGTAAATTTAACATTTTTTTTATAGTTTCTTTACTTTTTATGTGTATATATTGCAAACATTTTAATCATTAATATGAAATAAATTCATGAAAACAATTACAGTTTTATTTAATTAAATAAAACAAAAAATTATCGAAATCTAGATAAAATTATAAAGGGGTTAATTTTTATAAATAGTATATATAGAAATTTTTATAATTATATATACCCGAGTAAAAAAATGTATATATAATAATATATATTTATATATAATTATATATAATCATATATAGCACCATATATAATTAGATATAATTATATATGCGGTTGATTATTCAAACATTTGTTTATATGGTGCTATATAAAATTATATATATTTATATATGGTCCAATATATAATTATATCCGCCTTATATAATTATATCTAATTTTATATAATTTGATATAATTATATAAAATTATATATACACATTTTTCGGATATAATTATATCTGATTATATCAGATTTCATAGAATTATATATAATTATATCCACCAATTTCCGTATATAATTATATATAATTATATATAATTTCATATGGCTTATATAATTTTTTTCAATCGGGTAATTAGATATAACTAGATATACAAACTTTTCATATATAATTATATATAATTATATCAGAAGTATTAGAATTATTATTTCTAATTATATATAATTATATCCACCAATTTCCGAAAATAATTAGATAAAATTATATATAATTTGATATGGGACTATATATAATTATATATGGGTCCATATATAATTATATATGGCCCCATATCAATTTTTTCAATCGGGTTATCAAAAAATAACTAAATAAATAAAAAATAATTACATTGAATTAATTTGTGGCAAATCTTTCACAAAAATTCCCAGTTTATCCGGATTTGGAACATACATAAATGTCTTTATTCGTAAAGTTTGAAAATTGTTTATTTGTAAATAAACAGATATTAGCAAGAAATTTGCATTCGTTTAAAAAGTGAAATTACACAAAAATGTCATTATACAAAAATTATCCAACGACTGTGTCAACACCCAATTGAAAAAAAATTATATAACCCATATCAAATTATATATAATTATATACGGAAATATATATATATATATATATATAAATTCCTGGGATTCCTAGTTGGAACATAGGGCCAGTACAAAAGCTTTCCATTGTCTTCTATCTTCGGCTAGTCTTTTTGCTTCTCTCCATGAAATTCTGGCTGAAAGCAGTTCATTTTCTATTTGGCGCCTCCATGTATTTGCGGGTCTTCCTCTACGTCGGCTGCCCTGTGGATGGTAATCAAGAGCTTTTCTTGTGACGTCGTCATGGCTTTTTCTAAAGGTATGACCCAGCCAGTTAAACTTTTTCAAGCGGATATCTAACATGATTTGATTTTGTTGGGTTTTTCGCCATAGATCATTGTTTGAAATTGTTGTAGGCCAAAAATCACGTAAAATTCTTCGCAAACGGTTAACAAAAACCTGGAGTGCATTTGAGTCTTCACTTGTTATGTTCCATGTTTCACATCCATATAGTAAAACTGATTTTACATTTGAATTAAAAAGTTTTATTTTCGTGCGAAGAGTTATACGATTGGACTTCCACACTTTAATTAGTAAGCCAAATGATTGATTTGCTTTGACAATGCGGTAAGCTATATCTTCTTTGCTACCACCGGATGTAGTTATTATACTACCGAGATAGCAAAACTTGTCTACATCTAGTAGTGGGTGATCTAAAATTTTTAGTGGCTCGGTGTTGTTGGTGTTAATACGCAATGTTTTTTTCTTAGATATGTTTACCTTAAGGACAGCTCTGGATGCATTTTCAACAAATATATTTAGTTTGGTTTGCATGCTATTGAAGTTATGTGACAGAAGACATATGTCGTTGGCATAATCTAAATCATCTAATCTGCCCTGCAGCCCAAAAGCTATACCACGATCACCTTTCATCGATTGTTCCATTACAATATCAAGAACGATGTTAAAAAGAAGTGGGGAGAGCACGCATCCTTGCCGTACTCCTCTTTCAACTGGAAATTTATTGCTTATAAGTCCATCATGTAATACACGACAGGATGCGTTATCGTATAAACATTTGGTTAGTTGGATCAGGTGTTCTGGAATCCCTTTACATCTTAAAGCATGCCATATGGCCGGTTGGTGTAACGTGTCAAATGCCCTTTCAAAATCTATAAAAAGCAAATATAATGCAGACTTCCACTCGACTGATTCTTCTACTATTATACGAAGACTGCTGATATGGTCTATACAAGATTTACCTCTCCTGAAACCAGATTGTACGTTGCGAAGTTCTGGCTCAATAGTAGCAGAAATGCGTTTGTTTATTATGTGAGCAATGATCTTGTTTGCCATGTTTAAAAGTGTGAGACCTCTCCAATTTTTTTGCTCGGTCAGATTACCTTTCTTTGGAATCTTAATTATTAGACCTTCTTTAAGTTCATCCGGTAGATGTTTATTTATCCAGAAATGCTCTATTAGCGGTTTAAGTAACTGGGCTGTGGTTGTGCAATCTACCTTTAGCAGTTCCGGTGGTAAATAGTCGGGCCCTGGAGCTTTATGACACTTCAGAGAAGTAATTGCAGATTGGATCTCTACAAAGTCAGGTGGCTCTATGTCGATATTTTTAATACGCGCCTGATGTTCTGTTTCAGTACAGTTGCATATCATCGAGTTTGTTGTGCTATTGTCGTTAGATAGCATATTTCTGAAATGGTCTTCCCACAGTTTTACTTGCTCTTCTTTGGAGTACACCAGCTCATTCCTAGAATTCTTAAAAGGTTTGGTGTTGACATGTTTGCTGCCTGTTAGTGTTTTTGTTATTTTATATGTCTCTTGTTCTCATCGTCGCACTGGCCTTTTCAGCTTCGATGGCTAGATCGTCTGCCCACTTTCTCTTGTCACGCCTTGCACTTCGTTTGACCTGCCGGTTAGCATCGTTATATTTGTTTTGCAATCCCGATTTTAATTGGCGAGTTTTTGCGTTATCACGGGCGATTTTTAGTTGTTTCCGGCTTTCAATATGTTCCCAGGTGCAGTCCGATATCCATGGCTTTCTGATTTTCTTCACATAACCCAGATGTTTTTGGCCAGTGTCTAGCAACATGGATCTAGCTTGCGACCAATATTGAACCGGATCATGACATCCTATGTTTATGAGTGCGGAACTTCTTGAACGAAGTTCGCTTATAAATGCAGTTGCAGTGGGTTGTATAGACAATTTGTCTGTGTTTAATTTTCTATTTTTATTTTGCTTCTTGTTCTGTTCAACGGCTACGATCTTTAGACGTATTTGGCCTACCACCAAGTGATGATCGCTTCCAACATCAGCACCTCTCCTACTACGAACGTCAAGAGACCCACGCCACGTACGGCTAATCGCAATGTGATCTATTTGATTTTCAGTGCTGTGGTCGGGGGATACCCACGTAACTTTATGTATGTTCCTATGCGGAAACAATGTGCCGCCTATTACAAGGTTATGGTTGCTGCAGAGCTCTGTGAACAGTACACCGTTTTCAGTAAGGCGGCCCATACCATGTTTACCCATCACTCTTTCTCTTCCCATATTATCGCTTCCTAGTTGAGCATTAAAGTCCCCAAGAACAATTTTGATGTCCCCGATGTGGATTTCGTCAAGAACCTTCGAAAGATAACTGTAAAAAGCATTCTTATCATCGTCGTTAGCAGCTTCAGTGGGCGCATAGCATTGGATACAAGTAATATTACGAACTCTTGTTCTAAAACGCGCCATGATATATATATATATATAATTATATATAATTCTATAAAATTATATCTGAAAATGGGTATATATAATTTTATATAATAATATAAAATTAGATATAATTATATATTGGCTCAAATATAGGGCAGTCTCGTTTTTGAATAATTATTTAATTTGTGTCCGACCGAACAATTCGGGCAGAAAAATCATTTCGTCTGCATTATGAAAAAATTTGGTGAATGGAAAAATGTTTATTGGGCTGATTCGGATGGCAAATTGAATTGGATGGCAAATTGAAAATAAAAAAAGTCCGTAGTTAAGCAATGAAAATTCACTGTCCGGCCTCCCAAAATTCGGCCAAATCGAAAATACAAAAAATCGAATTAAATCGGCTCAACAAACATGTTTCCAATACCAAAATTTATCATCATTGCATCTAGATACTAAAAAAAAAAAAACGTCGGAATATAATTTTTTGGCAAAACTGTTCGGTCGGACACTAATGTTCACATATGAGCTCTTTTTACAAATGAGGAATTCCATATATGCCATATGAAATAACATATACTTCTATATATGTTCATATATGAGCTCCTTTTGCAAATATGAAATCACATATACAGTAGTAACTCGATTCGACATAGGAATATTTTTCATTACGCACTCAGTACTTGCGACATCCGAAAATTTTGAGCTCGATACTTGCAACATTTTTGAATTATGTATATATAGCAGCGTTCAATATTTGCTTAGAATGGGCGGAGAAAAATAATGCTTATTTAGACGATATTATGATGCTCCAGAGACTAAGAAGCAGTGTAGTACTGAACAAGCGACTTTGTACAAAACAAACAAAAATTTTAAATTTCTTTAATTCCACATAAAATATGTATCTACTGTTATACGAATGCGTTGAACTTAAGTGTTTTGAATTGAAATATTAAACTTAGATTCTAAACAGATGTATGTGCCTTTTATTTTGTATGGGAAATTAATACTCGGTACTTGCGACAACCTCGAAACTTGCACCGAGCCCGGTTTTCATTACGTGCAAGAATCGAGTTCCTACTGTACTTCCATATATGACCATATATAAGTACCGTAAATTGAATCACAGACACTTCCATATATGACCATATATGTCCATATTTTTCCATATACGCAACCATATATGTCCATATATGAACATATTTGTACATATATGAACTTTTTTACTTCCATATATGTATGTCCATATATGAAATCACAAAAAAAGAAAAATTTCATTAAAACTCGAAAAAGTTCATTAAAACTCGTCCTAAATTAAATTTTAGTTATGTTAATCGAATTGTATTGTGAAAACGAATATTAAGTGCACCAACAGATTAAATTGGCGGCTTTAATTGTTTGTCCGGAATATTTGTTTCCAAAAACAAGAAAGATTTTAAGGTATTGAATCTCCCGGACTCTAATCACTTCTTTTCGAACTTATCTTAGATTTAAAACGAGTTTCCCACATAAACACGTTTAAAGGTTTTAAAGATTTTTTTACAGAGTTTCCATCAGATAAAAAAAAAATTGTTATTTAGAAAACAAAATTTTTCTAAAAATGTTAAAAATCAGTACAATCAACTCAGTACAAATTTTAAAAAATCAATACAAATCAAATTCTAAAAATGTTAAAAATCAGTACAATCAACTCAGTACAAATTTTAAAAAATCAGTACACGTAACTAAAAATCATGATCAAATAAGTACGAATGATCGGCCTATACTTAGGGTAAACAAAAATTCGTTCATATTCCACTAAACTCTACTTGTTCCAAAAACAAAACAAAATAATCGTTAAAAAGTTGTACTTACCAATTGTGAAAAAGTTTTAACCACCTCCGTACATTTTTTATGATTTTCATTTTCAAGTTCTTCCAATTGCTTTGCCATCTTATGAGTCTGTGATATATATTCCTTTTCTTTGTTGGTTAAGGCATTCCAACGCTCTTCATTTCGGCTTAACTCGCTATTTAAAAGATGTTTCGTTTCCCTGGAAAAGTAAAAAAGAAAACAACAATATCAAATTTATATCATTTCCCTACGGAAAACCTTAACTTACTTCATTTGTTCTACCATCTCATTGTAACCATTATATGTATCTTCCATTATTTTCAATTCTTGTGTCAAATCATTTACCTCCTCGATGGTAGTCGACATTAGGCCAGGATATTCTTTGCATAATTCCTCTAAACGTGGACGTCTTTCTTTATAATTTAAATATTCTTTACGATTTATGTATTCATCACGTTCTAACACTTCAGTTTCTTTTAAAATGTTGGAATCCGTAATGTGATTGGCAAAAAAATCAAAGAATTTATGAAAGCGTTCATCATAGAATATCCATTGATTGGAGGTATCAAAATTGAGTTTTTTAAAAATTTCCATATTCTATAAAACATTAAAGTCGAAAAAGATTAGCAACCAGCCATATTAGAAGAGAAAAATTAACTTACATTTATTAAATCACCCATTTTTTAAAGATATTTTATATTTTTTTACCACAAATTATTTTACAAATTCAGGCGGTTTACAAAACATAAAAAAGAAATTTAAAAAACAAAAACAATGTTTGACATTTGGAATGACAGCAAACAAAAACTCAAATGTTGCCATATAATTAAAGCTTTTAGTACAACGATGCTTCTGAAAAGAACTAAAATTATAATGCTATTTTATGCAACCATGTGTTAAGAGGGAATAACTTGTGCTGCCAGACTTAAGATTTATTGATATTTTGACGATTTTGAAGATTTAAAGAACACAAAACGGCTAAACGAAAATCTCACATCCTTTCACCTTCAAGATAACTAATGGCGTTTTCTTTTCTGACAAAAAAATGTTGCATTTTTATAAGTGACATTTAAATAATGTTGTCATAACCCTCTTAATATGTTGCCATATTCATAGTCACAATAAAACATGAATTTATACAAAAAGTGCTGCCCTGCTTTAGAACAGCTGATTTGTGTATAAAAGAAAACAAGTTGAAAAATAAAAAAGCGGCAAATTGCAAATTGGCATTCAAATTGTTTTTAATTAATTATTTTTTTTTTATTTAAAATGGATTCAGGAATTGATGCAAGCACAATACTTCGCTCCTGCAGAACACACATTTCCTCTTCATCTGATGATGAGGAAGAATCCATTAGTACCCCAACAACATTGTTTACGCATATCACTACAGCAGCTTTTTCCATTTTTAGCAATTTAAATGTATATTTTTTAAAATTATTATAATTTATAAAACAAAATTTGTTAATTTTCGTCTTTACATATTATTTTTTTTTTCAAAACAAAACTATAAAATCAGCTGTTTTATAGTGCAACATTTTCACCCATCATTTTATAAAGGGTGAAAATGGCAACATTTTTGCATGTTAATAGGGCGACATATTTTTAAAAGAACATGATTCCTTTTTAAAGTGCTTTCAATTTTTTAGAAAAGAACACAAAAAGTGCAATTTTTAGAAAGGGCAAACAAAATGTTACATTTTTTGCCAGAAAAGAAAACGCCATAAATGTTTTCTATATGTCTATTGAATAAAAAGCCATACACATGAGAAAGTGTTCACAATAAAAGCTAAAACTAAAAGCGAAATTATTTTCCCATACATTTTGTATGAAATTAAAATATTTGGTGGGCTACTGGCGAAATTTATGTGGCTTTCACACTTGATTGCAAAGCACGTGTTTTTCCGACACTAGGGGAAAAGAAAAATAGATGTTGGAATAGAATAAAGAGCTCCACAACATGTTTTGATAAAATACGTGTTTTGCATTTAGGTGTGAACGTGGCTTTAGCGTATCATACAAAATGTATTTTAATTTTATATATTTGAATAATTAATAAAAAAAAATCATAGTAGGAAGTAAATTGATAGATATCAATTATTTATATAAAAAATATATTATGTTTACAAAAAAAAAAAAAATTAATATTTCCCTACTATCATATTAAATGTATTTGAAATGTTTTCGTCTTTTTTTTTGTGAACATACAAAAAACACCGAATACACTGGCAATATTATGGAGCAACTTTTCGTTTTTTGTTATTTATTGTAATTTAGTGTGTGGTAATAGATTACAGAAAGAAATCAGGAAATTACTCAATATTATTGATAGTGAATGGGATACACTAGCAATATTATTGTGCAATTTGTCGAGCTTGTTCTTTAGTCTATTACCACATATGGTAACAAAAGTAAGGACAAAATCGAAAAGTTGTGCAATAATGTTGGTAGTGTATGGGGTTAAATGTAAAAGTGAAAGTGTAGAGGGAAAAACACGACAAAACACGTATTTAAGCTATTTATTCTATTCCAACAGTTCTTGATACTTTTCCACTCGTTTTGGCATAACACGTGCTTGGCAATCTAGTGTGAATGCCGTATAATGTAAATGCATTCACATCTAAATTCAAAACATGAGTAGAAAAGGATAAAGAAATTCAGTTATAGCATAAAAAGCTAAATACATGTTTTAGCAAAACACGCGTTTAAGTGTGAAGGTGGATTTAGGCACAGACTATTTGGGTGTGATCTTGGCTTTAGATATTGTGTAACCACCCAAAAAACTTTTTGACGTTTTTGCTATCTAAGGTAAATGTGGCTTAACCAAAGTATTTCGATAACTTTGCACAAATAAAAATCGTTGCCAAAGTTTTTCACACAACACAAATTATTTTAAAACTCAGTAGAAACAAATAAAAACTTGCTTATATGGTACTAGTTTTTGGATAATTTTTCCAAACAAACTTTATTATACAGCATTCAGACTAGATAGCAAACACATGTTTTGCCAAAATGATTGGAAAAGAATAAATAACTGTTGGAATAGAATAAAGAGCATAAATACGTGTTTGATAAAACACGTGTTTTGTGGCTTTAGTTAAAATGCTACAACTACATCCCGACGAGTTTTTTTTTGTGTTCACTTTTCTTACGTGTAGGTTTTGGGATGACATATCTGACGTTTTTTATGTCAAGTGGAACGATTTTAAACCCAATTGATCTGGCAACTGTGGTAGGTGACAAGTAGTGAGTTTGCATTTTGTTTCGGCATACAATTTGTTTGCAATTTTTGAGGAATTTTATAAAATATTAATAAAAAGTTTAAAATATAATTAAGAATTAATAAAAATGGTAAGTTAGGATTTAAAAAGTTATTACAATTTATTAATCTTCAACAATTTTGAGTTTGTAAATTTTATGTATTTTCTATTACATCCATTTTTAGGCTCGACGTTATGATTCCCGTACAACCATCTTCTCTCCCGAGGGCCGCCTCTATCAGGTTGAATATGCCATGGAGGCCATTTCACATGCCGGTACATGTTTAGGTATTTTAGCTGAAGATGGCATTTTATTGGCAGGCGAATGCCGCAATACCAACAAATTGTTGGACAGCAGTATATTTGCAGAAAAGATCTATCGCTTAAATGACGACATGGTGTGCTCTGTTGCTGGCATAACCTCCGATGCTAATGTTTTAACCAATGAATTGCGTGTCATTGCCCAGCGTTATCAATTCAGCTATGGTGAATCTATGCCCTGTGAACAATTGGTCTCTTATTTGTGTGACATCAAACAGGCCTATACCCAATATGGTGGTAAACGTCCCTTCGGTGTTTCCATACTCTATATGGGCTGGGATAAACACTATGGCTATCAATTGTATCAATCTGATCCCAGTGGTAATTATGGTGGTTGGAAGGCCACTTGTATCGGTAATAATTTTGGTGCTGCCATCTCTATGTTAAAGCAAGAACTCAGCGATACGGAAAAAATTACCTTGGCTCAAGCTAAGGATTTGGCTGTGAAAGTTTTGAGCAAAACTTTGGACACTACCAAATTGACTTCGGAAAAAGTGGAAATGGCCACTTTGCAACGTGTTAATAATAAGACAGAAATCAAGATCTTAAATAAAACCGATGTAGAGAAATTAATTGAAAAATACACCAAAATGGAAGCTGAGGCAGAGGCTGCCAAAAAGGAAAAGCAAGCAGCTCAGAAACCTTAAATTTTGGAAGGAAAAAGAATTTTTTAATAACTCGGTTTTTCTTTGTAATTTTTTTTTTCTAAAAGTAGAAGTAAGCATTTTTCCAGGATAAAAAATCTGAAATTTTAAATTTCGAAAAATAAAAATTTTGAAAATCAAAGAGTTTTGATAATTGTAAGGGCCATTTTTATAGTGGATAAATCAGGGATGTCAGGTAATACCGCCCAAAAACTTTTATCGATTCAAAACCCTATCAACTGACGATCGTTATCTTTAAAATACCGTTATCGAAATAATTAAAATATACGTAAAATACCGTTACCGATATAATTGAACTACCAATCCGTTACCGAAATAACTAAAATACCGTTATCGCTAAAAATAACTACCGAAATAACTTAAATACCGTTATCCGCTAACAGAAACCGTTACCGAAATAACAGAAACATCGTTACCCCTAAAATACCGTTACCGAAATAAAAGAAAATAGCGTTAGCGATACCCTCATCTAATCGATTACCATTAATGGGATAAAGTGGACATTGTCATTGCTAGTATCTCTAAAAAAAATATAGTTTAAAACTCACTTAAATTAACCCTTACACTAGGTGGTCATACGCAAAAAAAAGTGGTTATTGTTTCCATTAGGACTCTAATCATTTCGAAATTTTTTTTGAATTATAGAATGAACTGCAGATCTATTAGCTGCAGATAAATCAGCTTCATCAAAAAAGTATTTCAATGTACGATGAAATATTCTATGTGCACAATTTGCAATATGATGGGCATTAAAAAATGTGTACTTCTCCCATAAATCACTAAATTAAAGCGCTCTGTAGTATTTATTATTAAAATGAATCCGAAATGTTGAGGAGGCCAAATTTGGCCAACCTGATAAAATTGTCTATATTAAGTGAGTGTAATAATAAAAAATTAAAAAGATTTAAAAAATCTTCAAACAATTTGTGTCTGACAGTCGTCAACCAGATCACAGAAAGAACAAGCAAAAGAATGCATTTTCCCAATTTTGTGAAATATACACCATCAGGTATGTCCAGATAAAAGTCTATTAACAATTTTAATATCCCTCGGAACCATATCAGACCGCACGAACCATGGTGCATTCGGTATATCAGGAAATAATGAGAAAAAGAAAGCTCCCGTCAATCATTTCGTAAATCATAAAACGGCTGTTAATTTTATGTATTCACATAATCTGGCACCTCTATGGAGGGTAACAAATATTGTAATAGATTAACATAGAAAAATACCCCCATCATGTACTTGTATGGTCAATTTATATAAATTTGTGCTTTTCTTGTATTGCATTTCGATTGTTCTTAATTGTTGAAAATAAAAGAATTTATGTTTTCAATTACTTTTGGATGA
The DNA here is from genome assembly GCA_021234595.1 of Delia radicum. Lineage (NCBI taxonomy): Eukaryota > Metazoa > Arthropoda > Insecta > Diptera > Anthomyiidae > Delia > Delia radicum. The sequence continues at coordinate 162,041,796 of CM037855.1, read as the reverse complement.
ATTATTAAAGTGTTTTACATAAATATACTAACAAAATAATAATAAAAGTATTTTTAAACTGAGGGTATTCACGATGGTAATTTGCACACGATGCAAATATGCACAGAAGGTTATTTGCATTCTATTAGCCTTGAGCAGTACTGACGATACAAACTTGGCATAATTGCATCGTGTGCAAATAACCATCGTGAGTACCCTTAAGCCACATTCACACTAGATTACAAAACACGTATTTAAACTTTTTATTCCAATCGAATTGTTCTTTATTCTTTTAAACTCGTTTTGGCAACACACAACGTTTCTACTGGATGTGGTTTGGACATGCTTTGAAACAAAACATGTTTTGTATATGTTTTCTCATAAATTTGTTCTCACCGAAACACGTTTTGCTTAAAACAAGTAAGTGAAAACACATAAAGCCACATTCACACTAGATAGCAAAATACGTGTTTTGCCAAAACACGTATATAATCTCTTTATTCTATTCCAACAGTTATTTATTCTTTTTCACTCGTTTTGGCAAAACACGTGTTTTACTATATGACACCGGCTTTTTTACACCAAATTTACCATTGGTTTTCTATAAAATGCTTTAAAAAACAAAACGGAATGTCAAAAAATTTAAAGTTTCTGATAGAAAAACCCTGGTAAATCTATTACAAAAAGCAATTGTCATATATGCTTTCTAGACTGAATGACACGAAGTAAATAACCATGACGCCGTACACTGCTCCAAATCCTTGAAGACTTTGTGACATTAAAATTAAACACTTACCATTTACTTACAAATTAAAACAACAATAAGCACTCTATTTCCACAGAATTTTAATTAAAAGTATACACAACAAAACGTTCCGTTTTCGCGCCGCTACTGTACGGCATAAAAGGAATCGAACTCCATTTAAGTACCGTTCCTGGAGCAGTAAACGGACCAGAAAATCGATTATAAGCAACATCGAATCGGATTCGAATTTGTTTAAAGTACGTCAATGACGGGCCATTCAAGAACCGTTATGTCGTTCACAAAACGGACTTGACCCCATTTTTAGTATGTCGTTTCCGGTCCGTATACGTACCGTCATTTCCAATGAAAACGGACTCGTGTATTGACTTAAATTGTCACAACTTTTTATTAAATTTTGCATTACACTTTTTTCTGATTTTTTTAGATTTATTTTTGAAGGCACTTTTATTAAAGAAAAATATGGTGCAACACAATATTCACCTCCGGTTAAATTTGTATTTCCATCCGGCATAACATGGTGCAGTTGTGGCCGAGTTATTTTAAAATTCCATATCTGCATGAAAAAAAAATGAACTTTTAGATTTATTTGGTCATATTCACGATATTCATTAAGTTTTGCGAACGATTCAAATTTGCACACAAGGTGTTAGTAGTAGTAATTAAATTAAATTGCCAGCACACGTTATCGTGAAAAAATGAATCACACACAAAATATATTTAGCGTCTAAATATATTTGAAGCCGTTGTTGTCGCTGTGATTCCGTACGTGTCGAAGAGTCCGTAAAAATGTTTCTTGGGTATATTTTTATCTTGAACTAATGAGTTTGCAAAAAATTACATGCGTGCATATGTCAATCTAGTTTTTATCAATTATAGGTACGGACATATTTATTTTAAATTTTTTTTTTTTTTTTTTATAATTTAACCAATACTCAGGGGATGCCCCCTACTCATGCAGTGCATTGTATTGATCAGGAAAATAAGGTATGGGAAGGAGGAAAGAGGGAGTAGTGTTTGTGGATATTTGATTTAAATTTTTCTAAATTGTAAGTAACAGGGAAGACTTCTGCGGGAAGTTTGTTCCACATACGAATCGTTCGACTAAAAAACGAATTTTCTCTGTAATGCGTTGTGCGAAACACAGGACAATCAACTACAAACGGATGTGCTCTACTAGATAAGCGAGTATTACGAATAAAAACTCGGGCTCGTGGAATAAGTTCACTTATCTCAGATGAGCATCTCCCATGGTAATATCGATAGAAAAGTGTCACACAACCCACATTCCGACGATGCTCCAATGAATCAATAGAGTTGGATACACTACTGTCATTGATAAGCTTCACCGCCCTCCCCTGAACACGGTCCAGAAGCTTCAGAATAGACAGTGGAGCCCCTGCCCATATATGAGAGTTGTATTCCATTTTTGGCCGGATATAGCTGGTATAAATAGTAAGGAGATCGGATGGAGTGAAGTAAGTCTTGCACCGTTTTAGAAAACCGAGACACTTGAATGCCTCTTTCGACACTTGAAATACGTGCTTATTCCAACGGACATCACACTGTATTCTCATGACCAGAACATCAAGAGTATCCGATTCCTCAATACCTATACCATCCATAGTTACAGATGACAATGTCAATTCCACAGCCCGTCTGTGGGTTAACATACAACATTGGGTCTTGCGTGCATTAAAATCGACCTTATTCGTGCGACCCCACTCGGAGATTGTAGAAAGGTCTTGATTGAGTGTGTCATTCATGTTCTGCCGCATGCCCTCTATCTCCAAAGAGCTTGGCCTGTGATCGAATGAAAATGAATGACAAATGTTGCTGTCGTCTGCAAAAGAGTAGATAGGGTTGATGGTCTGACAAGAAGGTCATTAATAAAAATAAGAAAAAGGGTAGGAGAAAGAACATTGTTTCTTTGAAAAACTTTAATACCAAATTAGTTTGGTAGTAAAATGCGGTGAAATGAGGCAACGTGAGGAAGAAATCAAGATAAATTTATATAGGTAGTGCTAGTAGAACAACAACTACAACAATACAAAAACAACAGGCATTTTGTTGTTGCCTACAGTACACCGAAATGTCAAAACCAGCTATATCTAGACCATTTTGACATATCGAAGACCAACATACAAGAAGAGGAAGATAAACAGCTGGGCTACTAGCACTACCTATATAAATTCATCTTGGTAGAAATCTATTTTCAATAGAATTTCTTACGTCAAATCAACTTTCAAACTGAACAGTTGTGTGTATTATCGACAATTATAAGTAAACAGCTGACACTATAATTTACGATACATACAAACAACTGAATCATTTAGTTATTTTCTATTATATATGGCATTAACACCTAAAAGGTAAACACGCGTTTTGTCAAAACACGTGTAACAGAATAAAGAACTTTTCTAATAGAATAACGAGCATTATTACGCGTTTTGTACGTGGCTTTAGTTGAAAATCTAATAGTCAGTAACTGAGATTTTTTTTTGGTGTAATTTTTGATAAAACAATGAAACAGTCGGATTTTAATACCAATTATATATGGCATTAACACCTAAAAGCTAAACACGCGTTTTGTCAAAACACGTGTAACAGAATAAAGAACTTTTCTAATAGAATAACGAGCATTATTACGCGTTTTGTACGTGGCTTTAGTTGAAAATTTAATAGTCAGTAACTAAGAATTTTTTCGGTGTAATTTTTGATAAAACAATGATACAGTCGGATTTTAACCGCCGCTGACAGTTTTTTTTACTTAGCCGCCGACGACAATTTCGTATCGGCTTTGGCATATAAGTTAAATGAGAGAAATCTCGAAATTCCGTCGTGCAGCGCTATTAAAGCGCGTAAAATTAGCTAAAATCTGCGATTATTAGTGATTTTTTAATTAAATAAAACTAATTAAATGAAAATCTAATTAATTAACTAAACAAAAAACATGAATTTCATTAAATACAAATGGAATTAGTAACAATAAAATCAATTTGAACAACTGAAAGCGACGTCGGCTGCAAAACACGACGAAAAAAAGTAGAAAGAAAAAAAAAACTCAATCGAATGTACGTTGTCGTTTTCGGATGGCTGCTGGTCTTTTCAAAAGTGTAGTTGCCACAGGAGGTGGCAAGAGAATTGTGTAGTGTGTGAAAAAAATGAAAGAAAATTAAAAATTTTTTTGTGAAAAAATAAGGGGTATAAAAATTGCATAAATTTATTTAAACGTTTAACAAAAAAAGTAATAGAATTGGTTGGTTTTTAAGTATAGAATATTAAAAATGAAATGGATAAAAGTGTAATAAGCAAAAAAAAAACATGCTAATGTATAAATTACAAATTCTATTTGTGTAAATTAAAAAGTAAAAAAAAAAAAAAATTACCAAAAATTGAATATCATTGCTGGTTGGTCTTTTTCTTTCTTGTGTTTTTTTTTATTTAATAATGTGTACATCCAAACTCTTCTTTTAAAGAGAAGAAGAATTTTTTTGTTGTAGTATATTAATTGGAAATTAAAAAAATTTAAACAGAATTTGAAAAAAGAAATTAAGAATTAACGTATAAAAGAGAAAAATTAAGATAAAAAGTTTATGAAAAAAACACATAATTCATAAGAAAAGTCAATAATAAGCAAATATCTGTTAAAGTATAAATGAAAAAACGAAGAGAAAAACGGATGGTTATTAAATTAACGTAACAAAGAGAAATACAATAACGTAAACGTTTTCTTATTTCTTTTTAAACAAGCAGAGCTGTCAGTCATCACATAACCTCAATACAGTGGTATAACAACTGTGTAAAAGAGCGCGCGCTAATACACCATGTTAAAGTACGCTCTGTCAACGTTGACGTACAATTACGTCAACGTCGGTACGTAGACGACGAATAAAATTGTTATAAAGAAAATGAATAAATAAAAATACTCATAAAACGAAAATAAACGTAAAAGAAAATATAAATGAAAGTATAAAACAAAGGCAAATAGTAAAAATTAATAAAAAAAAAAATCAAGCTAGCAAAAGAGTAATCGTGCAAAGAGTTTTTTGTAACTATGTGCGACAGTGTGAGTAAATGTGTTTGCGTTTGTGTGTGTATTAAAAAATAAGAAAAATATAAACATAATACAACAAAAAAATACAACAACAACCCATTGAAGCATACAACGGCAAATAAAAGGTGGAAATACAATAAAAAAAAGAAAGAAATTAAAATTCATATAAACGAAATTAAGTCAAATGCAGAATAAGAAAAAGAAATCAACAGAGCAACAAAATGGATACAACAAAAAATTTACAATTGGATTTTAAAATACTGGTAATTACAACAACTCAAACCACATACTAATTCAAATATACAATAAAAAAAGTTAATTATAAAACAGACAAATTTTATGTATTGTTTATATAATTATATTAACAACAACAACTTAATTAAACATAATTAAGGAAGTAATTGTTTTAGAAATTAATTGTGTTATTTTTTTTTTTTTAAGAGAGTGTGAGATTATTATTTTCATTTGTTTTATTTTCTCTTGTATCTTTTTCGCTTTTTTTTTATTGTATTCTATTCTATGTGTGATAAAATGTATGCATGTGTTTGAGTGTACGTATATGTTTAGAGTACAGTTAAGGTAAATTGGAAAATTTAATTAAAATAAATTCTTTGTTTTAAGTAGTTGTAGTGGTGTAGTATATAATTGATGATTGGGTCGTGTGTAGGGGGGGGGGGGGGGGAGCGTAAAAGATTTCTCTTATTAATTTTTATTTAGTGGATAACAAGACCTACATTCCTCCGTATCTTATTTACAGTATTTATTTAAATTTTAGTCAAATAGTGATGTTAGACTAAAAACATACTTTAAATTTGAGTATTAAAAAAAATTTAAACCCATGTAGAAATTTTGAGATTACAGTGCCAGCTGCAATAACGTAACGATTAAAATATAAGCTATGTTACTCCAATTATAACGTTTTGGAACTACGAGTCGAAAATACTATGACAGAGGACTTCCAAATAATCGGGGTAATCTAAAATACCAATGGTTGTTAACAAAAAAAAAAAAAAAAACGAATATTTTGCTGTGAATACGTTCTTAGTACAGCCTTGATTACGATTTTAGAATTAGAGGTACCATTAAATATATAAAGTGTGAAATGAGGTTTTGAGATTTTTATTTTATTATTGTATAGGGGCAAACCTAAACATAATACTATTTCCTTTTATTTCGGTATCGGTGTTCTAGGGGTAACGATATTTCAGTTATTTCTGTATATTTAGCGATAACGGGTTTTCAGTTATTTCGGTAACTATATTTTAAGGGTAACGCTATTTTAGTTATTCAGGTAATGTCAATGAAATTCCGATATATTTAATCCCATGTTCTTCGAATTCTAATGACTAAATGGTTATGATCAAACTTTCTGAAAATATTATTGTTTCTGATTTTGTCAGATTATTTCTGTAACGGTATATTCAGGATAACGCTATTTTAATTATTTCGGTAACGGTATTTTACGGATAACGGGATTTTAGTTATTTCGCTAACGATATTTTAAGGATATTGGTATTTTAGTTATATCGGTAACGGTATTTTAATGATAACGGTATTTAAATTATTTCGGTATCGTTATTTTTGGGGATAACGATAAACGATTGAAAGTGTTTTAAATCGAATGCAACATATTAGCGGTATTGCCTATCATCTCTGCAAAACATGAAATATTTACACTATCTGTCAAAATAAAGAGCAAATCTATAAAAATGTATAATTTCCATATACAGTTGTTTTTTCGATTTAACGAACGGCGCTACGAAATAACCCCCAATGAAATAACCCCCAACGGCCAAAAATGAAATAACCCCCAAAAAAATTGTATAAAATTGTTTGGGGTTTTTTTCATTTTTTTGGGGATTATTTCATCTAACGGTTTGGAGATTATTTCATTATGAAGCAACCCCCAATGAAATAAAGCCCAAAATTTAAATTCCTTGGAGATTATTTCATATGCAATTATTTTGGGGGTTATTTCATATTTTTTGGGGGATATTTCATTTTGCTAAAAGTGAAATATTTTTAATATTTGTTAGTTTTTCTGCGTGGGGGGGGGGGGGGTTTCTCTTCCATAGGACGCGGCAGGTGGCTTCGCTGAATAAAGTTTCCCTGCGCGCGTCACACTAGGGAAGATAATGAGACGCGCGCAGGGAAACTGTATTCAGCGAAGCCACCTGCCGCGTCCTATGGAGGAGAAAACCCCTAAGATCGGCCGCAGGCCGCCACGCAGAAAAACTGAACAGTGTAACAAAAGAATCAAAAATATGAAAACAAAAAATAAAAAAAATTTGGGACATATTTCATTTCTTTGGAGCTTATTTCATTGGGGGTTATTTCATTTCTTCCTTTGGGAGTTATTTCATTACGAAACAACCCCCAAATTTTAGGTGTTATTTCATTTTCACCTTTGGGGAATGTTTAATTTCTTTTGGGTATTATTTCATTTTTTTTTGTTGGGACTTATTTCATTTTTTTTTGGGATCTATTTCATTGGGGGTTATTTCATTTTGTCGTTTGGGTGTTATTTCATTGGGGGTTATTTCGTAGCGCCTTAACGAACTAAAGGGTTCGCCAAATAACTTTTTTTTTTTTTTAAAATGCTATAAAAAAAAACTACTGAATATTTTCTCAAATTTCTTTTTTTATTTGAAAGTACAATCCTTGCGGCTAATAATGGAAAATAATTTCATTCAAATGGCTGCCTTTGGACTTTGTATGTCGTCATACCAAGGTTTTTATGCAAAATTCGTCTCAATGATGTCTCCGAAATGTTCAATTGTTGAGAACGACGGTGAATTGATGGCGCTTCACGCACATTTTCTGCCACAGCAGCAATATTCTCGGGTGTACGCACTGTTTTTGGCTTTTCATGCTTTGGTTTATCGATGAGGATGCCAGTTTCTTTCACTTTTTTCACAAGATAACGAACATACGGAGCTGACGGTGCTTCTCTTCTTCCAAGTGTTACCATTCACGAAATAAGCACTAGTTGAAAAAAAAAGTTAGATGGCGGACCCTTTATATAATGTCAGCCCTGTTCGTTAAATAGAAAAATTCGTTAAACCGAGTACTATTTATTTATTTATTTCCCATGTTTTCTAATGTTTACACCACAAACGATCGTACAAGAATGCTAAAAACTCCAAAAGTAAACACAGAAAACGCAGCCAGAACATCGTTGGGGAATCCCCTTTCTTTATATGTCTATTGCTTTTGCATATTGTTTGCGCAAATCTTTGTATTTGCATCTCATTCTATACTTAAGACTCATTTTGTATTTGTTCGTTATATCGAGTACAAAATTAAGGTACAAAGTTACGGTGTTCGTAATATAAGGTACTCAATTCAACATTTTTATGAGTTCGTTAAATCCCGAATTCGTTAAACCGATGGTTCGTTAAATCGGAAAACTACTGTATGTAAGAATGTGGCATCATTAATAAAACGTTGAAGTCTATAGATTTTAAATGTGCTGTGCGTTTTAGTACACAGAACTTTTTTCTCATAGCGCGTGTCATTTAAAATAAAAACTAAATATTTATCTTTTTGGGAAATTCATCTACAGATAGCGATTCGATGATCAGACCTTAAAATGATGTATGGATGAAATCAGGTCTACAAAAATTTCTTTCACATCAGTTATAGAAATCCATTTAGCAAAACTTTAACTTTTTAGTTTGGCTAACATTCGTACGTTTTTATAGATTTGTACATTATTTTGTCCGGTTGTGTTTATAAAAAAAAAAATCGATGAATAACGAGCTTTCAACCTCTGTAAATTTACACAAATAAATCAAAACAAACATATTAGCTAGGTTGATACTAGTACTAGATACTGGTTTTAGAAAGGTTAGAGCTTCCAGAGTAGTCAAAGCTTTAACAAAAACCTATTAATCATCATTTTGCTCCATTCTTGTCTTAGTAATAAAACACGTGGGTAGGGTCTTTGCATCATGACGTCACTAAACTTTGAAGACAAAAATATTCCATTTATATTAAAAAAAATTAGTTTTTGCTCTGGCTCAAGTAATGGTTTATTAAATTTATAAAATAAAATCCGTATATTTACAAAAATATTAGCTAGGTTGATACTAGTATTTCGATCTGACTAAAGATCTCAACAGAACCCAGGAAAGGCAGAGCTTTTACAAAAAAACCTATTAATCATCGATTTTGCTCCATTATTGTCTTCTTAGTAATCAAACACGTGTCTAGAGACTTTTCCTATCAATCATCATGTTAATAAACTTTAAAGACCAAGAATGTTCTATTTATATACTAAATTTTTAGTTTCACTTTGGCTCAAGTAATTTTTTTTTACAATTTTATTAGTTTTTTGTTTTTATATACATTAAGATTATGTTATTTTTAAATTATAACGAGCTTTCAAACTACGTATATTTACAAAAATAGAGCAAATCAAACATATTAGCTAGGTTGATACTAGTATTTCCATCTGGATAAAGATCTCATCAGAACCCGAATCAGAACCCGATCTTTAACAAAAAACCTATTAATCATCAATTTTGCTCCAAGGCGTTAGTTGGGAGTTTTTTGGTTTAAAGTTTTATGATAGATTTCCCCAAAGAGTAATTACTTACGAGTGATACTTGCATAGGTGTTTGCCTCCGTTACTATTCTAAGAATTTGAATAATTTAAACATAGTCAAATGATTCAATGATTGTTCAGAATATTTATGTCGTTTATGCCGGCTTCTATTGATTTTAAAAACGTCAATATTGCTTAAGTCGTAAAAATCGGTCATTACTACGTCCATGGATAACATCCAATTCGATTTAATTAATTTGTATACCATTTGATAGGTAATACCAAAATAAATCTGTAAAACTACACACAAATGCTTTGACAGTGTCATCCGTAATATTTGCCCCATTGTTTTTTTTTTTTTAACTATTACAACTATCCAGTGTCATTGTGTTTTTTTTTTTAATATTTTATTATATTATACACGTTCAAACTGCAATTATTTATGTCAAAATCGGGTAACAGGAAAATACTGTCAAGATTGTTAATATTCTACATATTGCTAACGCTTAACCGACCGTCTCCGACGCTTTGCCAGTACTGTGCCAATTGTATTTTTATGCCTGTACAAATATTCAGTTCTCTCATTCAATATTATATTCCACATAAACATTTTTACGAACCACAAAACTTTATTGGAAAAAAAAAAACTTTTTTGAACTTTCTGGTATTGAACCGTGGCATTTAGTTTAATAGTCCTCTGTCCTACTGATTGCACCACACATCACATTTAATTTTCTATACCTTATGTGTTGTTTAAACATTTAAACATTTAAACATTTGAATATTTTATCTTAATTTAAAAAAAAAAAATTGTGTTTGTCTTTTCCGGGATTTGAACTCGGGAAGTTCGGAGTAATTGGCTGCCCCTCTACTCACTACACCTCAAACACTTATAAATGTCGAGTTCTAAATTTGAATTTAAATTTTTTTGTTAGGAAAACAAAATTCGTCTACAAATCCCAATCATTTGTTGCTTCTAAAAACAAAGCAATCCACAATTCGGTTAATTCTATTGATACTCTAATATAATGGCACATTTTTTTGGGAAAACCTTCGCATTTGCAGTTAACATTTTTAAGTATCGTATTTTATCATCAAATTTTAATAATTTGATAGATTGTACCAATTAGATAATTGGATTATTTGTTAGTCCATTTTCGCTCTTTTTAATTACCAGTACAATCTTTTGGATTTTTTAATCGATTATAGGTAATTCCAAATCAAATAACGTCCTATCAAATAAATTTCAATGGTTTTGGCCGAATTCCAACCAATCTTTTTTTTCTGAGTGTACATACGAAATTAAAGCCAAAGTTTATTTCGGTAAGTGAAGTTTTACTTCGTTGTGTATAAATAATACACCAACTAGATTTTGAAATCTTGTTTGTAACTTTCTTTCAATTTTAAATCGGATGAAAATGACTGATTAACAAATGTTTAAATGCGCCAGTCGCAAAAAATATTCTTTTAGCGTTATCTCGGAAATTTGAGGATATATTGGAAATTCTCAAACCGGTTTTGTAATACACTCAGCTAGACATACAACCTACACGAGTGCTTATTCTGTGTAGCACAGTGTCATTTTTATCTCTGGAGCGTAAAACTGAATATTAATAAATGGTCGAAAATTAAAAAAATCGCGTTTGTAAAGGCCATTGCAGTCATTATTTTAAAATTAAAATATCTCTGTTTTAAGCGCTAACTTAACAAAATGGTAAGCGACATTTAATTTAGGTTTGCACGCCGGTTGTTCCCTTTTTGGTATCCGATATTTTAAAGCATTATAGACATGTGATGCTATTTTATTAATAACTACCTTAAAATCCCGATACTTCGTTACCGGCATGGCAAAACAATACCTGGTAGACTTATTAGAAAAACGTTCTCTCGATTTCAAAAACAAAATGTTAAAAATTCATACAAAAAGTTCTTAAAAAAACCATAGAAAGTCAAATAAAAAATAGTTCTTCCAAATGACTTTCTTTACCTTGTATTGTTATGCCATGTTTACCGGTAGTTTTAAATACTGGAATATATTTAAACTATACATACATAATTTTTCTAAGGAATCTCTTTTTATAAATTTTTACATAGGTCATTAAAGTGGGAACGTTTTCTCTTTTAAACACCAACGTCTAAACCTCACGGAACACATATTTCAAGTTTCAGACCTAATGGGAAGACTTCACCTTTTTGTCTCTCAAAAACCTGTCTTAGCGAATGCCTATATTCCAAATTTAAAGTTGCTAGCTCCTCCGGACGTCTGCGCCGGAGTAGGGACCTCCATGACGAATTTCAAGCTCCTAGCTTCATCGGCATAAGCTGGGCGAAGTTAAGTCAGTCAATCAGCCAGTTAGTAAGGGAGCTTTATCCATTTATAAATATAGATTATTTAAAAAATGAAAAATCTTAAAGTCTTACGAATATTTTTTGGATGGTCATATTTTAGTGTGGTTTAAATTTAAATATGCATTAATTTTGAAAACCGTTTGCATAACGTCAGTAATTTAAAAATTGTGTGCTTTCCACACTCAGACCAAAGAGCATATTGTTATGATAGTTTAAGGGCATCATTTTATGGTTGAAACAAGTGATCCTCATAGTCATATTATGATTCTAGATTATAAAGTCGTCCTCAGTGATCATTATATGACCAGTCAATATCATGTTCGTTTGTTAGGATCATAATATGATTGCTAGGATCATACTATGCACAGTGGGATAAATCACAAAATTTGTGGAAATAATTCGGCCATTTATTACCTTGTGGTCCCATTGCAATGAAATTTGGAACATGCATAAAAGACATAAAATGGAGTTTAAGTTTTGATTTTGAACCTTCCAGACCCTTTGGGGGCGGCAAAATGGCTGCCCAAAGTTGGGTACTTTTTTCATAAAAAATTTTGAGTGTTTGCCATTTTTTTGTTTCTCATCCGATTTTCAAAAAAATAACATATTAGTAATCTTCTTGTAAAGATGAACAAAAAACATGCTTACATGTGTGGGTTACCTACAATAGTTTCCGAAATATTCCGATTTGAAAATGTGAAATTCCAAATTTTGTCCGACTCAGGTCCAAAGTTTTTCGAATATCGGGAGAAAGTTGGGACCAATTTTCGTTTTAAAATAACGGCTATTTAGCCAATAAAATTCTTGATGGAATAAAAAAAAATTAGTTCAATATCTTGTTTCAGTCAAAAATTACATTAGTTTAAAGTAGAAATTAAAAAAAAAAGTAAATTTTGGCGATATTTTCCCCAAAAAGCACCAAACTTCTTATCGCTCCAGTCAAATATTTTTCTTCTGAACATATAAAGTATGTATACTTTTCTGGAAGGTCTTTTTATATAAATGCGAGTTGTGGTAAAAAAAATTTTGATTTGTAAATACTTTTCCCCCCATCCGCAAATCGCAGATGTTCTTTTAACTGCATTACCAAAACGGCTTAAAAGGATTGTTAAAAGCATCCCCACCCCTTCATCGGATACAGATTTTACAGAAGAAGAAGCCATTGCTCTTATGTTGGAATTAGGGATAAGCAAAAATAAATATCTTATTTTGAGAAAGGCTTTGATTGATAAAGGATACAAAATTCTGCCCTCATATAACGCAATAAAGGATAAGAAGGATAGTATCTTACCAAATCAGTAAGAAACAACGAAGAAATGTCAAAAATGAGGGCAGATGAAAAAAGGAGGATACAAGAAGACTTTAAAAGGCAGACAGGCTTAAACATAGATAAACCACTTGCTATTTGCGGAAGTACAAACGATGGCAATACAGCAAGAAGGTTTTTTATAGATTTTGAAATTACTTCAATAATAACAGGAATTGACAAGGAGTTGCTTCGAAAGATCAACATCATGTTAATGGCAATTAATAGTAAACATAAACTAAATTCCTCAAAATTTGGAGTATATACCGACGAAATAACAAAACTTCTATTATCATTATATCCATGAAAAGAAATGACACCAACAGTTCATAAGGTATTGTGCCATGGAAAAATCATCATTGAATCAAACATTCTTCCTCTAGGTGAACTAACAGAAGAAGCTCAGGAAGCAAGGAATCGAGATTTCAAACATGCCCAATTGTTCAGTTCCAGAAAATGTTCAAGGCAATCACAGAACGAAGATCCCGTCCTGTTGTCAATGAGAAATCGATGGATTTCTTATAACACATTGGCATCTGTAAATAATGAAGAATTAAAAGATTTGCTTTATCTGTTAGATATAAATAATGATGTGTCCGATTATTTTGTATTAAATAAAGAAACAACCTAGTTTGTTTGTCTTTTTTTTTCATTAAAGAAGAACATCATAAACACCTTTTTACCTGACCCAATTATGTAAGATGTGAATACGAGGACACATTAGAAGAAATATATGAATAAGGGCTAACATTTGAAGATTTTCTGTTTAGAAGTTATGAACATAACATACCAGTGTTTGGTATCGTTGAAAAGAAAATTACCTGTAGATTGCGATTTTTTTAAAAAAGGTTGAATTTAGCCATCTTGGTAAAACAAAAACTTGGGTAATCCAAATATAAGGAAAAAATTTCAGTTTTTGCTTAAATGAAAATTTACACTATTCAATAAAATATTTATTAATAGACATAATCCAATGATTTTTTGGATTTAACTAGACTTTAAGGTCAACAAATCGAAACAAATTTCAGAAATTATGATTTTCTGAAAACAATCCCACAATTCCTACAAATAAAAAAAAAAAATCCAAAAATGGGATTTTTTCGTTTTTTGCTGCCATGTCGTCATTTAAAGCTGGGATTGGAAATGACTTACACACTACATTCGGTATCTGTTGGAGTATCTAAAACCGGTTTCCACTACCCAATTGGAGGCGTGCACAAATTTTAACTGTGAGTTAAAGTTTATATTTACCTCAAAAATATGACAACTTTGGAAGCGGATTTGGGGAAAACTATTTACAAATCAAAATTTTTTTGCCACAACTCGCATTTATATAAAAAGACCTTCCAGAAAAGTATACATACTTTATATGTTCAGAAGAAAAATATTTGTCTGGAGCGATAAGAAATTTGGTGCTTTTTGGGGAAAATATCGCCAAAGTTTACTTTTTTTAATTTCTACTTTAAACTAATGTAATTTTTGACTGAAACAAGATATTGAACTAATTTTTTTTTTATTCCATCAAGAATTTTATTGGCTAAATAACTGTTATTTTAAAACGAAAATTGGTCCCAACTTTCTCCCGATATTCGAAAAACTTTGGACCTGAGTCGGACAAAATTTGGTATTTCACATTTTCAAATCGGAATATTTCGGAAACTATTGTAGGTAACCCACACATGTAAGCATGTTGTTCATCTTTACAAGAAGATTACTAATATGTTATTTTTTTAAAAATCGGATGAGAAACAAAAAAATGGCAAACACTCAAAATTTTTTATGAAAAAAGTACCCAACTTTGGGCAGCCATTTTGCCGCCCCCAAAGGGTCTGGAAGGTTCAAAATTAAAACTTAAACTCCATTTTATGTATTTTATGCATGTTCCAAATTTCATTGCAATGGGACCACAAGGTAACAAATGGCCAAATTATTTCCACAAATTTTGTGATTTATCCCACTGTGCTATGATTGCTAGGATCATAATATGATAATTTCTTGTTCCCAAAAATGTTCAATTTTTCAATTAATTTTGTGAAATTGTTTATAAACACACTATTCAAAAGCAGCTTTCCAGTTCGTTCCTACGCCCAAAAAATGGCCTCAGTTGTGACCAACGAATTCGTCTCGAATAGAATTCTGGCAGTTGTGACAACTATCGTAATGTTGAATTTAATTTTTATTTGTGAAAGCGAATATTCAGTTGAGTGGTCTGATATTATATTCTACATAAGGTGGGTTTTATCACGTCTGTTTGCAGATCTGTAGTTTGCTTGCAGAACTTCACGAGAAAATATGCGATAATCTGCCATAATTCAACAATAAATGAAAGTCGATAAAGGAAATTGAAAAAATAAAAAGTTAATAAGATCGTGTTTACAAACAAAAAATTAAAGTTAAAACAAAAAGAAAACTAAAGTTTAAACAAAAAAAAAATAATTATTTATTAATAATTTCATTATTAAAGTTGTGTTTTGTACCATTGTCTTTCGTGGCGGGAATTCGCCGGACCGAGTGTCCAAACAAATTTCAAGAGATTAAATAACTTTTGAAAATATTAACTTTTTTGGCTAAATTTTAGTACACATAATTTTTTAAGCTATTATACTAAAAGATGAACTCAAAGGTCCACCTTTTTCGCTACGCTTCCACATAAATTTTAGGCACGTAGACCATTTCCTACGTGTTTTACTTATACAAGAGTACTTTTTATTATTGAATTTAAATGTGAAAATATTATTTGAAAGTGCTTTATTTTCGAGTCGAATTACATACCCTAGCAGAAAAATACAATCGGCACAGTACTGGCAAAGCGTCGGCGACGGTCGGTTATACGTTGGCAGAACGTGGGATTAACAATCTGAAGAGTATTATCTTGTTGCCCGATTTATAACAGCAGCTTATAATAGTTCTACTTTGTTTGTATACAAATCCTTATACAGCTTGATTGTCCTATTTTTATGAATTTAAAGTGCAGCTCTAACGGGTAAGGCTGCCTCAGGGCAGTCTTCCGAAAATTTACCACAAATACGTCAAATGAGCGTTTTATACTTAGAAATTAATATATTCCGATAGAAAACTAAATTTGCTAAATATTTTCGAAGAAATTTTTCGTGGTTGGAAGCGAGAAAGCTTCAAAATCAAAATTTCGTAAAATTTTAAAAAACTAATTATTTAAAAAAAAAATAGTTTTCAAAAATCTAAAAAACCAATTTAAGTTGACTAAAAACTCTTTGTAATAAAATATAAGTAAGATTGAAGCTTTATCTTTAATAATAAGTCCTTACTTTAGTCCAAGGACTCATAGGATTTTATCAGGATTCCTCAAAAGGACATCGTCTTAACTTATAAACTAATAGACGGATTTTATGAAATTTTGCAGAAAGAAGACATTAAGTATTAAATACAAAAGCGTTGAAGTTTGAACAATATAAATTGAAATTTAGATAATTTTTCGCCTAATTTCGCTTTTTTCAAAAAGCGAAAATAGCGATATCTTCTTAAATAGGAGCAGAAAAAATATAGTTTTTCGAGCGTGGTTATATCTTGGTAAGAGAAATATTTTTTGTCCAAAACTTCTCTTTTATATGCTTTAGTTTCCAAAAGGCACCCTAAAATATTTTGGCTCATATCGCCTAAATTAGGCAACGATAAACAATTTTGTTGATGAACTTATTATTTTTTTTTTCGAGTGGAGCACATGGTATGAATTTCGTTGCAAAACATCGTTTGCCAGTTAGAGGGTTAATGTAAAAAAATTGCAATTTATTTACTAAATATTAAACAAAATTAATTATAATTAATACCTTTACTATTACATTTTTGAATCATTCATTATATTTTCAAAAATGTAAATAGTTTTCAACTACAAAAACTAAAATTGGGATTAGAATTTGCGTTTTTATTTAACTACTTCGACATATTAATATTCCGGGAGCTGGCGACATTTTGATGCTAGTCATTTTATGATGGCTGATTTTAATTTTTAACACAGATTTGGAAGTGTACATAGGTAAAACAGCGGTCAGCTAGTCCAGTTCCATTGCGTTTAGCATGTAAAAAAATCAGATACATTTTTTTTTCATTTTATGATGGCTGAGTTTTTGTATAGTTAGAAACCATTATGATGATTTCAAAAATAATTTCAGATGGCTGGGTGCTGTAGCTTTATACGCCAGCTGATCGTGAGCACATTAAGGGAACAAAATCCACAAAAAGCCACACAATTGCCTTGGAGTAATCTCTAGAGGGGTAAAATTTAAGACCAACAACCCTTAAATTACCACCCCCAAATTTTTTCCGAACATACCTACCCTCTATTTTCACTCACTAAGGGTGTCCCAATTTGCTCATACCACTCTTAACTGTCCCAGGGTTGCCCCTAGAGGAGTCAAATGTATGACAAACCCCCAATATTTTTTCAACCCCAAAATTTTATTTGCTTACACCTCTCTAACTGTCCCAAGGGTGCCCCTAGAGGAGTGAAATGTATGACCGACCTCCAATATTTTTTTAACCATAACATTTACTAAGAATATTCCCATACAAAATGACATTTAAAAAATGTGCTCCCACCCCTCTAGCTGGCGCAATGTTGCCCCTACATGAGTCAAATGTATTTTTTCATCATTAATATTTTCTCAAAACATATCTGCACCCTATCTCCACACGCTTATGGTTCTCACATATGACATTTGCATCCACCGCTTCAAATGTCCCAAGGTTGCACAAGGTTGTTTAACCGACCCCAAATATTTTTTCAACCCTAACATTTTCTCAGACCATACCCCTACCTCTATTTAATAAAGGGTATCCAATACAAAAATTACATTTAAGCGTTGGTAATTTCTAATAGGGTGGTTTGTAGCATCCAAACTTAGGGCTTTGCAAGTGTTTTTTATAAAAACTTTAAAAAATTTCCCAATAGATGTACAGGGAAAGCAAACGTTGTCAAAGTGTTTGTATTAAGTGTTTTGCCACAGTTTTATTTTTAAAAAATCGTGGAAATTTCAGCAAAACGAATACTGAAAAAGCACATAATAAAGGTAAAATTTTAGAGGTTCTCAAATTTAATCTAAATTAATTAAGAAAATGTTAATAAAAACTCTTTACACTCAAATAAATTAAAAAAATAAACGGAAATTAAAATCGAATTAAACTTAATTTGTCCTTATCTAAGCATTTTTTGTATTTAAACATTAAGTAAAATTTTTAATTAAAATTTATGGGATATTTTCCTGCTTGTTTCTACGCAACGACGGATATATTTTCTTTTAATACTTTAATTTTTATTATATATTTTTTTTTCTTTTAATTTTAAATGAACTTCCTCCCATATTATTTATGTTTTTGTTGTTTTTGGTAGTTTATATATACAGTGGTGGTCATTAAATTAGCTCACCCAGCACACATATTTTTTGTTAAAGTCAATTCTCAATTTAAAATATTTTTATGGTCGACATGACATTTTTTTTAAAAATTCATAACTCAGTTAAAAACAAACAGTCAAAAACAAACATTCAAAAAATATATTTTTCACTCCAACATGGTTTTACAGAGCTCCAAACTGGCGGCAGAGAAAAAAACGGTGCCTCGTGGTTGCAGCGCTGGGAGTCGCAAAAATAGTCCGATCTGGAAAAAAATGACTTTTTTAAATCTTAACAAAATTGGTTATCGTATGACACGAGCTTTTTTTTCAATTTTTGGTGATGTTCCAAATTTAAAAGTGTGTTTTTTCGAAAAAAATATTGACTTTAAAAATTCATAAAAAATCGAAAAAAAATTAAAAAAAAGCTCGTGTCATACGATAACCAATTTTGTTAAGATTTAAAAAAGTCAATTTTTTTCCAGATCGGACAATTTTTTATAAAACCATGTTGGAGTGAAAAATATATGAAAAAATTTTTGGAAAAATGTTTGTTTTTGACTGAGTTATGAATTTTTAAAAAAAGGTCTGTTTTCTCTGCCGCGAATGTCATGTCCCCCCTTAACTTTTAACGCTTTGACGACCACAGGCAAGTATGCTTGCCCAAGCGATTGTTGAGGTAAAATATAGATTGTTGCGGTATAAATATAGAGTAAATTTGTCCGAAGGTAATTTGTAAGGGAGGATTGGGTGGGGTAACAAAAATGTGGAAAGCGGTAAATCGCAATCTAGTCCCACTTACCCATTTAAGGGGCAAAAACAACAATTTTTGACAAGCAAAATGAGGGGCAAGTTATGTAGTATAATAAGTACATTGCATTCAATATATTAAAATAATAATAACATTAAAAACTCTTAAAAAAATAAAAATTGTATGACAAAGACGTATTATGCTGGGTGGGCTAATTTGGTGACCACCACTGTATGTATATAAAGCTTTTCATACAACTAAAAAAAACAAAAAAAAAATTAAAGCCTTTTAAATCCAATTTTTCTACATTCATTACCCTTCTACCTCGCCCATAACCTTTCTATCATTACATTAATAAAATATCAAAACACCCAAACCAACCACTAACATCATGGTAGCCCCCCAACTTTTCATACTCTCTGCTTTAAAATGTAATATGCATATTTGCCGCACCCTCTCACCGCGCGTTCTCTTAAAGTAAAAACCCCAAGTAGTTAGTACTCGGCATAATACCAACCAGCAATTCATTTAAATAGTGTTGCCAGCTGTTATGCAAAATATTGCACAGTCGTCGATGTTTTTTGTTAAAATTACAAAAATGAATTCAAGATTTTAAGAGTCTCCCGATGGTTTCGCGCCGATCTGAATGCAGTTCGGATATGTGATAGAGGATAAAAAAATAAATGCCACATATTTTTTAGTGGCCCAATCTCACGTTTAGGGGTTAAAAGTTGGCGTCAAAATTAATATATATTTTTTGTATGGAAACATGTCTGAAATTAATGAAATTTATACTGTTGAAGTAGCCGAGGAAACAAAAATTTTGATACCAATATTGCCTATGTATTATATCGCACACCTAGTACAAAAGTGACTCAACTCACAATTTTTCATTTTTCAGAAATCTAAAAAAAATATTTGCAACTTTATACAAATTGCAACAAAAAGAAAGACATAATTGTTTTTTAGCAACAGTTAACAACAACAAAATACACTGATATTTTTTTATAGATAAACAAGTGTATTGTGCATAGTTTAAGCATATAAAACCGAAAAATTAAATTTTGAGTTGAGTCACTTTTGAACTGGGTGTGGGATATTAGGTTTGACATTTATTTGAAATATTAAGATATAGGTGAACAATTACGAATGTCGCAAAAAAGCCCAGACAACCCTCGATTAAATTTAATAGGCATTAATATACATATTTTATAGCTTAATCCTACTATGATTGTAAAAATTAAGATTTTTGCACATTTTCTTAGATGGTATATTAGGACTCCATTGGAGATTTGTTTTCATAATATAGATAAATTTATATTTAAGGCTGAAACTAATTTGGCTTAAGTGACTTAAGTCAGGTGTTGGAATAAAACTAAAATTATTTGTTTTTTTTTTAATTTAAATAATTGTATTTCCAAATGTTTGTGTCATACCAGTACCTGACTTAAGTCAATTATGTTTCTGCCTTTATACTTTAATAATATTCCTCCTCACATGAAAAACTACAAATTACTACCATCCAATTTTGCTTAAAATGGTCTAATTGGCCTGATAGGAATACATTCCGCCGTTAGTTTAGGTCTGTCGCTCGTTACTTCCCGTACATTCACAAATTGGATCCTCCTTATTCTAGCTCCAATAACTCTCACAGTAATTTTGACGTAATAGGCTACGTGACCTACTGCGCAGTTCCCGGTTAAAATTCCTATTTCGCTTGCTAAAACAGAAAAGTGTTTTCAGGTAGTAAATATTTGATCATTTATTATTGTACAGTGTGTAGTTGGAATACCTATTTCGCTTGCCAAACCCGAAAAGTA
The DNA here is from genome assembly GCA_021234595.1 of Delia radicum. NCBI lineage: Eukaryota > Metazoa > Arthropoda > Insecta > Diptera > Anthomyiidae > Delia > Delia radicum. Next base: position 162,020,860 of record CM037855.1, on the reverse strand, counting down.
CTTCTTTTATTTTTTTTTTTAATTTAACCAATACTCAGACGATGCCCCTACTCATGCACTGCATTGTATTGATCAGGAAAATAGGGTATGGGAAGGAGGAAAGAGGGAGTAGTGTTTGTGGATATTTGATTTAAATTTTTCTAAATTGTAAGTAACAGGGAACACTTCTGCGGGAAGTTTGTTCCAAAGTTTACTTATCTCAGATGAGTATCTCCATGGTAATATCGATAGAAAAGTGTCACACAACCCACATTCCGACGATGTTCCAATGAATCAATAGAGTTGGATACACTACTGTCATTGATAAGCTTCACCGCCCTCCCCTGAACACGGTCCAGAAGCTTCAGAATAGACAGTGCCCTGCCCATATATGAGAGTTGTATTCCATTTTTGTCCGGATATAGCTGGTATAAATAGTAAGGAGATCGGATGGAGTGAAGTAAGTCTTGCACCGTTTCAGAAAACCGAGACACTTGAATGCCTCTTTCGACACTTGCTTATTCCAACGGACATCACACTGTATTCTCATGCCCAGAACATCAATAGTATCCTCAATACCTATACCATCCATAGCTACCGATGACAATGTTAATTCCACAGCCCGTCTGTGGGTTAACATACAACATTGGGTCTTGCGTGCATTAAAATCGACCTTATTCGCGCGACCCCACTCGGAGATTGTAGAAAGGTCTTGATTGAGTGTGTCATTCATGTTCTGGCCGTATGCCCTCTATCTTCAAAGAGCTTGGCCTGTGAATCGAATGAAAATGAATGACAAATGTTGCTGTCATCTGCAAAAGAGTAGATAGGATCGAAAGTCTAACCAAGAAGGTCATTAATAAAAATAAGAAAAAGGGTAGGAGAAAGAACAGAACCTTGAATTTATCTGAAACTCGTTTGATGAGACCCCATCTAAAACAACACGTATAGTGCGGTCTCTGAGAAAACTCGTTATAAATCGAGAGAAGACATTACCGACACCAAAAGCAACTAGCGAGTGCCCCGTGACACACACGATCGAACGCCTTAGAAATATCTAGAGCAAACCACTTTACTCTCACCAAAGTGGTGGATTGACCGGCACCAATATTCCGATAGAAACGCCAACAGGTCGCCCGTAGATCGACCACTACGGAAGCCAAACTGTCGATCATTTAAAAGTGAATTGATCTCTAAATATTTCACAAGATGGTGGTTAACCATGGTCTCTATCACAGTGCAGAGCAATTTGCGATTGCGATTGGGCGGTAATTTTTAGGTTTTAATTTCATACGCATAATGAAAAAGTTTCATTAAAAATGATTTTAATATAATTATGAAGGTTTTTTCTTTAATTTTAAGAAATTTATCATTCACTTTGAAGGAAACTTCATTAGTTTTGTGAAACAATTCATTTAAACTCGTTCACGAGAATTCTCTCTGTGTAGTAAGTACATTTTTAGGAAAAGTTTTTTTGGAAGGGATGTTAAGAGTATTTTCATTAATTTTATTGTTTTAGTATTTTTATATTGGACAATTTTATTTTGGGGGAGAAAATGTCCCTTTTTCTCTCCCCTAAATCTGAGCGAATTATCTTCACTTCAGTAGTAACTTTCTTTATAGCTTTAATGAAAATTGTCACTGGAAAAATTGAAAATAATGTTTGTAATGTATGAAGATTAATTAAATTTTATGAAAAAATAAAAAATGTAGTTTCTCAAACAATTTCATAGCCTTAAAGAAAATGTTCATTATATATATGAAACTATGAAATTTTATGAAAAATTTAATCATATTAATTGGATTGCTTTTATATAATAAAATTCATCATTGAATCTACAAAAAAAAAAATCTATAAAATTGTTTAATTAATATCATGAAGACTAATTAATTCTTCAAAATTTTAGAATTTTATAATAATTATGGAAAAAAGTGGCAACACTAATCCAACCAGGCAGTCAGCTAACACTCTCACACACACACCTTACTTTATTTCCGTTAAATGAATGGATGGTTGGCTAGCCCCAACCTAGGGTTTTTCGTTCGTTCGTTTATTCGTTTTTTGTTTTTGCATAGACATCAAATCTCCCATCATTCTTCTGCTCTTATTTACCCTAAAAGTTTTCTAAAACTCATTCGCTCACTTTACTCATACTATAAATTTGCTATTTGTATTTTTCTATTAAAACCAAAACTAAGAGCCAACCAGACATTTAGTCAGTCAGTCGGAGAGTTTGTATGTACGTCATTTAGTTTTGCAGTCAGTCGGTTAGTCAAATAAAAATTCAGTTTTCCTACTCTCTGACATGCAAAAGGCAACGATGTTGTTATTTTTTTTATATTGTCGTTAACGTTGTCGTTATTGTTGTAATTTTACGTTTTATTGTTTTTTATTAATTTTTTCTTTACTGTGTTTATGTGCAGTTGTTCGTTCGGAGCTTGTTGTTATTTTTTTTTTTTTAGAAAATATTTAGTTTTATTTTTTCTTAGTACATACATATAACGAAAACTAAAAAAAAAACATCCGCGACTATACAGCTGCACTGTGGAACGAAATTAATTTTGCATTTATTTTAAAGTAAACGACTTCAGCCGGCTCTTTAACACGTGTGTATTAAAATTTGTGACTTATTTTGAAGTAAAACATCTACAACTACAAATATATTAATATTGGTGTTACGTATGAGTAATACGAAGTTACAATATTAATCATACGCACCATAGTATTAATGTTTTAGCAGTGTTGCCATCATTTAATCAACGTTTTCTACTACAAAACTCATTGACTGGGGCACAACACCTTAAAATCTTCTCTTTTTAATAATTCCTCAAAAAATGTAATTATTAAAAAAATCTCACAAAACAAAATTTTTCAAGTTAACTATTCGGTTTTTATGAAATGTGGTAGAGAAAAATGATCGCCTTAAATCTCTGACTACCTCTAGAATTGGAACAATTTCTCTACAACAAATATAAATTTTTTGGTGAATCTTTGGATCAATATACAATTGAAGGACTTATTGTAAAAACTTGATAAGCCACATTTACCATTTTCTAGTTTTTGCTGTTTTCTAGACATCCATTGACTGTTTTTTTTTAAAGAAGTTTGTCTTAAACACTTACCACACGTACTTAGAGTATAATTCATTCACTTTCAAAAGCGAAAATAAATCAAAAATTAAATGTGGCTTATTAAGTTTTTACAATAAGCCCTTCAATTGATATATATTTACAAGGAATTTTCAAATTATTTTTTTAATTAAATTTAGAAAATTAATGAAATTTGAACATAAGCCAATTTGTAGCTTTATTATTAAAGCTTTAGCTTTATTATTTAGCTTTATTATTAAAAATTGAGAAATTATTAAAGTTAAATTAAGTCAAGTGAGTAAAGAAATAAGTAATAGAAATAAAGCTGTAAAAATAGCAGAAATACATAGGTACTTAAAATTAGTTCCTAAAAGTAGCACATTTTTTTTTTGCTAAATATTAGTAAAACAAGAACAGCAAATATGAAAGTGTTAAATTTACAGAATTTAAATTATATCGAGATAAATTCGGATTGGAACAATTAGTTAAAATAACAATATACTCTGCTAAGATCACCAACAACTTTTGCAAAAAAACTGTAATATCAAAACAATTGTTGCTAAAATTTAGTTGAATACCAATAACAGTAAGTTTAGCTAAAATAAACAGAAATATTTGCTAAAAAAACAGTACCTTTTTCAGAAGGGAATTGTTTTCGCAATAAAAAAAAATCAAAAACTGCAAAAATTTTAAAATCTGAAAATTTTGATTTTATTTTAATACGGATAAATCGCCTCTGTTTTGTTTAATGTCGAAACAAATAATTTCAAACTGAAATAATTATACCAACCAAATAATTGGTTAAAATAGGTCAATTACCCGTTTAAGTTTTTTATACTGATTTTTTCGCAAAAAACTTCTAAATTTTCTTAACTTTGTCTAGAAAGGCAAAAAAAGTTTAGATTAAAGAAACGCTGTGTAAAGTATCATTAAATGTTTTTAAAATCGAGTGAAAGCGATCCTTAAGCCTCTGGATAACGTATTTTTGATCGGCTTAAGCAAAGTAGATAGACACAGATAGACAGGAATTAGATAGACAAAAACAAATATTTAGACATAGAATCGATAAAAAAAAACCAGAGATACAAATCTGTATAAAACTTGCAACCAAGAAAATAAAAAAATTCAAAGAAGGTAATATTCCGCTTTAATAGGGAGTTTAGGCAACCAAATTAATGTACTTCATTAACGTTAATTCACCAAAATACCAAGGTGGTGCCGATAGTGATCCGGCATAAAAGGATCAAGTAAATGTCGGTGTTAGCAAAAATTATGCCGATAGCACCAACATTTTTTGTGGCAGCGCCTTAACATTATTATCTTAACATTATTATCTGACTTTGTATGTGCGTAAATTAGCGTTGCCAACCGAAATTATATTAAAACATAGAGTTGCGGACAATTAGTACCATGAATGCACAGTTCTTTAGTATTAGAAGCGGAGGAAAAGTTTAACTGTTAATCAAAAATATTAAAAAAATTTTAATCGACTTGTTTAGTGCTGGATTAGGCATTTAATCCCATTTTTAGTAGATTAACTTTCTGTGTAAATTTCCTATAATAAATTAGATTTTGAGAATTTTGTTTTAGGAAGTTTAAGAAGTAATAGTTTGAAATTTTATTCAGCTCTATTTAAAGATTATTTGAAAATGTAAATTAATAAAGCTTTTTCTCAGCGTTGGCAAAATGTGCTGTACAACCGTAAAAAAATTAAAGCCCCTGGAAAATCCTGACTGAGAACGCTTTGCCAACGTTAGTAAAAAATGATTTTAAAGCATTGATTTCCCAGCGTTGGCAAGTTACTGCCAGCAAACGTTATGCCAGTGCTGGTATACTAGATCAACCAACGGTTAGCACCCTGTTATCATTTATTTACGTTTTAAGCTATTAAATATTATATGTCTCGTTAGCTCAGTGGGCTCTCAGTTGCCAGCCAGATTGGTAACCGAGAGCCAGGCACAGTGGGAAAAAATTAATTTTTTTTTTTATATAAAATAAATGACTTAAAAATCGGCAGGCAAATTTGCTCAAAAAAATCCAAATTTATTAACAAAGTATCGTAACATTTTTAAAAACAATGCCTTCAAAGCACTTTTTACTTACGTTGTCAATGCGTTCTAATTCAGAGCTTTGCCAGTGCTTTAATTTGCATTTCTGTCAATGGTACTAAAAATAAAGTGATTGGCTTCATTTTTCCATCGCCAATTTCTGTCTGGGTATTTTTAGACCAACTATTATTTGGGTTTGCCATTGTTTCGTCAACGTTGGCAATTTCGTTTCTCCAGAGCTTTGCAAACGCTTTTAAATACAATGCCCAGCCGGTGTTATAATTTTTGGGTTCTCAAAGTATTGAAATATGAAAAATCTAATGTTCTGCAAACACTGGTGCCACCTTCAAAAGTGCTTTGCCAGCACTTTGCCGTTCGTATTATTCTGGCTGGATAGTCTCATTAAAATGTTTCAAATGTGAGGTATTTTTTGTAGAAACTAACATCACAGTCACATCACAGTCTCATAATTGCTATAATGGACCAAGTGGATCTTTAAAAATTGGTCATTCATCGCACAGTGCGACTACGACAACAACGAATTAATAACATTGTATGTGCTAGAAGTATTTTTTACATTGCATACAAATAATTATATTTTATATGTTTAACTTAGATTTAGTAATGCCAATATAGCGTATTTTTTTCGCCAGGTTTTCCGCTTTTTGATTACTCTTTATTATTATTATTATTACACTCACAAGAACTTTTCCATAAAATTTAAACAGTTATTCAAAAAGTTTATCGGTAAAGTTGTTTCAATGGAATATACAGTTAAATTATCAAAGAAATATATTTTTTAACTTTCTGTCTGTTATTGAATAAACAAAATAAACAACAAAAACGGACTTTCGGTAATAGTTCAAATACGAGGGCGATCAATAAGTCCGTGACTTTTTGAATGAAACACAGTTTTTTTTTGCAAAAAAAAAAAAATATTTTTCAACATAATCTCCTTTTAGATCAATACACTTAGTCCAACGTTTCTCCAATTTTTGTATCCCTTCCAAAAAATAGGATTTTTCGAGGTCCATAAAATAGGCATTTGTTTGATCAATAATTTCATCGTTGGAGCTAAATCTCTTTCCAAAGAGCCATTACTTTAGGTTTGGAAATAGGAAATAGTCACTGGGGGCTAAATCCGGAAAATATGGCGGTGAGGTACTAATTCGTAGCCCAATTCATGGAATTTTGAAATTGAGACTGCACGCGTGTGCACCCACGCATTATCTTGATGAAAAAGAACTTTTTTCTTGGCCATATGGGGTCGTTTTTTTTTTTAAATCCTTGTTAAATCGGTCCAATAAGTTGGCATAATATTCGCCGTTTATTGTTTTTCCCTTTTGAAGGTAATCGATGTGGATTATCCCGCGTGCATCCCAAAAAAATGTTGCCATAACCTTATTTGCCGACAAAATTACCTTGGCTTTATTCGGAGCCGGTTCACCCGGAGAAACCCATTGTTTTGACTGTTGCTTGGTCTCCGGGGTGTTGTAATGGGTCCATGTTTCATCCACAGTTACAAAACGCCGCAAAAACTCATTCGAATTGCGGTTAAACAACTCCAAACAATCCTTTGAAGTTGTCACACGATTACGTTTATGGTCAACTGAGAGCAAACGCGGCACCCCATCTTGCAGACAGCTTTCTTAAACCCAACGATCATTTAAAATCGAAACCACACTGCCATATGAAATGCCTATGGAATCAACAATCTCACGCACTTTTACTCTTCGATCGGCCAACACCATATCGTGGATTTTTTCGACATTTTCGGGTGTATTGACCTCAGTTCGCCGTCCAGAACGTTCAACGTCATTTGTACTTGTACGACCACAACGAAAGTCAGTAAGCCACTTTTTTTACCATTGAAATCGATTGTGCAGAGTCCCCATAGTATTTATCAAGCTTTTCCTTGGTTTGATTGATGGGTTTTTTCGCAAAAAGCAATGTTTAATGAGCACTCGAAATTCACTTTTTTCCATTTTTAAAAAAATCCATGAGGTTGTATGTTTTGAACAGCTGTTAAACGCAAAGTAAATGACGGAACTTGCTCAAAATTTGACAGTAGTCTATTAACAGGTGGTACTTGATGGGAGCAGTGTTGCATTTCATAGAACTACGAGGGAAGTTCTATTTTCTATTAAAACAAAAAGTTGTTATATTATATTGAATATTGAAAAAATGAAAATAATCCATTGTTTTTACCGATTCGGTCAATAAAATTTTCAACAGTTGAAAATAAACTAAAAAATAGAATTGTTTTAAACGAAAAGTAAGTAGTAATTTTTTTAACTGATTTTCAATTAATTTAATGTGTATATTCAGTAGTCTTTATGGAAAAAATATTGTGAGTGTATTTTTTATTATTATTAAATATTTATTTTAATACAAGTTTTACTAATTTAAAATATTTTATTATTTTTATTTACAAGCTCACATAAAAATATAATTTAATTCGAAATTTACATTTAAAAAACAAACTCGAAAATATTTGTTAATGTGTGAGCTTTTCAAAGCCTTTAAAACATGGATGATAACCGATTCGATGCGGGTATCGGTAAGGGTAACGCTATTTTCTTTTATTTCGGTAACGTTATGTTAGGGGTAAAGGCATTTTAGTTATTTTGTTAACGTTATTTTAGGGTAACGGGTTTTTAGTTATTTCGGTAACGGTATTTTAAGGGTAACGTTATTTAATTATGAAGGTGATGTCAATGCACTCCGATATGTTTAGCCGCTGTATGACCGAGTTCTAATGACTGCCTAGTTTATGATCAAACTTTGGGGAAATATATTTATTTACGGCGATTTTTTTTCAGATTTTATCAGATTATTTCGGTAACGATATTTTAGCTATTTCGCTAACGGTATTTTAGGGATATCGGTATTTCGGTTATATCGGTAATGTTATTTTACGGATAACGGTATTTACATTATATCGGTAACGGTATTTTAGGGATAACGATAGTCAGCTAAAAGGGGTTTGAATTAATAACAGATATTTTAGCGGTATTAATTGCCATCCATGCTAAAAAATAATGTTTTGTGCTTTTTATTTTTAACATCCTCGGTAGTATCAATCAGCTGAAAAATATATAAATACTATTTTATTAAATATTTCCTATTTAGCGATTTTTATGTGGTTGAAATGCGCTTTTTGATTTTACATAGTTGGCATCACTGCTTAGAGCATATAATACAAGCATATATTAATGAAAATTATACTATAACCTCCTTATAATAACGGTCCAGTGAAAGATAATTTAAATTGTTCAAAACATTTTTACTTTAAAGAATAACTTCAATTAAAAAAGTGTATCCGCGTTTGACAATATCTATGTATGTGTGTAGTTTTAAACATTAAGATTTTTATCTATTAGTTTGTTTAAACGATTCTTTATAAACACCCAGGTAGAAATTGCCAAAGTACAAAAAAAAAAATTGTACTGGCAAACCACTCCTATTTTTATTATGCCCACCGTACATGGACGTAAAATGGTACAACTAATATTGTACTACAAAAGCACTATTTTGTTTGCAAAGCATGTGTTTTGCCAGTGCCACTCCCAAAATTCTTTGCCAATATTTTTTACCAATATCACAACCAATTAGAAACATTATTTTTTTTTTATATATTTTATTATATTTCACACATTTAAATATGATGTACATGACTAACCTAAAACGGAACTGTATTGCTGCTTTTTACATGTGTTCTATTATACATATTTCTCAAAACTAATTTGAGTCATTTTAAAAGCACCAAATTTTTTGAACTTCCGCATAACCGACCGTCGCCGACGCTTTGCCAACACTGTGCCGATTATATTTTTCTGCTTGTGCACTTATGAGATGTAGGGTATCTCATTGATAAACTTGACTGACGACTTTATATCGCTTTTATATTTGTTTAGTTTGTTCTCATTGTTTTATTGTTATTTCGTCTTAATTAATTCCCCTCCTTTTATTTTAATGTTTGGCTATTTAAATTTTATCACTTTTAATTGAGTTTATGATGAAAAGTAGTTTATTTTGTTGTTGTTTAAGCTCTTTTTTTATTATGCCAATAAAAGGCATGAATGAATAACCACACAAATCATACAATATATCTTAATCTCTTTCCTAGAAATGCAAATTCTACTACTTTTATACTTTTGAATTAAAATATTGTATTGTATTAAGCAAGAAGTTAATTTGTTTAATTCATGATTGAAAGATATTATTTAATTTAAATAAAGGATGTTTTTCATACACTCAGTGAACTTCTGCTGTAAATATTCGTAGTTGTTTATGATTTTAAATTCATTTAAAACAGTTTTATTTTATTTATTTATTTTATTTTATTTTATTTTTTACTACATTTGTGGTTTATTTTTTACTTCATTAGTGGTTAATTTTTACTACATTTGTGGTTAATTTTTTGAACAGTAAAAACAAATGACAATGTTAGTGGTCCTGTTTTCAAGGGAAATTTCATTTGTTTTAACTACATTTGCAGTCGTCTTTACCTACACAGTTGTCTAATCATATATATTTAAAATAATAATATTTAAAACATTGAATTTAGAGCTAGGAGTTAGGATCCCAGTAAAACCTTGATAATGGCCTAGTCAGAAAATACAATCGACACAATGTTGGCAAAGCGTCGCACTATGCTTTGTCCCATAGACAAAAATCAAAAAAAAATTTTTGTCTCAAATTGTTTTTAAATACAGATTTTTTGAAAGATAATAAGGTATCTCAAATAAATGTTAACAAAAAAAATTTTTCTGATTGCTTTTGCCACCACGAGAGGGCGTTAAAAGCAGATAATTTCTTGCAAAAATTACTTAACAGAAAAATGAGTTTTAGTTGTTTCACAAAAATAATTCTGAAAAATTCATTTTTTTAAAAACTCGCTCGAAATTTGGTTTTCAAGTACTTTGATATATTTGCAGTTAAATTAAAATTTATAATTTAGTATTTATTTACAAAATAACTTTTTTTATTGCTCTGAAAAACACATTTTTTTTGTTGAAAATCCAAAAATTACTTAAGTTTGATGGAGTATAAAAAAAAATTATATAAAATTAGATATTTTTTTTTTTCTGTTTTTGTAAGTTTATACTCTTAGCTAACAGGGTATTCAAAAATTAATGCCTATTTTTTACCACAACTTAAAAAAAATGCGTTTTTTGAAATGCCTAATTTTATGATTTTTACTCAAATATCAGGCATTTAAGAGTGTTTAATATCATTGCGCAACACGATTTTATATTTTGAATGTTAAAAAATAAAAAAATTTAATTATATCATTATTAGACCAAAACCACTGAAGTACTTTCAAAATTTAGCTCGAGTTCTTTTTTTATGGCCCACTGAAGTTTTTAATTTTTTTTTAAAGACGTTTTGAGTAAGTCAAAAAAAAATGTATTAAATCTAATACAAGGTTAATAGATGATTTTAATAAAATTTGATGACGGTTCTTTTCATAGAACTAATTAACCCTCTATCTGCCCTTTTTAGGGGTCATTTCAGCCCCTCCTCATAGAACACCACTAACACGTTTAACATTTAAGATAAACTCGGAGACCCAAAATTTGTTGCACAGTGTATGCAACTATAGCTTTAAGTTATGTAAAATATCTCATTAATAATTAGTTAGATCCAATTAAGCTATAAATTAGATTCTGTTTCATATTTAAATTACTATTTTAAAGTGTAAGTTGCCATTGACTTCGATTTTGAAGCTTTTTTTGTTTCATATTTTTGTTTTGCTTTATCATATTATTTGCCGTTATTTATATTTTTCAAATTAGAGATGATAGCGTGACACATTTGTTTTTAAGTTACAATACACGCGTGTGAAAGTAACTATATTCCAGCAGCGCTAATACGACCATATATTAAATTTTCGGAAATGCGAGAGAAATTTTTATTTTCTATAAAAGTTTCAATTGTATAAAAACCGTAAGTGTTACAAATTTAATTGCCTTTAACATAAGTGATCGTGAGTGCTAGTGGATGAAAATACTAACGGGTCCATCTCTATTTGTAATGTAAACAAGGTTTTGGGAAGAATCAAGTAGTGATGATTCTTTTGTTATAAGTTTGTCTTTATATGTTTTTTTAACGTTTTTTATTTTAGCAGTGATAAAATATAATTATTAAGTTAAACTATTATAATTTTTGTTTAAAAATCCAAAATTTTAATTTTTTTATCAAAATATATCGCACTTAATCAACAGGAGGGTATTAACTCAAAATGTTCAGTAGAAGCAAAACAATTTTAAATTTAATATTAAAGGCACATGAAAAAGAATTTTTAAACCAACCATTTCATTATCAAAAAGTAGGCAAAATAGCACGATATTTTTACAGCGGATATGAATACTACTCGTCGATTTTTTTCGAAAAGTGGAAAAATAAAAATTTTGATGGAAGTGCGATATGATTTTTTCATAATTTTTTAATGGCGTTTACATTGCTAGTTTTCCTCTTTAAATTTTTCATTTATGTTATCTTTCAAATATCCTTATAGTTTTATTTTTGCAAGAGCATTTAACCGGTTTATCCTATTTTTCAATAAATGATGTTTTTGTATTTTCCACATTGATTATCCGATTCTACCCAAATTTGGCACAAATATATATCTTGCAAATATCAATTTACATACCAAAATTTATTACGATCAGACAATTTTTTTAGGAGTGGTAGCGTTTTTAAGAAAAAGGATATATAGCAGGACCTTGAGTCCTTAGTCCGATTTAAATAAAAATTTACACACACGTTGCTAGTTGCATGTGTATCAGCATGGCCACTCTTTGTAATTTTGTGGGCATTATTGAAGCTAAAATTATATTTTTCCATTTCAGGACACATGGGAGGTAGGCGTGTCCTAGGGCCGATTTTTCCAAAAATTCTTATTTTTCTTAACTAAGCTATTTTATGCTAGTGTACCAAATTTCAAAAATATCTGACTACTCCTTCTATTTTTGTCCCTTCGTTATATGGGAACGAAGCATAGTGCGTCGACGACAGTCGGTTATGCGTTGGCACAATTTCTGATTAACAATCTTGACATTATTGACCTATCAACCGATTGATAACAGTGGAAAACCGTTGGTTTGAGCGAACTTGTCACCGTTGGCATAAAGTAGGTAATTAAAAAAATTGGGTGCTTTTAAAATAGTTTAAATTAAATTAATTTTGTGAAATGTGTGTAATAGAACACATTTAAAAAGCAGCAATAATGTTCGGCCTTAGTCTTATACATCATATTTAAATGTGTGAAATTTAATAAAATATTAATAAAAAAATGCTAATACTTGGCTGTAATATTGTTAAAAACAATATTGGCAAAGCATTTTTGCGGTTAGTACTGGCAAAACACATGCTTTGCAAACAAAATAGTCTTTGCCTTTGGTAATTTTTAGCACGGTATTTTTTACAAAGATGGCTGTAATTTGCCATTACAATTTTTTGTTAGGTTGCCAATTTCTATCTGGGGGTTAAGATAATTTTAGTAGACGAAACATAATAAAAAATTTGAGTAAACTAATAAAACTTTTCTTTAAAAGATGAAAGAAAAATTTCTTCAAATTTATGAAAATTTTCATTCTTTGTATGAAACTAATTTTTTTAATAAAAGTAATTTATTGAGTAAACAAAACTGTTAATAAACAATAAGATATTTTTCATAAAATTTTATGAAAACTTTAATTAGTTAATGAAAAGTTTCATTAAAGTCAATTCTATGAAGAATTTTGTAAAAATTGACTTTAATGAAACCTGCTTCATAGATTTTATAAAAGTTCAATGACAATTTTCATTGAAACTATGAAGAAATTTATAGCTGAAGCGAAGAAATTCTCTCAGTGTAGTATCCTAATTTCAGTTGGAAAATTAAAACATTTTTCTCTGTGAACATCTCTATACAGAGAGAATTCCTTAGACAAGTTTTAATGAAATTTTTTCACTAAACTAATAAAGTTTTCTTCACTTCTTAAACATCATGAAAAAGCTTCATAGTTTTGATGGAACTGTTTGTTAATGAAACTTTTTTATTAGTCGTATAGCATTTTTAATAAATAATATGAAATTTTTCATAAAATAAAATAAAATTTATGAAAAACTGCAATGATTTAATGAAAAGTTTCAATGGACGAGTTTCAGTGAAAATTTATAGATCTAATGCAAAAATGCATTGATATCATGTAGATAATTCTCTCGGTGTATTAAGTGACACGAATGCAAAACATCCGTTCACGCGAAAAGTGACGATATTCGCTTCAGTGGTTACATATCGCTCATTTACTAAAATACTGTCTTAAGTCAAAAGACGCGGTTTTTGAATCAATAATGCAACTTTATTAGTTACATCATGCTTCATATTGTGTAAAAATTTCATATTAATATCATGTATACTTTTCAAGTTAGAGGAGAATATATTTATTTTTTCTGGAAAGGGTACTTTATAGAGAAACTCATGGGTCTCTGAATTATTAGCGAAATCGCACCCAACTCTCACTAAGAGAAAAATGCATTAAAATCCTATTTATAAAAAACGTCAGTGTCGACCGAGACAGATATGGATTGAAAACTTTAAAAGCGTTTTCTGTAAAATAGAGTTTTTTGAGTTATGTCAGTCTTTTAGTAAATGCGCGATATAACCAAATTGTGATTCTCATAACGCTCGGAATGATTCCATAGCATCTCCACTGAGAAGATTAATGAATTTTTGCATAGAAACAATGAAGTTGCACTGGAACATTTCATTAGTGAAAAAAGGTTCATTGCATTAATAAAACTCTCCATGAATGTTTTAAAATATTGATTCAAATTAATCCAATGAAGTGCTTCATATAATTTACGAAACAAAATCATAGAAGTTGAAAATCAATAAAAGGCTTTATTGAATTAATAAAATGCTTTATAAAATATATATCGTTCATTCCACGGTAGATCGGCTAAAATCTGACCTTGGGTCTTTCGATTTGAATTATATTTTGCGCACAGAAACTAAATTTGGCCACTTTTCCATAGAGTTTATGTGTGCAAAATATAATTAAAATCGGATGACGCAATGTAAAAAATTTCGGATTTTTGGCCGGTCTAGGGTGGAATGGTCGATTTATATTGGAACATTTGAGAATTAAATCTTAAAAATAAAGTTGGAAATGTATAAAAATTAGTAAACAATTTTTCGAAAAAATAAAAACAGTAAAAGTTGTTAAACAACTTCATAGCTCTGAAGAAAATTTTCATTTGATATAACCATGAAGAGATAAATTATGAAATATTATGATTTTTTTTTTATGAAATTAAAAGATTTTTGAAAAAATATAAAAAATGTCATAACAGTAATTAGATTTCATTCATAAATTGAAATTCTTTATTGGATATACATACATATGAAATTGTTTCATTGTTATCGTGAAGGATAATTCTTTCAGTGTGGCAACCTGCAAACCTTTCCTCTACAAACGTATCGTTCGGTGGGATGTTTGACAGGACGAATTATTCCATAAGTTGTTCATGATCGCTCCAGAAAAAATAAAAACACAATGAATATGGCGTTCCCCACACTGAGCGAATTCTCTGCTTGATATCAACGAAATTTTGCATTAGATCTATGAAATGTGACTGGAATTCGTAAATTTTCATTAACTTAATGCAGTTTTTCATAAATTTTTTTTATTAAAAATTTTATACTCGTAATGAAAAATTTACGTTTAAAAATAGTTTCATCAAAATTATGAAGCTTTTTCATAAAGTTTAAAAAATTGGTCATTCACGTTGTAACGAAAACTTCATTAGTTTAGTGAAAACTTACATTAAAACTCGAAAAAAACATTCCCTCTGTACGAAACGCGGGCAAAAAAGCTTGTTTTTTGTTTTTTTTTTTCAAAAGAAATTTTTTGTTCTTTTTCCAGCGCATTGCCCCGCATTCATTGTGTTTGTTATTTTAGTTTGCCTTGTGAATCAGAATTCAGAGATTACCCCCCTCATAAGATTATGTTTCGTAAGCTACTTCAATGAAATGACTTTTTTTCAAGCCCAATATTTGTTACCCTAGAAAAGAACGGAATTATTAAAATATAAATTTGATTAATTTATTTTATAACATGTAATTTGTTGTTCTTATTTTTGTTGTTGTTGTTGCTGTAATGTTACTTATGTTGTATTATTTTAGTTTTTCATTAATTTTGTTTTTGGTTGTTGGTTGCCATCAAAAAAAAAAAAAAAAAACGTACTTAACTACATACACTCCTCATACTACCATCAATTTATACGTAGTGAGTGAGTGCTATAGTTGCTCCACTACACAAACATACTCATCTACAAAAACACTACACTATTAAATTGCTAAAATATGTATTTGCACTAGTTTTGTTGTTGTTGTTGTTGGTATATTTTGCCAAATACATAGTAGTATGACAGCTTCTAAAAATGCATTTGTCCCACTTCCCACTCAGAGTCGTCATTACAATAACAAAAGAAACAACAAGAAATTCTCGTAGTATAAAACATACAAAAATAATAACAACAACTGCACCCGCGTAAAAATCATTTTTATATAATCATTTATGATTTTATACAATTATATCACGATGAGTATTGTCATTAGCAATACTAATAGGGATTTTAAGGTGTTTTTTCTGTCGGGATTCCCGGGAATTTAAAAAAAAAAAACAATAAAACAACCATGTCTGCTAAAAGAAATCTGAAAATAAAATTTTATATTCCTTCGATGCTACACCATTTCCACTTGTTATTCAAAAAATCACACATCAATTTCAAAAACACCAATTGTATTTTTTGAATAACCATATCGTGCATTTACTTCAAGAGTGACATAACTCAAAAAAAAAGAAAAGAAAAACGATTTTGCAGAAAACGTGTTTTAAGTTTTCCATTTGCTCCCACCTTGCGAAGAAAAGAATAAAACTTATAATTTCAAAATACACAAGTAAACTATTATATATTTAACATATCCATAAAGGAAATGGAGGCATTCACAGTGAGGCTGTGTTGGGTACCCGGACACTGCAAGGTGGATGGCAATGAGTTGGTGGACGAACTTGCGAGGGATGGTTCGAATCTGGACTTGGTGGTAAGGGACGGGGGGGGGGTAAAGCCCCCACTATGTTACTACTTTGAGGTTATACGGAAGGGATTCCGCGAAACCGTTAACCAATCATGGAGGGACAGAATGGATTGCAGGGTGTCTAGGGCGTTATGGCCCGCATTGGACGCAGGGGCAACTAAGGTTCTTTTGGGACTGGACAGGGAGGGTCTCAGGACCCTTACGGGGTTCCTGACCGGTCATTGTTCTGTCAGGGCTTTCAAGAGCAGATGGGACAGGGACATACCGGATTTTTGCAGGTTGTGCGAGGACGTTGAGGAACTGGAGACAGTTGAGCATATAATGTGTCCTAGGTTGTAGGGTCTCAGACAGAAATGGCTAGGAGATAGATTTCACGACGAACTTGGGTGTGTCGCTGGATGCAATCCAGTAGATTTGCTGAGATTTGTCAGGGAGATAGAACGGCTGTTTCTAGTAAGGGGACGATAGCAGCTAATTCTGGGGAGTATATATCCTTTCTATCTTTCTTTATATCTATCTTTCAATCTATCTTGCTGTCAATTTTTATTCTTTCTTACTGTTTTTCACTGAAGGGATTCACAATGGACCGTATTGGTCTCCGAGTGGAGATGTGCCCTTAAGTGCAAATTTGAGAAATTTGGTGCAAATTTGAGAAAAATCGGATAGCTTTAACCCGTGGAATTGCTTTAATAAAATTATGTCTTACGATACATAATTTTTTATTAATTTTAGCATGCTGAACACAAATATTTTATTTGTGAAATATGACAAACGGTTTTCGAGATATTGCGATTTTAACTAAAAATTGCGTGTTTGTTTTTCTAGACATTATTTAAAAATTATCTTAGAATTTTTGGTTTGCACTTAAATACTACAAATTATGCTTTCATTGGATCATAATTGTATCTGAAATTAGAGATGATGTATCACAAAATATATTTTTTTAAATAAATTATTATTTTTTCCTCTTATATTAAAGGCGTTTTGTGCAGGTCGCCAAGTGTTAAGTAATCCGAGTTTTCTTAAACTTCGCACAACACAACTATTGTTACAACAATCAAAACATTAATTAATGAAAATCAAAAGTTAATGTAAATATTCTTGTATTCATGTGTATAAAATTGAAAAGCATAACAATTTTACAATAGCGGTATTCGCTCTTGGTAGCAAACTACCCTTGCAGGCCTTTCAAAGCTTGCAGATCTTTTATAAATACAAGAGTATGCAAGACCACAACAACAAAATACATGCAATAAAAATATGCAAGACTTTTATTTATATGCAAGACGAAAACCTATTGCATATTCTGGGTCTTTCAAACCTTTCAAACTTACAATACTTAACATCTTTTAGTTTTGCCGGAAAACAAAAAAAGAACGGAAATATTTACAAAAAAAAAACGTTTAATTTTCGTGTAAAAAAAACAACTGATTTTAACACAAATTTTTATCAAAAAAAACAAACTTAAATAAAAGAAAAATACGATATTAATATAAAAATGAATCTTCTTCCTTAAAGTTGATATTCACACAAAATAACAACAAAGTTAAAAATCCACTGAGAACGAAGAATAATGCCAACCTTTTTTATTTGAAAAAATCGCTAAAGTCTACTTAAAAATCGCTAGAAAATACATTTTCGTTAGAAATTAGCTGTTTTGTCAACATTGAAATGCTTGGGTTGTAAACATACAATACACACAAAAAAAAGACGCACACGCTTTGTAGCATAAAGTCATAGTATTAATGCAACCCTTGCATAAATGCTATCAAGAGTGAATACCGCTAATGTAGATTTTCTTTTTTCCAAAATATTTGTAGGTAAATTTACAAGCTATTTTTCAACCATTATTAACATAATTAT
This sequence comes from Delia radicum, assembly GCA_021234595.1. Lineage (NCBI taxonomy): Eukaryota > Metazoa > Arthropoda > Insecta > Diptera > Anthomyiidae > Delia > Delia radicum. The sequence goes on along the minus strand of CM037855.1, from coordinate 162,002,788 downwards.
GTTCAAATGAAAAGTAGTTTTGTCTATTTTGCTAGTGCAAAAATAAAAAAAAAATAATTACTTCTAAAACATTTAAAATAAGATTTTTGTAAAAAAGCGCGAAAAAATCAAGGCCGGACCAGTCTTTAAAAACAGGATGATTCAGACAAAGGCGATGATGATAATATTTTCTAATTAGGCATTTGAAAATTGTGTCTAATGGATATCTGTCAGAGTGGTCTAAGGACTAGTTTTAAGGAAGAAGTTAAAATTTAATATATCATGATAGATAATGAAAAAATTGCCGCTTTTTGACGTCTTGTCTTCCAAATTTTATTTATATTAAAATCATATATTCTCTATCAACCCTATATACGATAACATATCCATATTGAGTTTCTAAATTTTTAAAAAAAATTTTTTTCACATTTTTTAATTTTTAAAAAAATTCAAAAAATCGCAAAAGTATGTAACTTTTAAGAGCCGTATACTCGAAAGTAGTTATCGGATTTAGCTGATTCGAAAAGTTTTCGATTTTTACTATTGTCCTCTTTCACACTAATGCAATAAAAAAAAATTAATTTTTAATGCAAATTCAGTTTTTGTATGCATTTTCGAAATGGTTCTCCTTGAAAAGTTTTTAAACATTAATACAGTGCACTCGCGAAAATATGAACACCCTAATATATGAACATCCCAAAATATGAACATTTTTTTTTCTTCCATTGACTACTCTAAAATATGAACTAAGTGCCAAAGCTTTAAAATATGAACAGCTTATTTTTGTATTTTTAACGTATTTTTCGCAAAATAACTTTTAAATTTTGTTTCTTTTTCAAAAATTAATTGTTTTTTTTTTTTAATCCAATAAACAATAAATAAAAAATTTAACATAAGAAACTTTTATTTTTATTGGAAAAACGTTTTGTAAAGGTAAATTAGATGCCATTCGCTAATATGAACAATCTTGCAAAAGGGAACTGGCTTGGTTTTAATTAGTTCATATTATCGCGAGTGCACTGTAAATCGAAAATTTAATTTTTTTTTTATAAAATTAAATTTCCATTTTTCTGTGACGCGATTGTCATCAAATTTTCTCGATTTTTTTTTTAAATCATCGATTATTTCTATAGAAGAAATAAATTGTTTGTATCATTTTTATTTTTTTATTTTTAAAAAAGTTTAAAATTCAGAACACAGAAATTTGATAACAACGATTTTTTGAATTTTTTTTTTGAAAATTAAACCGTGAAAAAACCTGCGAGTTTTTGAAAATTTTAAAAAATTATTGACAAAAAATTAATCAAATTTGATGAACCTCGTTCAATTCCATTTGTGATGTATCATGGATCCCATGACATAAAGCAGATTAAGAGAAAATATTTTATTCCACTATATACAATACAAAAGAATTTTTAAAATTTTTTAAAAACATTTAAAGTGGTTTTAGTAAAATATATATTAAAAATTATTTCTGAATTACCAGTGATCCTTAAATTTAATTAAACATTTTGTTTTGCCCTAAGATAAAGAAGCTTTAACTATCAAATTCTTAATAAATATTTGGTCACGGAAATTCCCGGGAATGTTCTAAAAATTTCCCGATTTCGGTAGTGGAATAAAGTCTGCAACTTGAAAAACCCTCAACACCAAGTTTTTTTATATGATTATATCAAAATATATTTATTTATATAATATTATACCAGCAAGATCCACCATTTTTCGGATATTTTTATATATAAATAGATTAACTCTTCTATTGCCTTATATAATTTGATCCGAAATATAGTGAATCTGGTTAATATATTTTTATTTAATTTAATATATTTTTTTTTATAATCATACACAATTATACTTGGTATCACATATATACTCAACGAGATACAATTGTATAAGATAATATATAATTATATAAAAATCATTTTTACTCGGGCAGCAACAACAACAGTGAAATAAATAATAATAAATAACGAGAAAGAAAAAACATAAATAAATAAAAATGAAAAAATAATACATTTTCTATTTGAGTGCTTTCTCTTCTTGATAAGCAAGTTTTCTTCTTTCCTCTATTATTAATTCAGCTTTTACATGCTGCCACTGCTTACTGCTGCGCCACAGTCAATTGTGCAGTTTCTCAGTCACAAATACAATCAGCCAGCCAGTCAGCCAGCCATCGCACATTTACTTTATTTTTGTTTTCTTGTTTTATTTTTCCTATAAGCCCCCCTCTTTGGCCAACCAGCCAACGAACCAACAACCAACAATCTATCCAACCATCCACCTATCCATTCACATTTAATTTGTACAGCTGCTGTATTTCTGCTTTTCCTCTTTATTCTTGAGCTTCTTTTATCTCCCCACTAGTTTACCCCCACCATTCGTCCCTCCTTTCCTTCTAACCCCTCTTTTGTTGTTCATCGTCGTTACAACTCTGAGCACACATAAGCCCGCAGCAATAAATTTAATTTGCTTTAATATAAATAAAAATAAAAAAAAAATAAGAATAAAAAAAAATTGAAATAAAATATTATCGTATTTTTAGCATGGCATTGGTAATAACGACTATGAAAAGACACTTCTTTTCTAGGTGATCCTTTAGTTTGTTTGGTCGATAAATCAGGAATTTGATTTCTAAGGCCAAATTTTGAGAACGTAGATTAAATTTTAACGTAGTTTAAGTTACTTTATAACCGAAAAACTGCTTTTAAAATATGGTTTAATTTGTTTTATTTCAATTAAGAACAGAATGAAATTTTATTTCGGTTTAACTAAATCAAGTTTAACATGTTGACTACTGTACTTAAACTGCTGGGAAATTCAAAACCATTTTCTGCGGACTCGTGCTTATCGACAGAACATTAAACAAATAGAGTCATTAAAAATTACACAGTTCATTAAATACAGAAAAATCTGATGCACCGTCGTTGCGATCTATCATTTTTTAATGGCTTTAGGAGGCAGATCACGAATATGGCCTATGAAATTTTAAAGTTAGGTTAGGTTAGGTCGGAGTGGTAGCCGGCTCCGTGAGCACCAGCACACTTAGACTCTGAGGTCCGTTGTGATGTCACGAGACTGACGGATTACCGATCAGACTCCACCGTTGAACCAGTTAGAGCTCCTTACGAATCTAAGGAGGTGCGGAATACCAGCACCTGAATGATCCTCAAGATCGTGAAAGAACGCCGATCCAAGTGAGACCCTCCTACGTAGCGCCAGCTCGGGACATGAACAGAGAAAGTGCTCAATACTCTCCTCCTCGTCCCCGCAGCTCCTACAGAAGTCAGGCGATTACACCCCAACCCACGAGCGTGCCTGCCAATAAGACAGTGGTCATTTATCACCGCCACCATGTCAGAGATTTCCCCCCGGGAAAGCGACAGGAGCGCCCTCGTTCGCCCCAGATCCAGAGCAGGCCAGATGTGCCTTGTCACCACAAAAGTCACGCCATTAGCCCACCTAAGGTCAGTCGCCCTCTCGGAGTAGAGCCGATTGTTCAGCTTACAGGTTGCTAGGGGAACACCAACTCCTGCAAATTCCGCAGGAACTTGCAGGGTGGTTCCTAGCCTTGCAAGCTCATCAGCTCTACAGTTCCCTGGTATGTCCCTGTGCCCCGGGACCTACACGAGTCGAATGTCAAACTGCTTGGCCATCTCATCCAAGGATGCGCGGCAGTTAAGGGCAATTACCGTGGTCAAAGACGTTGACCCCAGGGACCTGACTTTCAGAAAAGATGTTAACGCTCGTCGTGGACAGGACGTTCCGTTTTAAAGTTAGATAATATAATTAAAGAAGTATTTGCAAAAACTATGTAGAACAATTAAATTATTTGATAAACTTATTGCAAAAAATACAAAATTGAAAATAATAATTCTACTTTCTTGCAACATTCAAATAAAATGAACTATGCCGTTTAATTTGATATATTACACGTTTGACTCTACTTGATGCTCACGACTAGAGTGAGCTGCCACTTAAACCAACCAACACGTTTCGAAAGATGCGATAATATTCCCTAGTATTAACGCCGAAAACTTTTCGGAGTTAATGCCCATAAAAATAATGGTGGTTATGACCGTTACCAAAATTGTCGTTATCCCCATGACCAATTATTGTAAGGATAATAGCCGAAATTGGAAAATACCCCTAGAATATTCGGCTATAATCCCACTTCAATTATTAGGAAAGGGACTGAAAAAAAATCGCACACAATAACCTAACTTGAAATAGAGTAATGTCCATGGGTATTATGTCCGGGGACTGAAAAATCGAATAAAAATGACTTAAATTTCAATGTGAACAAAAAATACCAAACAAAAATTTGTCTTTTTTGCTTTAATTCGGTAACATGGCCATGTAAGTTGAAAACGAAGACGGCATTGGCTTCAAAAAGACCTTTTTTGTAATCGGGCGCGTTTACGTAATTTCCCTATGGGGAATGGGACCGGTTCTGCGTGTGCCACAGGATCGGTCCCTTCGTGCCAGAGACCGGTCCTCTGCTAAACCCTACCCTATGTAAACAACTGACAACTTTAACATTGGCTTGTCATAGGAGGGGGTCATTTGTCCTGCTTTAAACCACATAGTGACATGCCACAGGACTAACCAAAGATGGGCATACCACAAGACTGTCGCAAAAGGACCATGTCGTATAAAATAAACGAAAACTAAACAGCTTCTAATGGGTAAAATTCTGGCCAACTGGCTTTTTCTTGTTAGTAAGCATTCTGGTTAAGTGGTATGTCACCCCCTATACCAATCACAGGATTGGTAATTTTAGGACAATTGACACTGCTTAACCCACTTCAGTATTAAATTATACCAGTCCTGTGATAAGTCCTTCTTTAACCAGTCACTTTTAGGTCAATTGACTCCTCATTCCTCATAGGGTTACTTTCTTAACTGACCTATAAAAAAATTAATTAAAAATGTTCACTGCTGTACGCTCGGCCCTTAATATGTCGGACAAGAAACAAATATCCCTACTGGCCCAGTCTCAACGCGAATACGTATGCAAAGGCTACTTCCGCGGAAAATGACAAAATTTAGCTGTCATTAGTTACGTCGTCGGTGCCAATTTAAAGATCAATTTCTTCCAATTTTAAATGCCTTGTAAGTTGATAACCTTCAATACCGTTTGGTATTTTGGAAGTTGCTCAGTATTTGAATTCATGTGTTGTAAATACCATTGCTGTAGATGGTAATGAGGGTTGGATTCGTGTCAAAAAAATCTTTTATCCGTATGAAAAAAACCGCACCCATTCATGTTGAGGCCCCGAATTCTTAGAGATGAACGTATAACAATAAATATTGGTAACCGGTATTAACGTCGTGGATTTGCTGCTCCCTACTCCAAGGGTGCTAAGATTGGCTTGTTCGGTGGTACTGGTGTCAGTAAAATGCCCATGGTGGTTACTCCGTATTCGTATGTGTCGGTGAACGTACAGGCTAACGATTTGTACCATAAAATGATTGAAAATATCTTCAAGGTAGCCTTTGAAAATATCTTAAAGGTAGCCTTTGCCTACCGTCAAATTACCGAACCCCAGGCGCCTGCGTCCTCGTTTTACCGTCGCTTCGATCAAGATCTATTGCTTTTCATTGACAACTCAGGCCGGTTCTGAAGCATCTTTCCTCGTTGGGTCGTATTCCATTTGCTGTATTCTACCAAGCCACTTTGGCCACTGACATGGCTTTCTATGCAAGATCGTATTACCACCAAGAAGGTTCCTGCACTTCTGTCCAGGCCATTTATGTACCTGCTAAAGATTTGACCGATCCTGCTCCAGTCACAACATTAGCTCACTTGTACATTAGCCACGGTATTTTCCAGTGCAATCGCTGAATATGATATCTACCCCCGCTCTCGATCTTCTTTGTTCCACCTCTCGTATCATGGACCCTAACTTACAAGTCACTTAACTGTTATTTCAACGTAGAATTTATGCTTTATTGGTAATGACAACTAACGGATTTATCAACGTTAAAATTATCTTTAAAAAATCTAAAAACATTCCAATTTTTAATACAAAGTTCGAAAAAAATACTTTTTGGCATTTTATCACATTTCACTACCATTTCATTACCAAAAATTAAAATTTTAATGTCAGCTAACATTAAGACTATAAGCTAATATCATCAAGCAGATTGCCAAAATTCAAAAATCATTTAAATCTGCCCATATTTAATAAATTTAAAGGTGTGCATGAATGTTTACACTTGAGGTATTCTACTTTAGTGGACACATTATATCCAAATCAGATCTTTTTGTAGGATTTGACCGCTCACTTTTGGGTTTTATGTCATATTTAACGATTTTAACTGGCAACAATGTCTTTATGTTTGTCTATTGTGGTATCGATTAAAACTTAATTAACTTTTAAGCCATAAATATATGAAAAATTAAAAAGTCGAAAGCAAAATTCAACTTTTTCGTTAGAAGAAAGTCGACTTTTTCATCAGAAGAAAGACGATTTTTTCATCAGAAGAAAGTCGACTTCCAAAAAGTCGAAAAAAGTCGAAAACTCGTAATAGATTTTACTTATTCTTATATGTTTAAATGTTTTGCATTTAAATTTTTATGAGTCCAAAAATAAGTTCAAAATACAAATATTTTTTCGGACTTTCTATATTTTCATATATTTATGTAGTTAGAATCTTGTTCTACCTTAAGCCCATAATCTAATATGATATTATCATATCAGATTTTATTTGTTGCTTTTCAAAAATCTTGATCATTTGAAAAGCAAAAAATAAAATCTAACATGATAATATTAGATTAAAAGAAATTACTTACGTGAAAAGTGGCAGCCTTATAAAAGATGTGTTTAAAGTTTCAAGGCGCCAGGTTCAGTATTTTTTGGAGCCATCAAAAAATTGGTCACCTTTATATAACTCAATACTTTATTTGAAAGGTCTTAACAATGATGGTGGAGTCTGCGAGTTGATGGCCATTTTAAGTAGCTAGACAGTTCTTACTATAAACAGGGTATCGAAGCTATTTAATAGTGTCCGACCGAACAGTTCGGCCGGAAAATGCATTTGGTCTGAATTCGTTTCGGCGGCCGAACTTTCAACTTTATAGCTAAACTTCGGCTTTTCTCTTAAATTTTATACACAAAATTGAATTAAATCGGCTCAACAAACATGTTTCCAATTCCAAATTTGTCATCATTGCCTCAAGATATCAAAAAACCGACAAAAATATAGTTTTTTGGCCGAACTGTTCGGTTGGACACTACTATTTAATATCGCTGGGAAAAGTGTATCGAGCTTAAAGGAGATTATATTGAGAAATAAAGAAAATTTTTTCCAAATTTGTTGTGTTTTCTTTGTTAGGTCTGCTAATTTCGGCACCTCGTATAACTGCTTATTTGGTAATTAAAGTTTTTGCTGGGTAATTGCTGGAGTCTTCACTAGTTATGCATTTACCGGCATAACCCTTGAAGAAACAATTAAGGTCTTCTCCAAGATCGTGGCTGGTGACTTCATAGTCATCATCTTTCCGAAGTCGCTTTCTTCATTGTTGCTTCCATCGAAGAAGTCGTCAAGAAGATCAAACGTTCGCATAAACATGTTAACACGCGCTGTACTGTTACACAGATGTTCCCAGTGTTCAGTGTTGCTTCTCTTTGGAAAAAAAATGTCGAACAAACATATGAACTAAAAGAACGAACTAGCTCAGTAATTGGAAATGAAAGAAAGGAACTATGAACTATTAACCTCTACTCTAGTTATTTCGTTAGGATATTTAAAGATTAACGATATTTTAAGTTGTTTCTTTGGTATATTTTAGGGTTAACGTTAATTTCGTTAGGGCGTTTTTAACGCTAACGTTATTTTCGTTAGGGCGTTTTAACGCTAACGTTAATTTCGTTAGGACGTTTTAACGCTAACGTTTAGATTAACGATGTCTTTTTAAGGTTAACGATAGTTCTTTGAAAGGGGTTTTAATCGTTATTGGTGTTTTAGGGTTGGTGTTTTTTTTAACAAATAATTTTACCAATCATGAATTGGTGCTATAAAAATATAATTTTTATATACTTTCTACGTTATTAACTAACGATTTGATATTTAGTATAAACCCTCGCATTGTGTGTAGGGTGAACAAAATATATAAATACAATACACTTAAAATAATACTGAAATTTAACGGCTTAAAATAAAATCATTTAAAACTTGAAAAAGTTCTGTTCAGTTTAGTAAATTCTTGGTAAAGTTTTGTAGAATAAAACTTTTTTTAAGTAAATATGTAATTTTTAACTTAAGGTAATTCAATTTACTAGAATTCTATTAAAATTTTGTGAATTTACAACTTAACTAAATTTTTTTTAATACGAAATAATTTTATATTTACTCAAATATTCAAAACGATTTCTGTTAAATTACAGACGTATTTTTTTAAGTGTATGTATTTGTATATATGCATATTTGACATCAGACATAAAATAAATGTTTAATGAAAATATAAATAAGAAATTAATTATATTTATAATATACATATTATAGTTAAACAAACCAAAAAGTTTGAATGAAATTATAAACAAAAAGAAATAATGAAAAACATGGTATTTCTTAAGATAAATTTACGTTTGCAAATTCCCATATATTTTTAATCGTATATTTTAACAAAATTTGCCTGCATGAGAAAGGTCAACAGCAAAACATTTTATTCGATTAAAAATTAAAAAAAAAACTTCACTCTTAATAATTTGAAATACAAGCCTCTAAAACAATCGAATTAATAAAGCAAAGTTCTATAAAATTTTTGACTCACAAACCGCCTCGTAATATTTATTAATTCCACGTTGAATTTATTTTTTATTCTAATTAATTTTTAGTCAATTTTTGCTTGAATTCATCTTTTCGGATAATTCTCTCAGTGTAACTGGTTTAAAAAAAAGTGTATTTGTTAATCTTATAGATTTAAAATTAAAATACAAATAGCACAATTTTCATTAAGAATTTTCTGTTCACAAAATGTACAACACTTTAAAGTTATTTTTTTTTCGAAACGAATTAAGCGGCTACACTGTAAAGATCGATTTTTATTTCTTTTGCTTGCATTAAATTTAATTTAATAAATGTAAAAATCTGGCAACATTTAAATTTTTCTGTACTTCTTGATTATTTTTTCTGCTTCTATATGTGTGTGTGTGTTTAACAGAGTTTATAAAGAGTTCATTATCCATTAATTATATGATTTTTAATATTGAATAAACGAATTCTATTTAAAAATTCTCTAGATCGATTTTAACAGAGCTTTATGCTTTTTTTTTTTCATTGTACCTCTGACAAGTAGAGTCTCCCGATAGGTTCTCTCCGATCTTAATAATATTTGGGTATCTGATAGAGGAGAAAAATATAAGGAAAACGTATTTTTTTTAGCGTCCCAATCTCTTATTTAAAAGGAGTGGTCAAAATTAATAAATTTTTGTATAAAACATGCCTGAAATTAACAAAATTCAAATTTTTTATACGCAGCGTTAAAGTTTTCTAGAAAAACACAATTTTGATATATTGTATATGTAGTATGTTTGTTATTTCTTGAATTTCAATTGGTAGTTTTTGAATTTCATTTGTTTTTTTTTCCGTTTTTTTTTTTCTTTTTTTTTTTTTTAATTACATTTGTATTTTTTTGAATTTCAAATAGTATTGTCGGAATTACAATTGGTATTTTCGGAATTACAATGGGTATTTTCTGAAAAACAAATGCGATTTTATTTGAAACAAATGCGATTTTATGGAAAAGGAATGCAATTTTATGGAAAACAAATGCGATTTTATGGCAAACTAATGCGATTTTTTGAATAACATATCGTACCCAACAAACAAAACGTTCCGTTTTCGTATTGTTTACTGTATCTGAATCCGTATACGTACCGTTTTCTGGATCCGTATAAGAAATCATCGAAACTGATTGGAATCAGTTAAAAGTCCATTAATGACGGACCGGTTACGGATCATTAAGTAGTGCTAAAACTGAAATGAACTTCGTTTTTAGCGTTCCGTATCCGGTCCGTTTCCGTACCGGTTTTTTTTAAACAAAAACTGATTTGTACACTAAGAATACTATGTAGGTAAAGACCACTGCAATTGTAGTTGAAAACAAATGAAATTTCACTTAAAGAAATTACGACTTACATTACAGTAAATTCAACTAACATTGTCATTTGTTTTTTAATGTTCAAAAAAAATGACTAACAGTTGCAGTAAAAATGAACCACATTTTAGTAAAAAATAAACAAACATTTATTTTTTTTTATTTTTTAAATAACAAAAAACAACTGTAAAAAATGAATGTAAAATCATAAAACAGTCATTTGATGTGAGTTGTTTTTTTTTTTAAATGCACTACAAGGTTAGTAAATATTTTAATTTGTTCTACATTAAAATTAAAGAAACTGTATTACAACCCAAACAACTACATATTCTTAGAGCAGAAGTTCCCTGAGTGTACATTTGCTAAAATTGACGCTATTTTTAATAATTGTTGGAAGATTGTATGTTTTATAATAAATTTATTAATAATTTTAGAATATATGTTTTTTACACACAATTAAAGTTAATTTTGAACTATCTTCAGAAGTTTTCGATTAACAGCATTATTTAATTTCCATACCAGAATTGCCATAAGATTTGGCATATCGGCGACAACAGAATCAGTTATCTGTTGCATTTTAAACACCGTCTACAATTGCGATTCAGTTTCCATAAATAATGGAATCTGCGTTAAAAACGGTAAAATTAGTCAGTTTAGGTTAAATCGAATTAAAAATATATGTATTTACCTTCAAATAAGTGTTATCTAAATTTGTTTAAGCGTTACCGCAAAGTTTTTACACCGGAGACTTGAATTTAAGCGAATTAACATATTTTTCTTAGAGTTTTGATATATTAACAACAAAATATAATAAGCAGGGGTATAAGTCCGTATTTAACTGCACGAAAAAGGATCAAAAATGTATTGATTTAGAAAATCAGATTATAAGTTCCGTCAATGCTTCGTTTGCGTACATGCTTTGCTCTATACATGATATACGCACCGTTAACGTGCCGTAAAAACCGGATTTACAATTCCGTACGTGTCGGAGACTCCGGAAAAATGTAATTCGTAATTCGTGATTCTCAAATTTACAAATTTGTCCAGTTAATTTAAAACAATTGTTTTCAAACCATTATATTTTTGTGTCTCCGCTATCACACAGAAAATAATATTTAGCTACTTTTTCAATTAAATCGGTTTGTTGAAAATTTTAAAAGCTGTCAATTAAAAATTAATTGAATCGATTAATTATTTGCTCAAAATTGGAAATTGTTTGGCATTTTTTTATATTATCGATCAAAAGCAAACACCAACACATTGTTGTTGTTTTTGTAATATTTATGTAGTTGTTTTTTATAAATGTTTATGTGTTTAGTGTTATTAGTAATAAATATTTTATATTCATTTCAATTAGATTATATATTAGTTCTTATTATTACTTTATAAAGTTAAATAATTTAGTTTCAGTGGTTTAAATCTGAATATTTATTTATTCTAAAACATTATCATAAAACTGATAATCTAAATAATGTAATTTTCAAGTTAAATTTTGTTTAATGAAAATTTTTTTAACACAAAGAAATTCCAAAAAATAAATTCAAAATTATTTCAAACAAAAAAAAAAAAAAAAAAAAAAAACTCATTTCTGCAAAGGGCTAATTTCTGCGAAGAAAAAGTTCAAACTAAAATTTTGTCAAAGTCCCTACGCTTGAATTGTTCCCATAAGTATAAATAAATCTGTTTAATAAATGAGAATTTCAAGAGAATTTCAAGAGAATTTCATTTGGTATGGCAACAACACTTTATTCAATTGTTTTTTGCTTTTTGGAAAGGATACTATATTGATCACTTTTTAATCAAATGAATTATTATTTAATCGAAAAATAATTCAATTAAAGAGCTATCAATTTCTAATTGAATTAGAAATTTTCGTTGTTGGCGGAATTGCAGCAATTAAAGTTATCGAATCGGTGGTTTTCGTGATTGAAATGGGTTTTTATTTTTTTGTGTGTATATGGCGTTATTTTCTCATGTTTTCTATTTTATAATCATGAAATAGGCTATATCTCGGAAAATAAGCGAGATGGAGCAAATGGAGCAAAAATCGTTACTCCGTACCTATTAAGTACTCATAAGTACTTATATTCCCGGTAATAAATATTGACCTGCCTCTGGTCAGATCCGAAAAGACCATTTTAGCAGAAATTTTCTGTTGATTCAGATTAAAAAATCTGTTGATTTAGCTAAATTCTTAGTTAATTTAACTACAACTGTCAACTCAAATTTAGTTCTTCAAAAATTTAGATCATCTAAATTTAGCAGACTGATGCACTTAACCAAATTTATTTATAAATAATATTAATAGGATTCATTGATTTTATACTATCATACTATATATGAACAAATTCTACTATTTATGAATGCATTAATTTACAAAAATATTAATTTTATACAAGTCAGTTAAAAAAAAAAAAAAATAGAAAAAAATTAAATTTTTTGTTTTGTAACTTAATTTTAAAAATAGTCTCAAAAACAACGATTTCTTTTATAAATTGTTTTTTGAATAGAGATAAATCTGCTGTTTATTTTAAGATAAAAATAATATATTAGCCGGTTCAATAGAAACAACTACCGCGGCGTGGAATGTAAGTATACGCTTTACATAAACGTTTGCCGAGTTTATCGAGAAAAAAAGTATGCAGATTGTTTGAACTTTATACTCTTTAGTGGGATTAAAAAGCAAGAAATCAATACGTAAAATCTATTTAATATTAAGTCGCTAATAAAACATTTAAAAAACAATTTTGATTTCGTTTAATTTATTTATTAGTACAATGCAGTTTTCGGAAAACATAAATTTTCAATAAATAAACAAATAAAAATCATGAATGTTTTTATATTATGTATGACCAAGTTCATACTATGTATGAACATGTTTTGGGAAAAATATATCTATTTAGGAATTCTTTTTTTAAGTGTATTCTCAACAATATGGAAAATTCTGCTGCCCCAAATTCAGGTACTATTTTCTGTTGTCGTAGCTGAAATTTCAACAATTTTTACGGCCTTTTTACGGCCTTGTTTCCTTCTTTTGAGTGGGGGGTTTTTCGCCAAAAATAATGTTTTATGAGTACTCGAAATTCACTTATTAAATTTTTGCAAAAATTCACGAGTTTGTGTGCTAGAAATATCTGCCAAAGACAAGTTTAATGACATAGCTTCTCAAAATTTGACAGTGCTCTATTATCAGAAGGTAGTTGACGGGAGCAGGTTTGAGGGAAGTTCAAAAACTCACGGGCTTATTGATCCGCCCTCTTAAATAATAAAACATTTAGAGGGAGAAGGGTAATATCTCCTTGTCTGTGGAACCTTGTGATAACTAAGAGGACGAATAGTAAAAATTAACGAAAAAACATTTGATTTAAAAGAAAAGTGAGTAGACCGGATTTTAGCTATACATATGTTAAGTAGTTTTAAAGTACATATTCCTTTGTTGTTAACGACAATATATGGCTGTGAAACCCGCTGATGACATTGTGGTATTGATCAGGAAGAACAGTTATTAAACAATCATCGATCTGATGGAACCAGAACTTGTGAAACTATTTACAATTTGCAACGAAGAACGACCTGGGAGTCAATACGTCAAAAACCATACTCTGAAATAGTTTGACCTCAAAGTACCTGGGTGTCATTTTGGACTCTAAACTCTCATGGAAGTGGAACACTGAGGAGAGGATAAAAAAGCTTTACGTGATTTTCTTACCTGTAATAAGGCTTTAGGAAGGTGGTGGGGTCTATTGCTTATCTCGTTAAGGTGCAGCGAGTAGCTTGGCCGGGTGGGTTTGAAGGTGATGCCTCGGTATCTCGACGGTTTTAAGATGGAAAAGGGGACAGGGTTTGGGATTTACTTATGCGGACTGGATATTTGAATCTCAATGCGACTTCCTGACTAGTATTGAAAGGCTGCGCGCATAAAATGTAACGAAATATGGATGCATGATTCATTTGCATTTTCGTTAATAGTCTTGCCAAGCCAAGTAGTTCAATACAGTCTCCACTCACCTAGACCTAATTGTATCGGATTCCAGGACTTTTAAAGCAGTAAGACCAAGTAAATAGAAACAAGGAAGTACAAACGTTCGGCGGAACGATTTTTTTCCGTTGTTCGTCCAACGCGAACTCTCCGGAAATCTGGAGAAAAAAATTTTCCCCTGGAGTTTACATTTTTACTGGAGCGTTAGCGTTCGTCAATCCAAACATACCGCCGAACGCTATGTTTGTACTTTTTGTATTCTATGTTCCTTGGCCTAGTTACTTTAAAAGTCCTGGAATCCTATATGGTCTACATGCGTGGGGACTGTGTTGAGTTCCTTGACTGGATTTAGTCGCCACTTATACAGGATAACATGGGTCCTAGGACACGTTGGTGTCATGGGAACGAGTCGGCTGACGAGTGGCAAAAATGGCTCAAATCGGACGGGGCCCGATACAGACAGATGTGCTGGTTGCTTTGGTGAAGCTGTTAGGTTTGATAGAGGGCAATATGGACGACCTTAACCGATTATAGGATGTCGTGTACCCTGTGACCGTTGCGACTGTGTGTGCATAACTGTAAGCACAGAAAAAAAGCATTATAAAATCAAGTTGAAACACCATTAAATTAAATATATACAACTTTGAAATCAAACAAAGTTTGTTTTCTATTTAGTTAAATATGTTTTTTTTATATTTATAAAATAAATAAATAACATATATAATGTTGAAATATTATTTTAAATACGAAAATTTTTATTTTGACTAGAATCATATTTACTTTAATACGATTTATACTTAATTTAAACATTTTCTTAATAAAATAAGATATTAATTTAAATATGAAATAATTATTGATTTAATATGATTTTTTTTTTTCTGTGTAGTGGCTGTGGGCAGAGCACCTGCTTCGATGTCGGTACTCAGGGAGCGGCGACTCAGATATCTATGAAGAAGGTTCTTCGATAAAAATGTCACGTTTTTTAGGTTTTAGGGTTCGTGGTTTTCTACGTGGATGGCCTTCGGGTTAACTCGCCGTTTGTCGGGCTTCCATTCAACCTACCTAACCTAAGTGTACCATTTATTTAGGGTAAAGTAAAATATACAGAAAATTTTAGGGGATGAAAAATTATGAAATTTTTTAGTAAATAAATAAAACTTTTCTTTACAAAATAAACGAAATGTTCTTAAAATTAATGAAAAGCTTTATACTTTTTATGAAAACTATTTTTTAATGAAACTTCTTCGTTCAGTGTATGAATTTTATGAAAACTTTCATTAACCTCATGAAAAGTTTCAATGAACGAACTCAATTGCGATTTTATTGATTTATTGCAAGAATTTATTATTGATATCTCTAATTTGTTTGCGAATCAAAGTTTTTATAAAACGTTGTAGTATTTCCTTATATTTTGCAAATAAACAGTAGATACAAATTTGCTAAGAAATTCTTTCGAAGTTCTGGTTGTATCACTACTACGACCGATGTTATTAAAGTTACGACCGACGACGTTCATACATTCATACGTACTCTCTATATTTGTTTATTTGTACATATATTTTTGTTATATGATGTTGCTTGGCTGTGTATGTTGTATAGATGTTATATCCATCGATGTTTGTATGTGTGTGTATTTTATATTTATATATCTGAGCTAAAATGCATTCTACTTGCTGCTTTTCTGCTGTGTATACAATTGTTGTAGTACAATAAAGAGTAAGAACAGCAACAAAACGAGAAAAAAAAAACAACAACAGAAAAATAAAACAAGTACAACAACTTGCTACAATAATAAAAACAAGTACACAATTTTTACATGTGTACTTTTATATTTTTGTATATTTTTGTAGTAAAAAACAACAACAACAGCAACAGCAAACGTTTATACATACTACTTATACCTATCCACGAATTGGGAGTAAATAATGGGGAGGATGGGTAGGAGACCACGATGTTAATACGTACATAGGAGGTAAAAGAAAAAGTAGGAGGAGGGTGGTATAAAAAAAAAAAAATGCAAAATTTACGAGAAACAACCAGCACATTGCACAGTGGGCTAATTACGATTTTAGAAGAAAAACTGTTTTTCATAAATTCGTTAAATATCGTCACCTAAACTGCAAAAAAACGTAACATCGCTGTTTAAAGGTTTACAGTAGAAGCAAAAAACGTTGTAAAATTCAAAATTTTCCAGACATAAAAACAATTTTTTATTGTTTAGGCTTAACCCCCCAACCGGCCTAAGCTTTTTTTTTGCAATGGAATTTATACCACGTTCTCGTCATGAAAAATAATCAATTATGTTCTTCCTTGATATTTTTTTCGTTGCCTACTTTATGCGATATTTGTCAAAATAGATTTAGAGCGAATCTCTAACACTAATCCATAAAATTGAATTAGTTTATGCATACATTATGTATGTCCCTTACCAATATATAACTACAGTCCAAAAATTATACACACATTTTGTGATTTTACTTAAGAAGGTATGGCGATTTTCGTTTTTTGAAAAAGCGAAATGGAGCGAAGATGCACTTCATATTCAGTATATATTAATCAAACTCTTGCCTCTTGCTACTTCTTCTAAACATAATCTTAATGCCAAATTTCATAAAAATCCGTCCATACGTTCTTAACTTAGGATGATGTCAATTAGAGGTATCCTATTGGAATCCTGTAAGTACTTGGACCCAATTCAGAGATTTTTTTAAAACCTTAACCTAGGTACAAATTGCCAACCGTACCAAAAAAAAAAAAAATAGTACTGGCAAACCACTGCTTTTTTTGTAAATCCCACTGTGTTAAAAATTGTCAAAGGTACAACTAATATTGTACTAGAAAAACAATATTTTGTTTGCAAAGCATGTGTTTTGCCAGTACCACCCGCAAAATTATTTGCCAATATTGTTTTTTTACCAATATTCTTGGTTAGAAGTATTTTTTTTATATTAAATATGATGTATTAAATTTAACTGTATTGTTGCTTTTTAAATGTGTTTTATTACACATATTTCTCAAAATTAATTTAATTTAATCTATTTTAAAAGCACAACATTTTTTTAATTACCAACGTTTTGCCAACGGTGGAAAGTTCGCATAAACCAACGGTATGCTACTGTTATCAATCGGTTAACAGGACAATACTGTCAAGATTGTTTATCCCACGATCTGCTAACGCATAACCGACTGTCGCCGACGTTTTGCCAACACTTTGCCGATTGTATTTATCTGCCTGGAAAGCTTCAATCTTACTTTGTGTTTACTATCAAAGGTTTCTAGCCAACATAAATATGTTTTTAAGATTTTTTAAAATTGTGTTCATTTCGCAATACATATTTATATTTTTAGATTTTACGTCATTTTAATTTTAACAAAATTTTGATTCCAACCCGAGCACTGTAGACAAAAAATTACTTCACAAAATATTTTGTAAATTTAGTTTTCTATCTAAATAGCTTATTTAGCCAATTTAAAATAGAGAGTTGGAGGGTTAAACACAACAATAGATCTATTACAGAGGGAAAAACGTTTTTTTTTTAAGAATTTTTCAAGTTATGGCGGTTACGTTATTCGTAAACAAAATGACGTATCATTAATGAAAATTTTGAAGTTTTAAGTGAAAATTTTTTTTATTTTGTAATAGAATATTTGTTAATGAACGTATTGTAATGAAATTTAATACAAAGCTATAGCTCGCTATTGTTTTTTATTAAAACAGAAAAAAATTGATATAGAAGTATCTACGATTAAAGGAAATCCCACAATTCCCCAAAAAACTGTAAAAAATTAAACAAATGTGAATTTTTACATTTATGTCTGTCTTGTCCACATTTGAACAGCTATTAAAAAAGGATAATGCTATCATATCTGGACCAAATTGGACCACCTGCAATCGTATTTTATTTTCTTATTTCTGTGGTGCACTCAGAGAAAAAATTGGTTAAAGTTGAAATCTGAGAAAACAAATTGTCACTACTCTTACTGTCACAAGGGTGCAACTAAAGGAGTCAAATGTATAACCAACCCCCATAATTTTTTTAAACCCCAACATTTTCTCAGAGCACAATTACACCCTATCTTCACTCCCTAAGGGGGCTCTTAAACAAAAATTACGTTTTGTAACACAAATCAAAGAGCTCACAATTGCAGTTCTAGATTTCATAAAAAATAAAAAAAATTTTATGAAGGACCACCAAATTTATCAAGTAAAAATATTACAGTAGACTCGCGATAACAAAAACACCGCCTTACGTGAACACCGGCTAGCATGAACATATTTTTTTTTACACTGACTATTCTTTAGCGTGAACACAGTAAGAAAGCCCTATAACGTGAACAAATGTAAAATTAATGGAACATAGAAAACGTTGTTGTAAACGTTTTTAAGCAATCACTACTTTTTTAAAAATTGGGAATCCCCGTAAATGATTGCTTATGAATATATTCTGGCATTTTGTTTAACTCGCGCTGTTGATTTGCTTATTTTGTTTTTAGTTTACACAGAAAAAATTATGGGCCAAAAATATCTAATTAATCGATTGTTTGAATATCAATGGCAATTTAAAAAATTTTTTTAATTGATTTAATAAAAAAATTTATTGAATTTTCTAATATATCCATACAGTGTTGACAACATGTAAACAAAATTTTTAAAAATTTGTCAAACTATTTTTTTTTTATTTTATTTAGATTAAATAATCTAACAAAGGTTTAATTATATCATTATATTAACTAATTTGTAAATAAAAAAAAAAAAAAAAACGCAAATGATTAACTTTTAATAAGTTGAATAGTTTACCGATTTCAAATAGACGCAAAATCGTAGTTATTTTACTAGAGTTTGCAACACTCTTTTTGTTGAGATGTTCGTGTACGCACGAAAACTTAATTTAGTTTCGGGTTTTATCTGTGGTAATAAAAGTGCACATGTGGATTTAAATAAACCTTATCGGAAAAGGACAATTAAACTATTATTTGTTTAAATAATTTAATGTTCAATAAGTATAAGTGTAATTAAACTATCATTTTGAAGTTGTGTGTGATTTTTTTAAGTAAGCAATTTAATTACAAGAAAAAGTTCAAGACTTTTATTTGCTTTCTTATAATACATTTTTATATTAAAAAGCTTTAATTTTATTATAAATAAAGTGTTAATTTAATTTACAAACCTACATTTCTTTTTTTATTTAATGGGGGGCATATAAAAAAAATAAAAAACCTTTGTTTTCAATTAAAACTACCTTTGTTTTCTTGTCAAGTTTCAATTAAAGTTTTAATCAATTTAACTAAACTTTTTAATTGAGGTTGTAAAGAAAAACATTAACTCTTTTAATTGATATTATTATTATTTTAATTGAAAGAGTTTTAATAAACTGTCTGCAAATTTTTTTAGTTAATACTATCATTACAGTCATAGGTGCAAAATCAATTAAAATATTAATTGATTCAATAAAATTTTTAATTGAAACCCGTTTTTAGTTTTTTCTGTGTAATATAAAGTGTGTCGTGAAAAATGTCGCAAAAACTACCAAATTATTTATCTTTAAAGAAAAAAGTGGATGTAATAGAAAAAATAAAAAGAGGATTAAGCGTGACTAGCTTAGCAAAGCAAATACGAATATGAATTAAGGAATATGAATTAATAAAAAAAGATATGAATTTGAGTTAAATATATGTCTATTTTATTTTTAAGATGTAAGATGTAACATGAACAACTTCGCAAACGTGAACACGCTCAGGTTTTAATAGTTCACGTTACCGCGAGTCTACTGTATTTAATTAATGAATTTTTCATTTATGTAATGAAAATTATTTATTAACTCCAATTTCATGAAATCCAATCATTAAAAGTGCATATGAAAATTTTATCAGTGTAGCAACACGCTATATTTTGTTTTAAATATGAGCCAGGCTGAGCGTGTTTATTTTTTTTTTTTAGTTAATGTTTGAGCTCACGTATGTGTGAGAAAGCCGCCTATTTGCTAGCTTTGGCCGATCGCTGATTTATATCGAATGAAAGCTCTTTTGAAGACCCACAAACTGCTAAGCAAAATGTGTATAGACTTTCAAGTGTTCTTGTTATTCATTGTGTTTTAAGTAACATTAATAACCTGTTTTTAGATGACGTTCGCCGCTACACGAATGAGTTACTATAAGTATTTTGTTTTTGTATTGCATGTATTTTGTTATTGTTTTGTCATTCGTGTTAAGAAAAACGTCAAAACGGCCTAAATTTGTCGCTTTATTAAGGAATTATAGTTGGTTTAAGGTAAAAATTATGAATAATAAAGCGTATTTAATTTGATAGAGGGGATGTCTGAGCTTTTTCCGATATTCGAAACTGTTCGTTTTTTTATACCGAAAAGCTTTTTGCACTAATATTGTAAATATTTAAAATTAATGGCAACCCTACACAGAAAAAACTAAAAACGGGTTTCAATTAAAAAATTTATTGAATCAATTAATATTTTAATTGTTTTTGCGCCTATCACGGCAATAATACTATCAATTAAACCTTTTATTAAAATTAAGAAGGAAAAAAAGTTATAAATAACTTCTACAAAAAAAAAATATGATACTCACAAAAATAGTGTGTGATCTATACGTTGGTTTGTGTGTTTTTTGCAATGCTGAGTCAGTTTGTGTGTGTGCTTGTTTTGTTTGTTAACTTCAAATGTATTTGATATTTTATACTGAAAATTTTCTATTTATGCATACAGTGTATGAAAAAATAATATGATAATTGCGTCTAAAATAAAATATGTATTTATATATTTAAAAGTCAATTAAAATATTAATTGATTCAATTAAATATTTGTTTAGAAACAAATTAAATTCAAATCAAATCTTTAATTAGATATTTAGGTTGATAATTTTTTCTGTGTAAGTTACTACATAGGCAATATGAATTTCGTTAATTTCAGACATGTTTCCATACAAAAAAGTAATTATTTTTTCCACTGATTTTTTTCTCCTTTTCACATATCCGAGTTTCATTAAGATCGGAGAAAACCAATCGGGAGTTTTAACGCGTTGCTTAAAATTTTATTCTCTACAACATATTCCATGTAAGTGGAATATTCCAAATCCAAATACAGCAGCTAATAGACCAACTCTTGGGGTATTTTTTGTCTATTTTTTTGTGGCAACCAATAAATACACAAAAGTTATATAACAATTTTCAGAACAACTCAGAACAGAAACATTAGCTAACAGTCCACATAAATTATAAATGTCTGCATAAACGTCGATGTAAGGGTTATGAATTTCGAAATCAAATCTTTTTCAAACTAGAAGATAATTTGTAATTAACGTAAAAATGGTTCAAAATTAGCTAAATCGATATTAATTTTTAAAAGATACGCTCTCCTTTAGAGCAGTTACACATCTAAGAAGATCTTCTGTGATATATTATATGTAGTATCCGACCGAACAGTTCGGCCAGAAAATGCATTTGGTCTGTATTCGGTATTTTAAAGCATTATGGACAAATTTGGCGGATGGAAAAATGTTTATTGGGCTGATTAGATGCTATTTTGAGTGTCAAATTTGAAGAAAAGTCTGTAGTTAAGCAATGAATTCACTGTTCGGCCTCAGAAAGTTCGGCCAAATTGAAAATAGTTCGGCGGCCGAACTTTTAACTTTGTAGCTAAACTTCGGCTTTTCTCTTAAATTTTATACACAAAATCGAATTAAATCGGCTCAACAAACATGTTTCCAATACCAAAATTTGTCATCATTGCCTCTAGATATCAAAAAACCGACAAAATATAGTTTTTTGGCCGAACTGTTCGGTCGGACACTAGTTATATGTGTTATGCAGTGTTTAAAGGATTTCCGTTATAAAAGTGTTTCAATTCAAATTTAAAAAATCCCACAATTATATTCACTTTTCTTGGTTTGAAACCACTGTGCGACAGTTGCCTCTACCATATTGATACTGTTTTTAAATTCGATTTTGTTGTTTTTCTTAATAAAGAAAACCAGATAGATAATTTAAAATTTTAAAGTTTTACTTAAATCTTCTTAGGCCTACACTCAAAAAGTTTGACAGTTAATATATGATAGTTGTTTTTGTAGTAATCAGTAGTTATTGTTTTTAGCTGCAAATACAGTTGTTTTTCTGTGAAATAATACAAAACAACATTTATGACAGTTAAAAAAACAACTTAAGAAAATAAAATATAGCAATATTTAAAGTTGTATGGTAGGTTAAAAGTGAAAAATTTTCCGATTTTCGAACTTTCGCAGTTTTTTCTACAGGGGTTTGTAATTTTTTTTCTTTTGCATTTTTTTTTATATAAACATGACTTGAGAATATAGTTAGGTATATAGAGTGATTTTTTACGAAGCACAGTGGTCCGAATCCCGAATATAGCTGGACAAAATTATTTTATGACAATTATTTATATTTTTGGGTTCGCTGAGCTCGAAAAAAATGGTTATAAAACTCTAGTTCAATTATTTAAGAAAATACGATACGGTCCCAATATTACGAAACTTGTTTAAATTAAGTTTTCTTATGAATGAAACAAAAATGCAACAGTTTTATATTTTTAGCTTTTAGGAATATGAAAACAGGACGTTTTAATTAATTTTTTATCAGTTGCTTTTATAAAACACTGTTGAGCTATTTTGAAATTTTGTTTTGTTTGTTTTTATGTCTGCGAAAAGTTATTCAAGGTCAAAGGTCAAAATGTTCGGTTTTCTCTCTTGAGTTTTATCCAAAAAAGGTCAGACAATTGTAGATCGTAAACTTATCTACAAAAATTCTTCTAAAGTTGAAGGAATTATATTCTATATAATATGCACGCATTTGCCACGTATATATCGTACTTTTATATAAGTAAAAATACTTATATGTCTCATACATATAAACCATACTTTTCTGAAAATATAAACTCAAAAGAAACTCAGTCCTTTATTCAATATTCCCGGATGACCTTGAACAACAGCTGTCTACTCTATTGTTCGCATTTCGACGCTCATATACCTGCTTTTTTCAAGTGGCCTTTACGGGTTAAGCTATATGTGTATATTCTATTCTCTTTGCTTGTAGTATTGTACGTTACCTTGTAGTGAATACACGTGTGAAAGTACCTATAGATCCTGTATTATTATTACAACGCATGAGTATTACAAATACAATATGAATTAGCCCCCTGCCTTAAAATTGCTTCTTTTAGATTTGCCTCCCATAACCCTTTCGCGACCGAACTTATACCGCTGAATATTTTTTGACGTGGAGAATTGGCTTGTGACTAAAAATAAACTTTGTTCTGGCTTTGTCACTTTACTGCTCGCGCTATTGAAGAAATAGTGGGCGTTGTGGTGTAATGGTTAGCGAGTTGGACTTTTACACAGAAGGTCCCGGGTTCGATCCCCGGTGCCGGCAACATCAAAATAATATGTATGAGTTTTTTCTATCCCTCATACGTATCGCAATGTCCACCTTCGGTGTTCCTATAGCAATTAACCCCACCGAAGTAAAATAATGAATCAGGGCTATGAACCAAAAAGCTTCAATAAGTTCGCCAATTCTCCATCAGGTGGCGAGCAACAACTGTTATAAGACTTATCATCTCGCGCAATTACAGTGTTGCCATGTCTGAAGCCCTTCATCTTTCCCCACCTTTCATCTCTACACTATCCCTTTCCAAAGAAAGCAACACACTAAATATTGGAAGTATTTCCTGAGTGTTGCCTCTCTTTATTGAAAAAAAAAAAAAAAAAAAAAAAATATATATTACTAAAGCTAAATCACTAATGGGGTGTCGATCCTTAATGGGTTAGGATTTTTTCTAAGTTTTAATTTTTATATTTTGCTTTAAGTTATGCCTAATCCAAAAATAATAACCATTTTTTTATAAACTTAAAACTGAATATTTAATATTATAAAAACTAAAAACAAAAACTAAAAAAATCATTAAAAAAACAAAAAAAACTAATTTTTTTGCTTTGGGTTGACCTTGTAATGCTCTTAGACTATTTTGCTACCATATATAGGTATTGCTAAAAAAGTCACATCTGTCTATTGTCGATCACAACAAGTTTTGTTAAAACCGTCCTGCAAGTTTTCCTAAATGGCAAAAAGTAAAAATGGGACATAAATCAATCATTCGCCGTCAAAGGGTTAAAAAACTTTTTTTTTACATTTGCTCTTAAAAAATATATTTTTTATCTTTAACCATGGATGGTAACCGATTCGATGATGATATTGTATTCATATTCTTTTAATTTTGAAACGAGTTTAAAATTGCAATTAAGACCACTGTATATATATTACACTCAAAAAACAAAAAAAAAGAGAACATGATATTGAAATGGATAACAAAATACAAAAAAGCCTTTCAATAAATCTAGTGGGTGGTGGTGTTGTTGGTTTATTTAGCAAATCAACTACTCTTTGCTAAAATAATTTTAGCACATTGTTGTACCAGTATTAGTAAGTAGAAGTTGTGGTGTTAGTAGTAATACAAGTGTGGCATGCCTGAAGCGGAACTAGATAAACCTAAGCAGCAGCAAAGTTCCAACACACTATCATCCACATCCATACAGTATAACGGCAGCGCAGCTAAAAATTTATTCTGCTTTTGTTAGCTTTTTCTACTACACTATCCTAAGCTAGACTTCAACGTTACTAACATTTAAAATGTTTTAATAGATTGATATATGGGGAAAAAGTGGCACAAATTAAATTTCAGTTTGCTTCGCTGATGTTATTTTTTTTCTTTTCTTTTGATTTTATTATATTATTTTCTTTTTTGTTTCTTGCTGCTATTTTTTCTCAAAATTGTTAGTATTAAATTTAAAATAGTTTTTGTACAGCGTCTTTGTGTACAAGATAAAATAGCTATAAAAAATTTAAATTTTATATATAAAAATTGGATTTTATTAACAGTAGCGATATATTTGCTTAAAAAAGTTAAAACAATAAATTTCTTAAAAGGAATTTAGTAAAGCAAAGCTTTTCGCCATTTAATCATCTTTAATATTACTGTTTAAGTTTTAAATTTAAAAAAGGATTGTAATTTCATCGATTTTCAGTTAAGTACTCAAGGCTGCCAAATGTTTCTTGATAACACTTAAAAAACATGGTAGAAATTAAGATTATATAGAGCCATTTTGATTTCTACCATATTTTCAAAGTAGGTACTGTAATTTTCAAACTGAATACAACACATTGCATTTTTGGCGCCCAACATGGGGCTTGAATAGAATGAAAAACCTTAAAACATTTTCTTATTATAAACTTGTTCTTAGAATAATAAGTACATGCATACATTTTGAATTTACCAATTTTTTTTTTATACTACCACTGTGTGAAAAAAATAGTGAAAAAAACGGTAAGAAAAATAATTTTTGAGGTGAAACCCCATTTTTGTGCTGAAAAAAAGTGGGTTTTACAAAAATGGCAGTGGTTTGCCAGTGCTTGATTTTTAGTACCTCTGGCAGCTTCTTACTGGGATGTTACCTGGTAATAAGTTAAACTCCATACCCTTGCATTACATCGTCACAGTGATGGCAAAGCGTCGGCATCTGTCGGTTATGCGTTGACAGAACGTGGGATTAACAATCTTGATAGTATTGTCCTGTTAACCGATTGATAATAGTGACCGACCGTTGGATTGAGCGAACTTCCCACGGTTTTTTCGTTTTTTTTTTAAAGAGAAGCAACACTCAGGAAATTCTTCCTATTAATTAATGTGTTGCTTTCTTTGGAAAGGTGATAGTGGAGAGATGAAAAGTGGTGAAAGATGAAGGGCTTCAAACATGGCAACACTGCAACAATGGCAACAATTGCGCGAGATGATAAGTCTTAGAACAGTTGTTGCTCGCCACCTGATGTAGAGTTGACGAATTTTATTGAAGCTTTTTGTTTCATAGCCCTGATTCATTATTTTACTTCGGTGGTGTTAAGTGCTATGGGAACACCGAAGGTGTGATAGAAAATTCATACATATTATTTTTCTAAATTGATGTTGTCGTCACCGGAAATCGAACCCGGGACCATCTGTGTAACAGTCCAACGCGCTAACCATTACACCACTATGCCCACGTTGGTAATTAAAAAAATTTGGTGCTTTTAGAATACATGAAATTAAATTAATTTTGAGAAATGTGTATAATAAAACACATTTAAAAACCAGCAATACAGTTCAGTCTTCGTCTTGTACATCATATTTAAATGTAATAAAATATTAAAAAAAAAATGATTCTAATTGGTTGTAATATTGGTAAAAACAACATTGGTAAAGAATTTTGAGGGTGGTATTGGCAAAACACATGCTTTGCAAACAAAAATGAGTTTTCCAAGTACAATATTATTTGTATCTTTGGAAATGTTTAACACGGTGGATTTTACAAAAATGGCAGTGGTTTGCCAGTACAATTCGATTGTAAGTTTGGCATTTTCTACCTGTTAGTTACCACGATGGACATGCCCTTGTTAAAATAATAGATTTTGTAATAGAAAAGTAACAAGTTAAATCCTTTGCACAAAAAATAAACCTGTAAAATAGCAGAAAAAGCTACTAAAAATTAGTTAAAAATGAGCTTGCAGAAGAAACTGTTAAATTTATCAGATTTTTTTGCTAAATATATATAAAATAAGAACAACAAAAATAAATCTATTAACTTTACAAAATTTTAGTTATATGTGAATTTTAGTTAATTGAAAATAGAATTTTACTCTGTAAAATTAGCAAAAACTTTTACTAAATATTTGTTGTAATTTTTACGCTTTAAATGTTATATTAAAATATTCCCTGTATTCTTTTATTTTCTAGGTGGATCAAACGCTTGGCGCTTTAGATTCATTTGATGCATTATCTCGCTGTGATGCTTTACACTATTTGCTAAGGAATCTCAAATATAAATATCCAGACGCCTGTGACCAAGTTATACCTAGTATATTTCCACAATCTCCTGCAGTCTCTAAGAAACAACTACAATTATTACTTGCCACTAAAAAAGAGGAATGTATTAAGAATGAAGATGAAAATGCCTCTACGGATTTAAATCAAAACTTTGAAAAAATCCTCTGTAAAGAGGAATTTATGTGCCTAGATGAAGACGATGTTTATGCCGATGATGCCGACAATGAAAATTCGTCTTCCCTTAGCAAGCGAGTACGTTATGCGGCTGCCGTTGCCTCAGCAACTGGAGCTACTTCTTTACAAACAGCTGGACCAATAGGTAGTCGCGATCCTTTGGATTTAATACCTTCTTCTGTTATACACGCCCGACGTCTTGGAAGACAGGCTACCGCTTATGCTGAGAACGACGAAAGTAATAGTTTAGATGCTTTGGGACCGGAAAATTCCTTAAAAAGATCACGTAGACGAGCATTTGGTGTAAATCATGTAAATCGTAGTAATATTGGCAAATTTCATATACCCAAATTACATCTTCCCCTACAGCGTATATCTCGTCTAGGCGAAGGTTATGTCTTCCACCCGGATACTGAGTTTACGGTACGTTTTCATCATAGTTCGCAGGATTTGAGTAGACGAGTGTTCATAGAACAATTTCGTTTTTACTTGAAAGCGGCCATTCTACGTCACGATAAAGTATTCCTAAAAGAATTTCAAAAGAAATACGTTCTAAGCGGTAGACTATTGGGTACCACACCACCCAAACATGTTTTAGAAAAGTTAAGAAAGGAACGTATGGAAGAATGGCAGCAACAAAAATTACGTAAGCAACAGTTGCAGCAGCAACAGTTGCAATTGCAACAACAACATCAAATGTTATTATTGCAACAAAGAAGACGTATGCTAGCAGCGGGATCACAACATCATTATGATTCTGAAATGGATTTCGAATTAGAAACAGAATCTCAACTTTCATCAGCTTCACAAGAGATAATGAAGTTTGAAGAAATATTGGATGAGGGCGTGGGACCCGGTCGTTTAATCGATGGCCTAGTAATGGAACCTGAAGATGTCATGGAACGTGGTGGCAGCGGTAGCAGCAATAGTTCGGGTGGTAATGGTCTCGATAATATGCCAAATGATTTAGCTAACACTGAATCTAACATACATTCAGCGAATTTCGTAGGCGATGGTGGAGCTTCGTTTAAAAATCATTTAGCACAACAACAAGGGTAAGTAAAATACAATTTTTTGAATTTTTTAGTGATCAGTAGTTAACAAAAAACAGAATATAAAAACTCTTTGCGAATTTGGAAATAATTTGAATATATCACAAGGTTCTTGAATCTATATTTTTATAAAAGAATAACGTAACTGACCGACACAACATCGCCCATACCGTTGGAGTTGAGAAATACATTTTTAATATGTGTTCCTTCAAATACGACCGAAACAACTTATAATGTACTTTTTAGAGTTTCGTGAAGGAACGTGTCAAAATAGTGGTGAAAGGATTAAAAGAAGGGATAAATTCTCCTCCTTAGCGTCCTTACCAAACTGCTTAATTGAGAATATTTAAATTTGGTATTTGGGTACCTAATCCCGCGTAGACATCCGTTTAGAGGGGAATTTTGATATTTCATTTGGGAGGGGCATAGAGTGGAAAAGTCTTTCCCTTAAAGCCCTAGCCAAACGACTGAAGATAGGAAGTAAATATGGTGTTTAGATTCGTATTCGCTTAGACAGAATTTTGGAAACTCATACGGGAGGAAGAAAAAGCTGGTAGCCCTTGACGTCCTGCCTATTACAATTAAAGTTCAAAAGTGGAAAAGTCTCCCTCTTAATGGCTGCCCAATCCGCCGAAGCAATAGAAGTATGGTTTACATGAAGGTAAACAGGGAAAAAGTCTCCCCCTTTGTCACCCAGAGCAAATAAGTGGAGCTGGGAACTTTAAATTTGGAATGTAGGCAGTGTACTAAGACTGGGCCTTTGAAAGCTTTTACGGGGAGGTACTAAAAGAGAAAGTTTCTCCCTTAAGACCCATTTCTTAAAATATCTGCCGATTTCCTGAAGGTAAACTTTTTGCATTTTTGATAAAATCTTAGTACTGTTAGGGTTTAAACAGATAAAGGTTACAAAAGTTTAATAACCTATGCTAAGCCTTTAAGGTAGAAATCTAAAACTTGAAATTGAAACATCCACTTCGAGAGGTTTATCAAATTTATTAAAGATAAATTTTCTGTGAAAAATAATTAAAGTAAATAGAAGTTGTATTCCATCTTCGGTCGGATATATGTGATATAGATAGTGAGTAAATCGGAAAGAGTGAAGTACTTCTTGCGCCGTTGTAAAAACCGGAGACACTTGAATGCTCCTTTCGACACTTTAAAAACGTGTTTGTTCCAACGGACTTCACACTGAATTTTCATGCCCAGAACATTAAGAGCTTCCAATTCCTCAATATTGGTACCATCTAAATGTACTGATGTCAGTTGGTTGGTTGGTTGGTTTAAGTGGCAGCTCACGCTACTCGTGAGCATCAAGTAGAGTCAAAAAGCGACTCCGTTTTGAAGAGACCACACTACCCGTAAGGAACTAGTATCCTTACTGACCTCACGTCCCTATTGATTAGCATACAACATTATGTCTTGCTGGCATTTAAATCGACCATATTAGCACAGTATCCCACTCTGAGATTTTTGAAAGGTCCTGATTAAGTGTGTCATTCATAATCTGCATTTTGCTCCAAACCTTCTCAAGGGTTGGCGTTCGATTGAAGGAAAATTAATGGCAAATGTTGCTGTCATCTGCAAAAGAGTAGATAGAGCTTAAAGTTCGACTTAAAAGGTTTTTAACCTTCCGTCCTCACTGGGGTATTCTGCACCCTAACAACACTTTTCAACGGAATAATTTTATTAATTCTTATTGCATATCTAATTTCGATGCATGTAAAAAAAATTAAATCTATTTATGATCGAATGCGACCAGCAATTTAAAAAGCTCTGGGGTACGTTGCACCCCAGTATGATGTGAGGTTTACGTAACAGATATAGATAAAAGCGTTACTGCACTAAAATCGGAAAAAATGACACATGGCTACCGGACACAAGAAAACATTTAAAAAATCACAAATTTTAAATTGTAATTGCATTTTTTTTTTAAAAAGAGATAATGCAATTGTTTTGAAGATTACTGAAACCTTCATGTGAATTATTAACCAGTGCAGTGAATATTTGGTCATTCATTATAAGAGTTGGGATATCTGAACTATCATTATCAATAACATTTGTTATTTTTTGAATTTCATTTGGTATTTTCTGAATTGCATTTGTTATTTTCTGAATTTCATATGGTATTTTCTGAATTACAATTGATTAGAATAATTTTTATATTACATTTGTTATTTTCTGAATAACAAGAAACAAGTTTTTTGTTTCTACAAAATTTGTCCCGGTTTAAAAAACAGACTTGATATTTAAACAATTTTTTAAATCAGGAGTTTACTATATATAATTCAAACGTTTCCACTCTATTAATTTCTTGATTCTCTTATTCTAAAATGTTCTCTCTCATTTTTAACAGTTCTGCTAATAGCCTATTGATGAATGGCCTTACTACTACAAACAACATTATTCCTAATAATATTAATCAACAACAACATCAGCAACAACAATTGCAGGCAATTTCCCAAGGTAATAATTTATCGAATTTGGCTCCTAAGGAGCAACAACAACAGCAGCAGCAGCATCTACAACAACAGTATCAGCCACAGTCACATCCACAAATTATATCAAATCAAAAATTACAAGATGGAATTATTAATATTAAACAACAACAACAGCCTCATAATGTTAATAATCTAATGAATAATACAATGGGACAACCACCACCACACTTCCAACATCAGCCACATCCCAATCAACAACGTTTTATGATGCAGCAGCAGCAACAACAAAATCATTACAATTCCCATCTACAACAACCACAAAATCATCCATTGGCAATGATAGGTGGTATGATGGAATCAGCTAATCAACAACATCAACAACAAATGCAACAAGTACAACAACAACGTATGCAACTAAATGCTTCCAATAATATGATCAATAGTATAGATAATATACTGGGTGGAGGTCCAGCGGGTGGCGCTGTTGGTGTATTAGGAACACCTAATCAAAAAACACCACTAGTTGTAAACCAGGAAAATATGCAATATATGCAACAACAACAACAACCATTGCCACCACATATGCAAAATATGCCACCACAACAGCAACAACATATGTTAATGCAACAACAGCAACAACAAGCTCTATTAAGTGGATCTGGTATACCACCATCTACCCCACCATCTTCAACCATGGGTTTAATGGCTAATTCTTCAAATGCTCCTACACCGGGTAATTCATCCGCTAATGCTTCATTTGAGCACGATGATGAGGGCCTGTCACACGATGAAGATGATGAAGATCATGAAAATGATACCAACGATGGAATGGAACCAAAACAACAACTTATTGATGGTGGCAGTAGTAGTAGCACGTCATTACAGGCTCCCTCCGGTGCTGTTAATGCCTCTACTCCGGGTTCGAAGAAAGAAAAACCAAGCTATAATTGCTTGCTTTGTCCCAAGTCATATCGTAAACGTAAATCTTTGCTGGATCATTATAAAATACATCCTGGATATTGTCATGATTGTGGTAAACCTAATGGAACTTCATTGGAGGTAAGTTTTTTGATTGCTTTAAAATGTATCTATATATTTGTGGACTTTTGAGAAGTCAACTTAAACCGGCTTCTAGTGAGCTTACATTATACTCGAAATCTAGTTTAAACTGGATTTTGGAATAACTGCTTACGCTAGTTTACAGCAAAAATGCGAGAAACAAACGACAATTTTAGGACTCATAAAACCGTAAATCGCATTAAAATATTTTTTTAATGTAGTAGTTTTTGAAATATTTTTTATTTTTTAGTTTTAATTTTAATTTTTGAGTAATTTGACCATTTTGTCTATATCTCGATTTGAGATTAGGCTACTGTGGTCATTAAAATTTTAAAACAAATATCATTTAATGCGCAACAATGTTTTTAAAGCGGTTCTTCAGTTTTTGGATATATGAGTAAAATTTACACGGAAAAATCTATTTTTTTGACAAAAATTTAAAATGAAAAATTTCGAAAAAATATATAAGATTTGTCTTGCAATTAAAAATTTCGAAAAAATATGTAAGGTATTTGTCTTGCAATGAAAAAGTTAAACATTTTTTTTAACGTAAGTACATACTTCAACTCAGAAAGTAAATATGGATTTATAAACGTCAATGATTCGTCAGACGTTGTATTATTTTTGTTTTCAGTATATATAATTTGAATTTTTTTTTAATTTACGATGACCAAACTTTTAGATTTCCCTAAGACTACTTTTATTAGATATAACTAAAAAGGTTCTTACAAAGAATATCTGTTCAGTTTAATGTCAACATTTAAGTTTTTAGTAATTTTTTAAAATTTTTTTTGGTATTCAAAACTGTTATTTTAAAAACCTAAACTTTTTTTGCAAAACAAACACTGTATAAACAACTATTTCAAACGTTGGCAAAGCATTTGCATTTGGTGCTTTGCCAGTGCTTCTTTTCCATAATTTCTACCAGGGTCGTTTTTCAATTGCTTAGCAAAACGTAATTTTTTATTGAAAAAATAAATATTTCAATTAGAGCTGAGATATTTTAACTCAAACAAAAAAAAAAATATTTTTACATTTAGAATTCCGAAAACGAAAAAAAATCTGAAGAAATAAAAGTAAAACGTTATGAAATTGCACTACGAAAATCATAACAATTTAGGCCTGCTAACTCATCTCAAAATAACCAAAGTTTATGGCCTAACCATAGTTATGAATGTTAAATTTATTATTTAATTTATTTTTAAGAAAAGTTATTTGCCCTTAATGTGATATGCGTAAAAACTTTAAATATGCAAACTAATAATTTATTTTTTTAAATGATATTACTAATTCTTAACTTATAAATAGCTATTTTTATGTATTATATTTCGTTAAAATATACAAAAATAGCATTTTTTTCTGGAAAAGCAAATTATGTTTTTCATTATTACTTTTTAACGAAATTAAAGTCTATGATATGCCTGTATATAACGAAATTTCAAACAATATTTCCCATACAAATTCATAAAATCATCTGGTGTGAAATTAAATTTTAAATTAATGTTGTTATTTTATGAAACGAAACATTCAAAAGTTTAAAATATTTGTATGAATTCATATATTTTGGAAATGTACAATTTTTTCCATGCAATGCTTTTTAAAATTAGATAGTTTCGTATTATAAAATGACCCCTAAATTATAGCCAGGAACCGGAAGTTCATGCAAATGCATGTCCCTTAGTCTGAGTACCGGATAAACAAAATATCTTTGCGAATCAAAGAGTTTGTTGTTGTATTAAAATGGTATCGATTTTCTAGTGCATATTATTGCATATTTTGCTATAAATGCATATTTAGCTATAAATGCATATTTTGCTTTAAATGCATATTTTTACTTATTTTTACTTATTTTTCATATTTTTATTGAATTTAAAATGTTATGTTCTCTTAAATTTTATTTGCAAACTGGGATTAAGAGGTACAGGTTTTATTGGTATGTGTATTTTTTAGTTCAAATAATTAAAATTTTGTGCTAATTGTGCAAATCGTGTGCAACATAAAAATTATACATAAAATATGCACAATTAAAATTAAATTTAAAATTTTATTAAAACGACTTCCAGAGTAAAAGAGTTATATATTATGTAATATTATTTAATACAACTATATCTCGTTATATATTGCTTTGTCTGGCACAATATATAATTTATAATTTATTATTATAAAGGGTCCGCCAAATAACTTTTTTTTTTTGAAAATGCTATAAAAAAAAAACTACTGAATATTTTCGCAAATTTTTTTTTTATTTGAAAGTACAATCCTTCCTGTTAATAATGGAAAATAATTTCATTCAAATGGCTGCCTCGGCTGGCCATGCAGTAGTCTACACGATCGGTCCAATTTTTAAGCACATTATCGATTGTGTGCAGCTGTATTTCCTCCTCTTCAATTTTTGTGAACAAAAATTCGTTCAACATGGCCCGATAACGATCGCCATTGACTGTAACGGCCACTCCTTGCTCATTTTCGAAGAAAAATGGTCCAATTATGCCTCTGGACCAAAATCTGCACCAAACAGTGACTCGTTTTGGGTGTATCGGCACACATTCTGCAACATTACCATGATTTTCAAAGTAATGTCGCAATATTTCCCAGCGTTGTTCAAGCGTATACACAACCATATTCGTTCAGCGGAAGGATAAAACTAATTATCTGTCAAATTAGACATGAGCTAAGTGTTACCATTCACGAAATAAGCACTAGTTGAAAAAAAAACGTTAGATGGCGGACCCTTTATAGTTTTTGTTATTTATTTTTATTTGAAATCAATGGAATGTATTTATGTATATAATTTATATAATTCAAAAATTTTATTTGAAAATTTCTTGGGGAAACTAAGAAATCCATGTTTTATTTAAAATAATTGAAAGTGCCGACGTTTTGTTATACGATCCCTCGGCTAAGAC
Organism: Delia radicum; assembly: GCA_021234595.1. Lineage (NCBI taxonomy): Eukaryota > Metazoa > Arthropoda > Insecta > Diptera > Anthomyiidae > Delia > Delia radicum. The sequence continues at coordinate 161,968,221 of CM037855.1, read as the reverse complement.
GAACTATTCCTGGAACTCCCACAAACAAAGTTTCATATAATTTTACATTTTTAATATAAACTTTCCAAACCTTTGCATGTTATCCCATAATTTTTATGAATTTTGAACAATTTTAAAACGAAAACATACATTTTTGATTGAATGTATCTTAAAATTTTTTTTTGTAAGAAATCGAATTGAAGAGTTTCTCAATTTTTTGAATAGTTTTAAATTTTTTAGACTGTGGGAAACTATAAACTAATAAAAAAAAAGATTATAAAAAAATATTAAATCGGTTAATATGAAACACATATTGTTAGTTGAATTTTTCTTGAAAAAAACATTTATTCGATACGATTTGAAACTTTTAAATTACCGTTAATGCATAATTTCATTATTCTTAATTAATTTCAAATCAAATGTGTTAACTTAATTTTATATAAAAATAAATAGTTTCAAAACTACAATCGTATTTGAAGTAACACTTTTGTAAAGTGACACTTCTGTTTGTGGAACTGTCATTAAAAGTTCGTCTTAATCGAGTGTTCGAATTAACAGATGTTTTATGAATTTCTTATTTGAATTCAATTATTCAATTAGATATTATAAAAAGTTTATTTGAAGATAGATACTAGGAAAACGGATATTTCTACTTGTTTTAAATAAATTAAAGAGAACTTTATATGAAAATTGTTTTTGAGTAACACCATAAAAAATTTTTCAAACAACATTTTCCAATTTAAAATGGATTGTAATTAAAGGGCTTATTGGAAAACATGATAAGCCACAATTTATTTTTAGTTTGTCTTCGCCTTTTAAAGGTTAAAAAATGCAAAAAAATATGAATTTAGCAGGATGTTTATACTCCAAGTACTTGTAATAAGTGTTTACGCAAGACTTCTATCTAATATTAATTTATGGAAGTCTAAAAAACTGCAAAAAACATTAAACAATAAATGTGGCTTATCAAGTGTTTAAAAATAGCCAGAGTTTAACTTTAACCACAAATATTTTCATACAAATTTGACATTCATAACTATGGTTAAGACCTAAACTTTGATAAGTTAGCAGGTCTAAATTGAATTGGAACTGGATAAAATTTGATCTTACAATTTAAATTCTATGTGGCAGATTTGATTAAATATGTAAAAGTATAGATTTAGATATGGGTCATATACAATTTGTTCGAAAAACAAAAACTATACCTTTTTATATATTGTGTCATACAAAGCAAAATATAACGAGATATAGTTGTATTAATATAACATAAAATGATATATAACTCAACTAAAATGATATAAAACCGAACCAGTTTTTTTTCAGCTAAGGAGATCTTTGCAAAAAACATTTAAATAGTGCCGAGAATTTTCGATTTTGGGGGTTTGCACTTATTTAATGTTTAAATTAATCATCCAACGAACACATTTCGAACATCGTTAGGGTTATTTGTTTATTGAAATTAACCATTTTAAATTACAATTTTTTTACAAAATGTTTAGGTTGTAAAATCAAATTTTATTAAAAGTTTATTTAAATTAATAATAAAAAAAATGTTTTGTTTTTTCTTTAATTTACAGGAAATAATTCATCACAATCGTACAATACATGCCAAGGAATTTCCATTTGTATGTGAAACATGTGGTGAGTCGTATTCACGGCGTCAACAATTTCATGCGCATGTTGAATCTCACAACAAGAAGGAATTCAAAAGTGAGTTTGTATCAAGAATAGTTATCGATGATTAACATTTGTACAATAGTAAATTTCAATTAACACCAAAGTCACTACAAATCTTTAATTTTTAATTAGTTTTAGTTTAATTTAGTTTTAAATTTTCTTAATTTATTTTACATACTATTTCATTGTTAAAATTTTTTTATTTTCTGCAGCTTATTCGTGTATTGAATGTGGTCAAAAGTTTCCCCATAAGAAATTACATCAACAACATTTAGATGATACTGGCCACAAGGCTGACGGTGCTATATGTGAAGTTTGTGGTGATGAGTTCCCATCCAAGAATGCCTTGTATCAGCATATCATACGTGTTCACAAAAAGGATAACTTTTTCGAGTGTCACATTTGTCAAAATCGTTTTACTTTGAAGGCCAATTTGGAACGTCACGTACAATTGCATACGGAAATCAAACGTACATATGTTTGTGATTTATGTGGTTCATCATATTTTACATATCCAGCTTTAAAAGATCATTATAGTAATGCTCATACCGATGCGTCGGAATGCAAATGTACATTGTGTGGCAAAAGATTTGGTTCAGTTAAATCACTGCAACGTCATTTGCCATCTCATTCGGAAGAAAGGCCACATTGTTGTTGTTATTGTGATCAGGTTTGTTGGAAAGAATATTTAATTCTTTTGGCTTAAATTTTTAAATGAAATGAAATGAAAATGTTTCTGTTTGTTTAATCTTATAGACATTTAAATGGAAGACTCATCTTGTCCGTCACAAGCAAACTGTTCATGGTAATCAACCATCACCCAAAAAGGTTAAACGTTTTTCAAAAGAAGGAGATGGTAAGTATTCGTAAAGTCAAAAAAATATTCGTCATGTTTTAGAGCAAAAATTAATTAAAAGTTCTCGAAACATTAATTTAAGTTTAACACAATTAATTGAAATCTGAAATAGCCATATAAATCAAATTGATTAATATAAATTTTAGAAATTTCTAAAAAGCAAACAAGTATTTTAAGCAAAAAGTACCAAACTCCAAATTTACATAAAAATTCCAAATAAAGGGTGTAATCGAAAAAAAATAAAAATTTTTAAATGCTGATTATACAGAAGCTAAAATATAATAATAATGAAATTTTTTCATAGATTCTTTGACGTATAATACTGATTACAATATAAAAACTTGAGGCCATAACATATTATCCTTTTTTTTTTTGGCAACAAAAAAACCTAAACATGAAGAAAATTGGATTTGGACAGTTTTTAGTTGAAATATGATATTTTAAACAGATTTATAAAGGAAGAATGTAAATCGATGCAATAAAAAATGTGTTATAAATGATGTTTGGGGTTCATGGTAAATTTATGAAAAACTGAAAATGAAAATTGTTGTTACTAAATCAGACAAGGGAAATAAAACTGTGATAATATACAAGAACGATTATAATAAAGGAATGGAAAAACTATTGGAAGATAAAATAACATACAAAGTGATAAAAACGGACCCAACTCTCAAATTGCAAAGGGCGAACAACAAATTAATAATGAAGCTTTACAAACTCCATTATTAATTTGTTTGTAAACAAAACAGGGGAAGTAAACTAGGCGGTACATTGCCTTTTATACAAGTTTGTTATAATTTTTATTAAAAATAAAAATTATGTTTTTTTCGACCTTTAATTGTGCAATGAAAATGAAAATTATTCAAGTTCGAGGCCAAAAATATTAAAAGGAGAGAAAAACAAAAAACGTGTATTGAATATCCACCAGAGGTGGACCTTGCACATCAAACAAGTTTTCAATGTATTTTTTGATCAATGGTTATAATCTTTAACTTCAAACTCATATGTATATTAGTTCTCATGTAGTGAGTAAACTAGGTCATATGAATGCTTGATGTTTGGCATGGGATTGTTACCGCTTTCAAAACGTGTTCTGATGATGGGAACCTAGAAAATTCCCGAAATAGATCTATCAACACATTCCTGAAAGGGTCAAATAATAAATTTGAAAACAAAAAACTCTATAGATTATTTGTTAGGACAATATCCTAATAAAGAAATATAAAGTATGGCCTCGAACTTGAATAATTTTCATTTTCATTGCACAATTAAAGGTCAAAAAAAACATAATTTTTATTTTTAATAAAAATAATAACAAACTTATGAAAAATTTTTAATTAAATGCACACGAAGTGTACACTGTCTGGTTGTTAGGTAACTTTCTCGTTCCAGTTTTAGTATAACATTTTGAGAAGTTTTTTTCAGAAATGCAACTCCGTGAGATGCCACCTTATCTACATAATAGATTTGGCAACACTCACAATATATGGGAAAATAGTGGAAATTGGAATAACACATGATTTCTAAAAATAGAAAAATTTTATGTTGTCTGTGTTGTACTTATGCAATAATGTATGCATTGAAAACTTATTTTAAGTCACAGCAACAATCAGCCTGACTTTAGGTCAGATCATTAAACGTTCCATCTAGTGTAGTACGAAGTGTATGTTGTATTAGATAGCAGTATATCTATATACCATTATCAGTGCTTGCACAAACATTCAAACAATAAAAAAAAACATAACAAATATTTCAGTATTATCAGAATCACTGATGAAGATTAATCACCAGAAACTGCAGTCTGAATAAATTGAAAATTAACAATGTGGTTAGGATTTTAAGAAATATGCTTCTTCTTCTATACCACACCTCTCACAAAAGAAAAGGAATATGTTTATTTAAATTAAGATCATATAGACAAAAAAAAATATATGTCTCAAATCCATGGAGCTAGTAAAAGTGTCAAGAAGTGCGTATGGAAGTCGTGTATTTCGGTTAGTCATATTTTCGTTACTCGAATCGAAAATCAAATTTTTCGAAAAGAACTTCATTCGGAACGACTACAGAGTTGTATTCATAATAAAGAGGGAACAAACTGAAGAAAACGTGGCAACACTATTAGCAAATATCAAAATTACAAAAAATCCCAAAACAAACAAAATTTGAAATCAAAAAGAAATTGTTTTTCGTTTTAAAACATAATAACGGATTGCGTTTATTTGTGGTTTGATGAAGATGAAGATGACGATAATTCCTCTTCAATTGGTAGCAAATTGGACGTTTGCTGTTCCAATGGAGTAAGAGAACAGTATCTGCTTGGACCACCTCCGGTTCCAGAAATGCTGCTTCGGTTACGGCAGCATTTAGCTTTTACATGAGTCTTGTAATCGGCCCAAACCTATTGGAAAAATATGTTTTAAAATATATTATTAAAAACGCTCATTACACAAACTTACTTTTTTCCAGCCATTGACATCACATTCGGGTGGTCCGAAAGCAATCAAACCCGAACACAACTTTTGTCACAAATTATTTGACTTATTCTTAGCATCTAGGACTTTTAGATGCCCTTTGCCACGTCTGAATGCTTGACCATGAAGTCGACCATTACCTCATATTGTTTTTTATTTGTGTAAAAATTTCTTTTTGGAGCTTGCCTTTATAAATTGAATTGATTTAATATAACATGTTTATTGCGTAATTTAATAAATATTTTTGTATAAATGAACAATATTATTAAGTTTTCTTTATTTGTTAATCATTTTTTATTTTTTAAATGTGTAAATACTTACATTTTTAATATTTTTCACTTTTCACTAGCAAAATAGCTTTCGAACCATTTCCGAACGTTTTTATCGCAAAAACAGTTCATCTTCGTAATACAGAGTTGCATTTTCGAAAGGGATTTTTTTGTTCGAAAGGGGAGAAAAAAATGTCCGTACTTTCGAGAAAAAAGTACGAAAATCGTATTACGCGGTACAATTTGTTCGTATTCGTACATTTTTCTTTTCGAATCGAGTTACGCGGTAACCCCCCTGTCCTTTAAATAGACAATAAAACCTACGTATAATTGGAAATTAAAATGATTCCCGAAGTTAGTTTTAACATTACTTTGTAACTGGTGTGTAGAAAATATTTACATACACACAATTTTATTAATGACGACCGAAATTTGTGTTTGCCAACGAAATTGGTGATATGGTCGATTCGAAGCGTTAAATGAGGCACACAAATATTTTCGACGGAAAATTTTTCAGTTAAAAAAGTTTATACTATTTAATTAAACTTATACTATTAAATTAACTATTTTTAATTAAAAAGTGCTTGCACTAACATATAAAATTAAACTGATGATTAAATTATAAGTGTCCAAAACGTAACATTGAGTTTTACAGCGAAAATTCGCCACATTTACATCTACGGAACCGTACGATTCCTTATCACTCAATGTTTAAACCATTTGAAGAACAATATGTAATATTTTTGATGGTATAATATGTATACTGTTAATGTACTTGGCTCAATTGAAAACTATCCTAATTTGGTTTGTCACTTTTAAAAGGTTTTCAACTCTTTTGGGTATAACTTTTTGAGCTTAAATGAAAGTCTCCCAAAACCTTTGGTGGATGATAGTCCTGATGTAGCAAAATCTTCAACATGTTGAAAAGATGTGTGCCCTCAGTTAGGAATAAATGATAGCTCTCCAAAATCTGTTACTCTGTTTTTTCAATAAATAGAAATTTCAGAGATTTTTAATTTTTGGGCTTTCAACGTCAATGTTATTACAAATTTTTTTGATATTCCCATATATCTGACAAATAATGAAATGAGATGAAATTGATTAGTGTACCTTTAGAAATAAAGCAATTATGTCAATAATAATCTTTTCATGTCTGCGTGCAAAAGTAAAAATTTTATATTTTTTGATGGGCACATCCTCAGTTTGCGAAATAGAAGGGCACATCCTCAGTCTGCGTGATCGGTAGATAGCAGTACTACTATTATTGTGTATAAGTGCTAAATGAATCGTATTATTATTTTGGTATCCAGAGCCATTGACTGATAAATTTTGTAGATTTTCATAGATTTTTGAAGTTAAAGGTGTTAAAGAAAGCGATAATCTGAGCACTTACACATAACTATAGTATAAGAAAGATTTCAACCTTAAATTCTTTAACCGGCAAACCCGCCTCTGTGCGGGGTATTTTAAATTGGCCATGGGTGCTCCAAATAAGTGATTTATAATAAGAATTTAAGCTATTACGATAGAAAACCAAATTTACAAAATATTATGTGAAGTAAAATTTGTGTGCATGTCACGGTTTGGAAGCGAGAAAGCGTTAAAGTTAAAATATCGTAAACTTTCAAAAGTAAATATATTTTGAAATGAACACAATTTCAAAAAAATCTTACACAAAGTAAGATTGAAGCTTAAACTTGAAATAAATCTCTAGTTTTGGTAAAATTACATTACATAATTTCAAAAGAATACCTGTAAGGGACTTCGTCTTAACTTGAAAACTTATGGACGGATTTTACTGGAATTTGGCAGAAATATTATATTAATTATTTTCAATTTTCTAAAAAAGAAAATCGCCATATCTTCTATACTAAAAGCACAAAAAGGGTAATTTTTGAAATGCACCCAAGCAGAAAAACACAATCGGCACAGTGTTGGCAAAGCGTTGGCAATGGTCCGTTATGCGTTGGCAGTATTGGCCTATTACCCGATTGATAACAGTGGCCAACTACTCTTTTGAACGACCGAAATTTTTGTTTAATATTTTCAAATTTGGTAGATCTACTAGGAATAGACAATTTTTTATTGCGAAACTTACCAAACTTTTGGGGCGATCTTTTTTTGTTAGAGTTGCCCGCGATTCGTCGTTCGATTTTTCTATAAATACGTGTAGGTAGAAAATTTTTCTATTATTTTCACAAGACTTCATTTTTTAGGTATGGGTTTTTTTAACTAAGGCTTGCTCGTGTTTTTTTTTAGTAAAACTGGGGATTTAATAAATAAATAAACTATTATCACTACTTTTTGTTTATATATACATATTTTTTTTTTTGTTTATTTCTAGTATTATTACATTTCTAAAGGCAGAATTAGTTTGTATGTTCTGTTCTGTTACGAATCAGCTGTTTTGTTTCTGTTCAATTGAAAGTCTATAGGTCCATTCGTTTACACCAAAATTTGCACAAATTTGTACAAATTTGTACTGGATTTTACTGAAATGCGTTCGCGTACACATAAATTTGCAAAAGAGAGCATCTACTAAGAGAGTAAAGTGACAGTTGTCAGCAAAAAACCTGCAAATTTTTACTGGAGAAATTTTTGCCAGTAAAATCCAGTAAAATCCAGTAGAAAACAAAAACATATGATTAAATTAAGTAAACAAACAAAAATAAGCATACATTTAGTAATAAAAAAATTTAAAAGATTAAAAGCTGAATTAAAAGGGCGGCAAAAACTAAAAATAATTATTTTCAACCTGAAACAAATTAAAGTAGTCAGTTACAATTATTATAGTAACAATTTATCAGTTTTCTAATATCTCTGTTAATTGTTTTTATTTACATTAATATATTAGAGATGTAAAGCTAATGAATATATGAATACTTCTTACTGCATATTATTCAGGGTACCGAATATCAAAAATCAAGTATTCATGTATTTTCGTATGTTATTTAACTAGAAGCAAAATTAAAAGTCATGTCCAAACTAAACAAGTCTAAAAGCTTCCACAAAAGTTTATTTAATAAATACAATTGCTACGAATTTATAATTATTAAAATGCAATGCATCAAGTACCAAAAACAATATATACTGGGTAGTCTAAATAACACATATTTTACAACACTAAGCTTTTTAGCGCTCATATGTTTGAATTAACCTGCAAGTTTTTGCAATTTTTCCGTTCGTTTACTTTTTTGTGCAAGAGCCAGTTTTGAGAGTAAAATTTTAATTTTGCCCAAAATTTACTCATCTACTGGATTTTACTGGAAAGTAAACGAATGGACCTTATATGTGTAGTTAGTTTTCACTTTGTCGTTCTGTTCTGTTGCGGACAAATCTATTGAAAATAGAATTCAACGTTAAGTGACAGCCAAAAGTGCGTATGTATTGGTTTGTTGTGAAATATTTTTCTCAAAATTTGAATCAGGGATGATAAAGTTGGTACTATAGTACTTTTTATGGTACTATTTGAACCTCAGATGTACCATGATACTAATATGACTCATTTAGTACGATTTACAAATTTTTCTATCTATGAATTTCTTGGTCCCTTTAAAATTCAATAATTATTAATTCGATTTGCAGTCCCATATGAACAATGAATTAATTCGGAACCAAACGCCGTGAATTTAATCAAATGATTTCACTGAGTGCGACTGATTACAGATGATTATATTAGAGTTTTATTAATCGATTAAACCAATTATTGAACTCAATCTCTAAGGGTCATTATTACAACTTGCCAATAGCTAAAGTTCGGATGTTATCTGACAGATTATTAGTTTTTCGTTATTATAAGTATACTTTAAGCTAAAAAAGACCGATAAGCTAAAGGGAAGATATTGTTGCCTTTAACTTTAAACGCAAGGTTTATGTGTTTAAAGTTGCCACATTTTCTGCTCCATAAAGAAGAAGAAGAAAACACCGAATTTCACAACCGAATTTCACAAATTATTGTTTGTTTGTAAACAAATAAATAAAAGTACGTTGCCACTACGTATTTTTATAAACCAATTCATAAACCAATAATCGGTTTTTAGTTTGGTGCTGCCACATTATCAAAAATATTAATTTTATTTTATTGGGAAGTTGTAATAACGAAAAACATTATAGCTCACTTTATTCCTCACTTTAGCTAAAGTTACTAACATTTACTTTAAAGGCAAGTTGTAATAACGGCCCTAAGGGTTATAATTATTATTAACTAATTTTGATTTTTAAAAAAGTAAATAATAAAAATCTTATAAAAATGTGAAATCGAATTTGTTTGCTACCAATCACAAGGATTGAATTCGCAAAAAACTGTGAGAAATGTAATTCAATACAGCAAGATATTAATAGCACATTCAAAAAATATTAAAAATTTGCTGAATTTAAGAAAAAAAATATTTAAAAAACTTTTTAAATCAATATCGGCTAATTTTCTTAGTACGCACTGCTCGTTTTTACATAGCTTTATGTACATTTTTCCGAAGAGTTTGGTATTGAAAATGAGCAAAATCGGTCCAGCGGTCCAAAAGTAATGAGTGACAATGTAAAAGTATCTCTAAATTTTCCATACAAATTGGTGTATAATGGACTGTATATTATTAGAGTTCATTGTAGTGCCTGGTGTATAAAATATAATGTCATATTTTTCCACCAGACGCTAAAAGGTGTATAATATTTTAAATTCACCGCAAATACTTTTTCTCCACAAAACTTTTTTTTTTCACCTCAAAAATAGTTTTGTTACCTCAAAAATGTTTTTCACGACACAATTTATTTTTTTACATCCAACAAAGTTTTTCACCTTAAAATTTTGTTTTCACCTCTTAACATATTTTTTTAATATATTTTTGTTGTTTCATTTGTAATTGTTAATTTTGGAGGGTACAAAGATTTGTTTGTTAATTTATATTTAATTTTTTTTATACTTGTGATGCCGAAAAAGTACTATTTTATATGCAGGTTGGTACTATTTTAAAATCGCATTTATCATCCCTGATTTGTTTATTTTTGGTTTGAGTGTCTTTTACTTTGTAAAACAGCTGATTCCTCTCACAGAAAAAGTAATTACAAAATATTACCTACAGAACAGAACGACACAGAACGGCAACAGAAAGTAACAACTAATGAGGCCTTAAGTCAGTTCTGAACCATTTTTGGGATTAAATAATTTTCATAAAATTTTTGTATCTTTTTATATTTTTATTTTTGGAAGTCAGGCTCATATTTTCGTTCAAAAAAATTTGTCATTTTTTGACAATAAAATTTTGAAATTTCAAAAATATGTGTTCTATTTGATTCATTTCTGACTCATTGAATATAAACCATCAAAAAACTATTCAAATTTTGTTGGCTGGTCATATAAAATATTTAAAATATATGTATATTCTAAAATTTTAACAACTTTTTGGCTCTATTTTAAATATTTTGTATAGTACGGGTAAAGCAAAAACTTTGTTTAAAAAAAAGTCGATTTTAACAAAACCATAAAAGATAGTAAGCCTGAAAAAGTTTATTTTTTGTCCTTTTATCATAAGTTATGGCGTGAGCAACATTATTTGAGTTTAAGCTAATAAAAACATTGAAAATTTGCAGATTTATCTACTGACAGGTCCTTACATGTTTCTGTTCGCGTCACCAAACTTTCTCAGAAAATCAATGCAGTATATTTAGCTAACATGAAGGGTATTTTATCGGTACACCCAATTTGGAATAAATGTGGAAAATAAAAATTAAATTGTGCATAAAAATTACCAAAAAAAATCTAAGGATTTATTCATTTAATCGTTTTAAAGCCTTAACAGTTTTTATCATAGTTGGCAAAAAAGATATATTAAATTAAACTTACTGTCGAAGTTATCTAAATGTGAATTTTTGTAAAATCATCTTTATTTTAAAGTGGTTGCTTTATCTGTACCATATAAAATACTTGAAATAAAAATTTAAAAAAACATGCATTCAAAACTTAAACATAAGAATATCCAACATCGGAATATCCAAAAAAAAGCAGGTATGGGTAAAGAAAGCATAAAAAAATCAAAAAGAAACAAAGAAAATTTGTCTTCTCAGTATTTTATACTTGTTAGCTTTTAAAATTGAGAGAACCCTTGCAAATAAGTCAAAAATTCTTATTTCTCTGAAAACTTTAGCTTAAAATTATTCGAGACGAAAAAACCGGTTTCTAGAACAATTTGAAAAAAGTCCTTGCTCAAAAACCGGTTTTAATAAATCAGAAAAATACATAATTCGGAAACCGTATTTGACAACTTAATTCACCCAATCACTCCAAACTACATGCTATTTTTAGAAACCGGGCTAAATTCATTATATGTCGATACTTTGAAGCTACACTTTGATTATATTAATAAGTTCTTCGCATGCCTAGCCATAGATTACCACGTATGCTAGCAGAAAAAGTCATAGCAAAGCACACTTACTGGGCTGAGGAGTGGCACATGTTATGCGAAAAAATTCAATTTGTCCCGGATAATAACGCTGATCCGTCCTGTATGCACTCGAAGTCAATTTTACAACCGTTTAAAAACTTATGAACGAAATAAACTAATAACTGATGCGAAAAACTCTCAACACCATGATTTATATTCGCAGTTAAATTACTGTATGAGTCCTATTTCAACTTCTGAATTATCTTCACGTGATACCAGTTTACTAATAAAATCAAGAGGTGGACTTCTAAATATAAATGCTCGACCCTTCAGAAGTAGTTCAGATGGCCTTTGCACACTTTGCAACTTAAATGCATCTGAAAACACCTTGCATATAATCGGTGTTTGTCCTATTTATAAGGAATTCAGGATTAAATATTTCAACAAAAATTACCTTAGCCCAATCGAAGTTTTAAATATACTTAACGGTCAGGATTACAATTACAAAAGCCTAGTCAACTATCTCGAAATTATTTTAAAATATAGAAGTCTAATATTAAATGAATTTGAATAGTTTACCTTTTTCTTTTTTATAACCAATCACATCTAATGTGTTAATAAATGTTACCAAATGTAAATCTCTAAGATTTATTTTATAATAATAAACTAATTGTTAAACAGCTTTATACTTGCCAATCTGGCTCACAACTTTAAAGTTATGCCAGTTATAGATAATTAATTATATATAAATTTCGAATATTGTAAATATTATATATTTTGAATATCTATTAAATAAATAAAATAAATTATTGCTTTTTATTTATTTTAAATAAACTTACCTAGAAAAAAAAAATTGTGTGCTACTAATTTGAAATTATTCTTTTTTAACATCTGAATTCGTACTGTTTCGTAGATTTTCTCATATGTTTAGTTTGAATATTCTGTAAATATTTTCATAAAATTTTTTTGAATTTTTTTAGAATTAGTCCCTATGGTCGATGAGCCCGGCCCGCCGCCAGCTAAAGTTGCTAAAAAAACGAATGCTGGTAAATCAAAACAGCCGACGAATCAACCAGCACAAGCGCAACAACAGAAATTGGGTGCTATAGCCACACCACCACCACTATCGACTACACCCGGTACTTCATCATCATCGCAACAAGATCCCTTCAATGCTGCCATTATCAGTAATAATAGTTCACAATCGTCAACAGCATCAACATCACAGCACTCGTTACAGTCAAGTGAATCTCAACCGAATTCCATGTACAGTCAGAATTTCAGTGCTGAGAAATTATTGGGACAACAACAGCAACAACAGATTGTACCAACTCTCAATGCACAACAACAACAACCACAGCAACAACCACAACCACATCCAGCACAGCAGCAACAACAAAGACCAACACCACCTCCCCATCAGCAGCATCCACAACAACAACAACCACCAACACCACAACAACAGCAACAACATCATCGCCACACACCCAATAGTCATACACCCGATTTACCACGTATAAATAGTTTCGGTGGTGGTGGTCCAACACAACCCGAAACACAATTTCATTTTGAACAAAGTGCCGCTGGCGGCCAATCATCTACTATAACAAATCCAGGTGCTTATCCACAACATCAAATAATCAATCAGTATCAACAGCAGCATCATCAACAACAACAGTTGCAACAAGCGGCCCAGCAACAACAACATATGCGTAGTCATACTCCACAAAGTCCACATCATCATGTGCAACATCAGCAACATTTCCCTTCACCGCATCAACAACATTTACAAACAGCTCAACAACAGCAGCAACATCAACAGCAATTGCAACAACAACACCATCATCAGCAAATGATGCATCAACAACAATTGCAGCAGCAACAACAGCAGCCACATCAGCAGAGGCAACATAATCAACAACGTTCGCCACATCCTCATCAAACACCAACACAACAATTGCAACAACAACATCAACAACCGATGCATTCACCACAACATGTACGTTTGCAATCACCAGCTCCTCAAGCTCATACACCACAACCTCATACACCGCAGCCACCATCTCATACACCACAGCCACCCCCAGTGGCTGCCAACCATCAACAACAACAGCAACAACAATATCAACCACAACCACAATGCAGTACCGATGCTTGGGGTAATATTAATTTTGTTGGAGGAGGTGGCAATGGACCACAGCAACAACAGCAGCAGCAGCAACATCCCTCAAATGCCAGTAATCATCAACAACAACAAAATAATGATAGTAATTTACCGGGTGACAAAGATAATCCAAATAAATTTTATATAGTAGATTCTTCCGAGTTTCTGGGTCTTCCAATGAATGTCGCAGGCGGCAATACACCAGGGGTGGCAGAAACTAATCAACTAAATAATGCCCAACAACAACAGCAGCAACAACAACAATCACCTATGGTTGCCAATAAACCAGCCCAGCAACAACAACACCAGCAGGAACAAAATTTGGGAGGTGATTTAATGAGTTTTCAGGTGAGTTGAAAAAAATACTTTTAAAATGATAAAAATATACCGAAATTCGGGCGATTTGGGACCCTACACATGTATATTCAAGAGCTTCTTGTCTGTTTGTTCAACAGCCTTTAAAAATAGCGATATATTTGTGGGAGTTGTTAATTTTCATTCTAATGAAAATTAAATTTGGCAGAACGTAGGATTAACAAGCTTGACGGTATGGTCCTGTTACCCGATTGATCACAGTGGCCATCCGTTGATTTGAGCGAACTTGCCACCGTTGGCAAAACGTTGACAGTTCAAAAATGATTCAAATTTCATTAGTTTTTAGAAATATAATAAAAAAAAAAAAACACATTTAAAAAGCAGCAGTACAGTTCCGTCTGATGTTATTCATGTACATCATAGTTAAATGTGTAAGGTAAAGGGTAATTTTTTAAGAGCTTTCGGATTTGATTTAAAAAAAAAAAACACATTAAATTTAGAAAAATGTATGAAATCTTTATTTGAGTCGATCTTTAAACATCTTTAAATATTTAATTATATAGATCGTTTACTATATAATTCAATGTTTAAAGAAGATTTCATGTTAATGTTGACCGCGGCTACGCCTCAAATGGTTCATACGCTGGTTCCAATTTTGGCATACTCTCTCCAACATATCGGCATATCTCTTCAACATAACATAACCGTCGAGGACTTGTCCCTATAGACAAGAGCCTTAGCATAGCCCCACAAAAAATAGTCTAAAGGCGTTAAATCGCACGATCTAGGCGGCCAATTGACCGGCCTCAAACGGGAAATAAACTGTTCACCGAACTCGCCTCCCCATTGTGTCGCGTGCTGTGTGACAATGGCACCGTCTTGTTTAAACCACATGTCACCCAAGTCCAGCTCTTCCATTTTGGGCAAAATCAAATTTGTAATCATCGCACGGTAGAGCTCGCCATTCACAGTAACGTTCCTGCCTTCGTCGTCTTTGAAAAAGTACGGTCCAATGATGCCACCGGTCCATAATCCACACCAAACAGTACATTTTTCTTAATGCATTAGCAGTTCTTGCAATGCTTTTGGCTGCTCTTCACACCAAAAACGACAATTTTGCTTGTTCATGTATCCATTCAATCACAAATGAGCTTCGTCGCTAAACACAATTTTCCGATAAAAAAGTGCATCTTCATCCAATTTTGCCAGCGCCCATTCACCAAAAGTTAGCCGTTGGGGTAGGTCGTGTGGCTTCAATTCTTGCACCAGCTGTATTTTAAAAGGTTTTACACCCAATTCCTTCCTCAAAATTTTCCACGTAGTGAAGAAACAGAGGCCCAATTGCTGCGAACGGCACCGAATCGATAATTCATGGTCATCAACAATACTGGCGGATACAGCTACAATATTTTCCTCTGTCCGCACTCTACATATGCGTGTTGGTGGTTTAATGTTCAATAATGTAATTTTGGTGCAAAACTGAATCACAAGATTCCGAATAGCCGCCTCAGAAGGTCGCCCAAACTGACCATAAATTGGAAGAAGTGCACGATGAACTTTCTTAACCGAGCATGAATTTTGATAATAAAATTCAATAATCTGCAAGCGTTGTTCGTTTGTAAATCGATTCATGGTTAAATTATAGGCCAAACTGAACATGTTTAACAGTAACATGCTACACGAAAACAGCTGAGCTGCCAAAAACAGTGTTGCCAAAAATAAAGTTGCTAAAAAATCAGCCTATATAATAAAATATATAAAAAAAGAATGTTTCTAATTGGTTGTAAAATTGGTAAAAATATTGGCAATGATTGAATTGGGGCGACACTGTCAAAACACATGCTTCACAAATAAAATAGTGCTTTTCTAGTACAATATTAGTTGTACCATTGGTAATTTTTAGCACGGTGGGTTTTACAAAAATATCAGTTGTTTGCCAGTTCTATTTTTTTTTGTACCAAAATACACCTATTTCAAAAGTTAGTGTTTACCAGTATATAATTTTTAAATCAAGTACTTTGATAGCACATTTTTCAAACGTTTACAAAGCGTCCAAAGTACTAGTGCCTTTTTTAAAAAACTGAAAAATTTTGTATACTAAGAACCTAATTACTACCAGGGTATTTGAAAAAAAATATTAAGAATCTATTGGTGTTATTTATTACAAAAGATTATTTTTTAAATGTGAGAGAATTTGAAGAAAAAGTTTATGAAATCTAAACGTTTATCAAAAACAAGAAATGCTTTAAGTACTCAGATTAATAGATTTTAGATATAGAATTTAGATTATTAACGAAACGCAAAATCGTTAAACATATTTTAAATTTTGAAATACTTAAAAACGTAAATGTCAAATTTATATTTATAACTCTTCTAGAACATGTGGCCACAAACAAATCAGCCCACAAATCAAATGGCCTATAGTGCCAATGGTGCCCAACAACAGCAACAATCTCAACCACAGCAACAACAACAAGGTGCTTCCCAACAACCCTCAGCAGGTGTTGCCAGTGTTACTGCCACAGATCCACATAATTACAATAACATTGGCAGTATTTTAACGAATCTCATTGATAACAATCCGAATCCCATGGAATATAATTTCGAATTAATGCAGCAACAGCAACAACAAGGATCTGGTGGTAGTGGCACAACAACACCTAATAGTTCGCAACAAAGTCAACCGCATACCCCACTAAGTGTCCAACAACAACAACATCATCAACAACAACAACAGCAGCAACAACAACATCAACAACAGCCTGCTGCGGCTGCATCGCCATATGGTTTACAACCAACACCGGGAGCCAGTGGCCTTATACGTCATGCTGGTGTTTATGGTGCACCCTCATCTATATATGATCCCCATCCCCATCATCCGGCTCATCATCCAACTAGTTTAGCCGAAATGAATGAACAACAAAAGAATAGTTTTCAGCCTTATCATCCACATGCGGCACTACAGCCACATGCCCATGCTTTAGGTGGTCATCCCCTAGCACCTACGGCTCATCATCCATTGGCAGCTGCATCGCATCTCTTGCCACCACCTCCACCACATGCTGGTCATCATGTTTACGATCGTGGTGGTTATCCCGTATTGGGAGCGGATGAAGCTAAAGCCGTACTGCCTCCCATTAGCGATTATATGCATCATATGCAGCAACAACATGTCCAACAACCCGATTTGTTGTACTATCCAGTGAAAAATGACTGACATTTAAAATAGGTCATGCCACCTGGTGGGGCTGGAAATCAACATCAACAACAACATACGAGAGGTCAAGTCTATCATCATGGCTTACCTCCACCGCCGTCTAATTCCCATCATCATCACCATCATCAATATGCAGCACAAGCTCCGCATCAATTTCCATATCATCATCCTCATCATCCACTGCAACAACAGTATCAAAGAGGTAAGACGGCATTAGCAACCAATCCACATACCACCCATCCTCACCATGTCCATGGCCATACACCACATACACAGTCTGAGCTGTTGCATCATTGGTGGCCACCACCATCTAGTGCACCAGTGCCTCCCACCATGCCTACATCACAAGCATCTTTATCATCTTCATCCTCAGCATCAACATCGGCATCATCATCGGCAGCAGCAACAACTACAAAAACTAAGAGAGGCGATGTTTTATTTTAAATTGTAAGTTTATTTTTTATTGTTTTATTATTTTTTGTATTCTAAATTAGTTTAACGTGATAGTTTAAGTAAATAGGAATGACGACTTAAGCAAACACATCTTTGAAGTGATTTGTAAAGTTGAAGAATTTGAAAAGATGTCAAAAGATTGTCTAACGATTTCTGGAAAGAAGAAATGTCTGTAATGAAATACAATCATTTTAGAAATTTATTTTAGAAAATTTATTATTTTAAACATTTTTCATTTTATTTTGCAAAATTTCAAGTTCTAAAAGAAATTGTAGATATTTAATTAGACAATTTTGATATACATTGAAGTCCGATTGCAACAAACTAACAGGGGCAGAACATTTTAGTTCTTATAGCTATCTGCAGCATAAAAGTTCGTGGTGGGACCACAAATTTGATTAAAATTTGCTTGTTTAAACCGACGTTTGTTAAACCCGTACTTTACTATACGATTTTTGTATAAAAAATTGCAATATCTTTTATTTTAGAATTATAGAAGTTATATAATGTAAAACGGTTTTTTCTAAAATGACAAAATTGCATTAGTTTTGCATGTTTCAACGAAGTTTTTTATACATACAAATTTTAAAACAATATATTTTCTTTTAATTTTTTATGGTAGTATCGATAAAACCATCAGCAACGTTTGGTTATCAAATTTGTTTAATAAATATGCAGCATTAACAAGAAAATCCGCGAAAATCTCAGATTTTACTATTTTTGCTCAATTTATCATCATCACATTTTGCAAAAGATCAAAGCATTTTTGTACATAAGCATAAAGACAATTCTAATCAATTATTTCGTTTAAAAAAGATAAAAAAAAGAAATTGAGGTTTATCGGAAGAACTCGAAATGTGCCTAAAATGTATATGACAGCATAGCGAAAAAGGATGAGCTATAAGTTGATGTTTTAGTATAATATGTAGATAGCACAAAAAGTTAATATTTGCGAAAGTTAGTTTAACAAAAGCTTTCATTATAGTGGATGTCAACAGAATATTTTCAAATTTTATTTTTTAAAAATTTTCACATATTTGTATGAATTTTAAAATAAAATTTGAAAATATATTGTAGACATTCACTGTAATGAAAGTTTTTTATTTAAGAGAAAATATCTTATTTTTAAAATTTTATGTAAAACATGCAAAACTTTAATTCAATTTTACGAAAAATCTGACCCATAAGTGCAACAACGCCATTAAAATCAACATGGCCGAAATATTTAGTATCAGTGGTCGGTACTCTTGTTTTATTTTTCGAGTTGCGCAGTGTTATCAAGTGTGTCCCAAGATCCTAATAAAATGATTTCAATGGAATTTGTTAGCAATTCTATAGAAGTAATTAACATTCAGAATATTTTAGACATAATATTTTAGTTTCAATATAAATAAGGGTCCGATTCGGTATTTTAAAATAGTATGGACAAATATTGGTAATGCTTGTATTGTAGGGGTAAATGTTTTGTCCCTACAATTTTCCATTTACAAAATTTGTCCAAAATTTGTCCGAAATTCTTAAAAAATACCAAACAGTGACAGTTTACCGTTTTTTTTTTTTTGCTTGACTCTTCAGTCGGACATTACAATCTAGCAATTTTCCATAGAACAATGTTCTGAAAATCTGGATAATGTTATTCAAATCTAACAGTTTTACTATTGGAAAGTGACGAGGAATTATCAATGTTCTCAAAATCTGAGGAGTTTTCTTCAGGAAAATGTCCTCAGAATTTGAGAAAATGTCCCTATAACACTATTCGAAAATTGTTTTAAAGGACCTTTTGCAATACATGTTTTCCGCATAACTTTGTTACGCTGAACACAAATCTGTCGAGATATTTCGTCTTTTAGATTTTTTTTGAACAGCCTGGTTTTAAGCATGGCGTGTTTTTTAACTGCTAAAAAACAGTGGGTTTGATGAAAAATTTCCAAGCAATAGCACTCAAACAATTCGAAAAAAAAATTCGAATTCGTAAATCTTGTACCTTTCGTAAAAAAGGAAATCTTACTTTTAGTGTACGATACAATGGTACGAACCATATAATAGAAGAAATTTAAAAATTGTATGCATATTTTTCTTTTTTTAAATATATGCTAGATTTTCGAATTCGAACATTTTTTTTCGAATCGTGTTAAGCGGTAACCCACCAGGTTGAAGATCTGAATACAGGGAATACAGGAATTTGTTTTTAAGGCTTTGACACGCGATTAAATATGTAAAATATTCTACGTTTAACCCAATTAAAGCTCTCTGACTTTTTCTCGAATTGGTTTCTATTTTACAGTTATACTTTGGTAAAAGTAATAAAAATTAATTACATAAATCGGGTTTGAGAGGCCAAGATTTTCTTTAAAATACTTGAAGCTAACTCGAAAAAATGTTTGATATTTATTTGACTTTTTTTCGTTATTTTTAATATCAAAAAAGTGTATTTAAAAACTAAAATCCTTTCAAACATAAAAGCACCAAATTCCAACCACGAAATAAATAAGAAAAGGGGTTTGAAACGAAAACAAATTTCGACAAATGTATTTCATTAGCTACACAGTCTAAATAAGATAGACTTATTTGTTTGCCATAAATGTGATGTAAACCACCTTTTTAAAGTATACAGTTGCGGTCACAAAAATACTACTACATGAAGTGAAAAGTTCGTCGCCTAACAATGAAAAACCAGTTTTTTGGATTTGAAATCAATTTTATTCTTCAATGTAATCTCCTTTAAGTGAAATGCACTTCTTCCAACGATCCGCTAACATCTCGGTACCCTTGGAAAAATGCGATTTGTCAAACTCTTCAAAATAGACTTCCGATATGACTTCTTCATTTGTGGAAAATCTTTTTCCCTTTAGCCATCTTTTCAAATTTGGTAGCCATATCTGGTAAATACAGGCCATATCTGGTAAATACAGGCCATATCTGGTAAATACAGGGGTGGGACAGCAATTCTTAATGTAAATCTTTCAATTTTAATGAAGCCAAAACAGATGAATGCGCCGGTGCATTGTCATGATGGTACAAGATTTGTTTCACATAAAATGAGCGTTCCAAGATTGAGGTTAATTTAGAAATTTGAGTTTGATTATATCGTGTGAACTGACCGAAAGAAAAAAATTAATTCAAGTATATAAGGTCATCATTGTGATTAATCCCACGATTGTGAGCTTTGATGTTTTCTCCTAAAACTGCAAGTATTTCCAATATTAATAGAATTATTAAGATAAAAAGAGTCCTATCATATTTTAAACTAAAGTATATTTCATAAAATATATAATACATAATCACTTTTTAAATTATTTGCCAATAAACTTGAGAAATCAAGAGCTTTTTGAGACCCATGCATACAGCTTGCTTTAACATAGATAAAAAATTAGCAACCTAATAATTTAGAAACATACGGCGTCATATGGATATATGACATTCAACGCTGAATGTCATCAAATGGGTAGATGGCTTTCAATGCAACAGAACAGTTTATTTGACTCACTTTTTGACTGCACTTAATAAGTTATTTCTTTCTGATGAAATATTGAATTTTTATGTAGCTGTCATACGTCTATTAAAGCGGAAAACTTTGAATTCTTTTTATCCTGTAGTACTACTAGGGTCCATAATTGGTTTGTCATGTTTTTGTGTGGATGAGCTTATTATTTAATAATACAGTAAAACCCGGTTAAGACGATCTCCGAGGGACCAAAAAAAATAGTTCGTCTTAAGCGGGTTTTTTTTAACGATAAAAAAACAAGATTTTTAGATAAATAAAAAATAAAATTAGCCTTTCATGCATTCACAACTAAAAATTCAATTAAAATTCTTCATTTAAAAAAAAAAAAAAATCTGTTATTTTTTTCTGAATCACTGAATTAACGATTCCATTCGTTATAAGTTTTTCTATTACCAAAATATGATTGTCAGGTGCTTCGGCACACGATTTTGTTCGAATATATCACTTGATAAATTTTTAACATCGGCAGGATTAACAATTTCCAATATTTCTTCACCTGATACAGTATGTGACGTCAAAACATTAGCATCTATATCTAGAAAGTCATCCACGGATATGAAATTCATATTAGGTCAATCCCATTAAACGGATAAAGAGTGTACTAAACATGATAATTTGTATGAAAACGAGTTTTTGCGACTGCTTAAAACAGTTCGTAATAACCAAGGGTACGTATTAACCGAGTTCGTATTAAAAGATGTATTTTATATGAAAATTGTTGCCAAAACGTCGGGACTTTTAAATTAGTTCGTCTTAACCGAGTTCGTCTTAAGCGAGTTTTACTGTAATAGATATTAATTTTTTCTGTAGACCCATGTGAAAATTGATTTGTATATGAAAGTATATGAGCATATATGGATCATATATGAGCATATATGAACACATATGATCACATACGACCATACACCCTCAAATTTCGGATCCGAACATATATGGTAATATATGAGATCATATTTGGGCATATATTGAACCATATATGAACATATACGGTCAGCTATACCCATATATGAACATATACAAGCCCATATATGTTCATATACGATCCCATTTTCACCTGAGGAGTTTAGTTATTTATACAACTTTTAAGGTTTTTACTGAAGCAAACAAAAAATGGAACTGGCCTGATGAAGGAGTGAGCATATGTTGATAATTGAACACCCATTGCAATAAATATCATGTTATACATTTGCCACAATCTCTGCTAACGATATTTATCGGTTTGACGTGATTTTTTTTCTTTCAAAATATGATCTTGTTATCTTTCTCTTATCCTGTAAGAAGGACTGAACATGCAATAATACAACTAATAATAGTGCGAAACCGTCAAGGGAAACTGCGAATTCACCAAGTGCAAAAATTTAATTTAGTTGTTCATTCAAAAGTAAATAAGAGTTTAAATTTTTTTTAAAGTTTTGTGCCATTTTTTTATTTTTCTTACACCGAAAAAAATCCATGCGTTATATATACGAAAATCGACGTACATTGTACGATATATTTCGTTGTTTCGCACCACGAAAGGTTGGTGTAAAATATACGAATACGTACGAAAGTATTTTGTACAACGCAAGAAATAAATTTAATTTTTTACGAAATACTTTTTTATATATTGTATTACGAAAGAATTGTTTCTACCAGCGCTTCGAAAATAAGGAAAGGGATATCCGAACAAAATATATGAACATTTTTACAGAGTTTAAAATTTAGCATATCAAAAATGTTTGTTTAATATCTGCTAGCAAGATATATTGAACACATTAATTTTTCTCAAATTGCTAGCAAGATATATTCAACTGTGGTGATAGCGTGTCCACATTAGATATTAACTTTGATATTATATGTGCGAGAACGTTAACAGAATAAATTAATTAAATTATCAATGTTCATATTAATGTTTAAGGTGAAGAACACGTATTCATATTTATATCATGTCTTCTCATAAGTTTCTAACTCCCGTTGAGTAAATACGGCCGTTTATTCATTCAAATTTTAACTATGCGATTAAAAAATAACTTTAAATTGATTTATAACAGTTAAACAATTTTAAATACACTTTCTTCTTGTATTTTTTCAGTTTTAGACGTTTAACTTTTATTTATTTTTTTGTTTTTGTGTGTGTATTTTGACAGCTCATATCATGATATTGTTGTTTAGAGAATTATCATAACAAACACTATTTTGATATCAGATATGATACTAACAGTAACAGTAATGTGTGGTCCACACGTAATATAATTCTCTCTGAGATTGAATTTGAAGTTTGCTGACAGAAAAATATTAAATTTAATATCTAATGTAGACACATAAAGTGTGTTCGATTACTTTCCCAGTAAAGTCCAGTAAAAATTACTCAGTAACAAAATTACAGAGTAAGACAAATTTACAAAAAAGTAAACGAACGGAAAATTTGTAAGAATTGGTAAAAATATATAAAACAGCTGATATTAAATACCAAATATTAAAAAAAATCAATTGGTCGTTATGGAAAAGATAAAAGTTAATTGAAATTGTCTACCAGAAATAATTTAGAATGTTTTTTTTTAATTTCTTCCATAATTAATTCTCTTAAATTTTGCGCTTCAAATCCATAAACAATTAAAATTTAATTTAATATTTGTTTTTGTTTACTAAAAATACAAGCATATTTTTTCTATCATATGTTTTTTTCTTACAAATTCTTACTAGCAAAAATTTCTCCAGTAAAAACTTGTGAGTTTTTTTTGTCAACAACCTGTCATTTTACTCTCTCTTCTTACTATTTTTTACTGAGTATTTGTGTAAACGAACACCTTCCAGTAAGAACTTTTACAAATTTGTACAAATTTTTGCGTAAGCGAACAAACTTATAATGTAGACATATTTTGTTATTCTATGGTAATATTTAATATTGTATGTTGTGCTGATGTGGCTGTGTCAAGACATACATGTACACATTGTGTTTTTTATTCATTAACGTATGTATGTACAAAGCATTAAAGTAAAGTTCGGGGAACCCCATTTGCTACACTATTAAATTTCATTAAATATGCTCACCACAGCAGCAAGAAATATTTAATATTTTCATACCAACACATAATAGGTCCATTCGTTTACTTTTCCAGTAAAATCCAGTAGATGAGTAAATTTTGAGCAAAATGAAAATTTTACTCTCTTGCACAAAAAAGTAAACGAACGGAAAAATTGCAAAAACTTGCAGGTTAATTCAAACATATGAGCGCTAAAAAGCTTAGTGTTGTAAAATAAGTGTTATTTAGACTACCCAGTATATATTGTTTTTGGTACTTGATGCATTGCATTTTAATAATTATAAATTCGTAGCAATTGTATTAATTAAATAAACTTTTATGGAAGCTTTTGTACCTGTTTAGTTTGTACATGACTTTTAATTTTGTTTCTAGTTAAATAACATACGAAAATACATGAATACTTTATTTTTGATATTCGGTACCCTGAATAATATGCAGTAAGAATTATTCATATATTCATTAGCTTTACATCTCTAATATATTAATGTAAATAAAAACAATTAACAGAGATATTAGAAAACTGATAAATTGTTTCTATAATAATTGTAACTGACTACTTTAATTTGTTTCTGGTTGAAAATAATTATTTTTAGTTTTTGCCGCCCTTTTAATTCAGCTTTTAATCTTTTAAATGTTTTTATCACTAAATGTATGCTTATTTTTGTTTGTTTACTTAACTTAATCATATGTTTTTGTTTTCTACTGGATTTTACTGGATTTTACTGGCAAAAATTTGTCCAGTAAAAATTTGCAGGTTTTTTGCTGACAACTGTCACTTTACTCTCTTAGTAGATGCTCTCTTTTGCAAATTTATGTGTACGCGAACGCATTTCAGTAAAATCCAGTACAAATTTGTACAAATTTGTGCAAATTTTGGTGTAAACGAATGGACCTAATATCAAAAATGAATTCCACAGAACCAGATAAATGAACTGCGACAGCACTATAAAATTATACAAATGAAATACAGCTATTTTGCTGTAACAGCGCACAATCAAAACAAAATACACATAAGAAATAATTTCATAGTATAATGTGCCAACAGTTTGAATATATCTTGCACGTTGCTATTAAATTATGAAATTTCAAATTTTAGCAAATCACGACTACTACAGTATTAATTTTAAACTTTGCATTTTTATTCAATATAGTAGTAATTCAGTAAAATTAAAATAATATAATTAGTCAAATCTGAAAATATTGCATATTTTTTTTCGTTAGTTTCTTAAAAAAACAAAAGCCTTTAAAATTTGCCTTTCGTAAAAAAAAATAAACTTTCTAATATACAGTCGAAACTTCCATAACTCGAATCTTCATTATCCCAAAAAAAAAACTTCGACTTACGGAGACTTCGAGTTACAGAAAAAAATTTGAAAAAAATAATCAATTGCAAGTAAGTGTTTTATAGTTTGAATTTTTTATTTAAAACAGGTACGAACTGAAAACTACATACCAAGTTACAATGAAGTAAAATATTTTGGGTTAAAGTTTACTTTTTCGGGCACACCTAAAAAAAAAAAAAATAAAAATTGGACCCTATCTGGAATAAAAAAAGAAATTTTTTATGTGACGTTAAGGCCCTTGGAGCCCTCCAGGGGGGAAAAACCATGAATATCCCAAGCTTTTGTTACATGATTGATATAATCCAATAGTGAAATATCGTGTTTTTCGTTTGCCTCTATGCGCTTTAGTGTTTCTTTTCCTATTTTGCTACGATAGAAAATTTTCAAGTTTTGAATAACTCTCCGATCAAGAGGTTGTAATTTAGACGTCATATTCGGTGGAAAAAATGACAATTCAATGGTATTCAATTTGCTTTGTACGTCTTTTGGATGTGCTGGACAATTATCAATAAACAATAAAATTTTTCGGCCACTACTTTGAAAGTGCTTATCTAATTTTAGAACCCATTCTTCAAAAAGTTGTCCAGTCATCCAGGCCTTGGAGTTTTCTTTATAATCTACGGGTAACCACTTAACACCAAGAAAGCAGCGAGGTTTTGCACTTTTTCCAATCAATAGAACTTTAATTTCAATTGACAAACATTTTAAAACACGTTTAGTTACCATGATAATAAAATAAAATGCGATTTTAACATTTATCATCTAAGGCGAATGACATTTATGCAAAGTACTGATACTTACGCAAACAAAAAGAAGCACATGATGTACAAAAAGGGATTTCCCCGAAAAAGAGCAAGCAAAATATATAAACCAACTAAACAAGCAAAAGAAAGCAAAATAAACAAATCAAAACAAAAAAGCAAAACCAGTAAACCAAGCAAAAAAAAATCGAGTTATAGAATTCGTATGTATATCTTTCGTTCGAGTTATGGAGAACTTCGAGTTGTGGAAGTTCGAGTTACGGAAGAAGAATTGTATGTTATTTATTCTCTTAACGCTACTGCCAACCAAATTAGTTCGAGTTAGAGAAAATTCGAGTTAGAGAAATTCGACTTATGGAAGTTCGAATACGAATGATTTAGTTAGTTTCGTAAAATATTTAAAGGCTGAACTAAATTTATTTTCGTAAATTGATTGAATGTTTCGAAATAAAGCTACGAAAGTTTTTTTTTTTTTGTAAAAAGTTGCAATGATTTTTTTCAGTGTAGTTCATGTAATTTGTGTTCTATATTAAGGATTTAACAAAATTTTAAAATGGTATACTTAAATTAAAAAAAAAAATATAGTATATATTTTAAATGCACTTTGAGCTACAGAATATATTTTTCGAATCGAGTTACTCGGTAACCCACCAAGTTCATCAAGCAAATAAATAATTGTTTAGGTTATTTCTATTCGATTGAGTAATTGTAAACACAACATCGCAGCAGTGAAGACTTTTATATAATTTTAAAGGCTTCATTTTTCGAACGGATACATAACCAAAACAGATTTTAACTGCCATGAAGAATTTAATGTGCAACAAAAATAGTAAATCAAATTTGTTATCTCTTTTTTACACATTAAACACATCCCAGCAAAAAATAGTGCTTACCCAGAAGCGATTCCGGAAGGCATTATTTGATAACGAAGCGCTTCAAAAGCAAATAAAGAAGGTATTATTTTTGTTCGCGATGTCCCACTTGGTATGTCTCTTTGAAAGCGCTTCTTTCATGTGCTCTCAGAAGCAATAAATTCATACCTTCTTAGGCACTAAGAAGCGCTTTTTTGTATGTTAACAACATTAGTGCTTCATGGTATGCATACTTTATTGCTTTATTGTAAGCAGTGAATAATTGCTTCAAAGAAGTCATTCTGGGAAGCACGACAGAATGCCTTCCCTAATTGCTTTATAGTATGCAAGGCGGTGAAGCGCTATTTTGGAAACATACAAATGTAGTTACTGCTTACCAATTCCAGGTTATTTTTAATTTTTTATTTATTGCTTTATTTCATCTATCGGGTTAAAATCCCTTACAAATTACATTTAAATACATATTTCATACAAAAAAACAAAAATAACAATAGCTTTAGTCATCAGTAAAAATTGTGTGACTAAAGTTTAACCCTCCGATGAGTGACAGTTCTGAACTTCACGGCCGTGTGAAAAGGTCCCTACGAACCTTTTTTGTAAATCATGTTTTTTTCATATAAAAAATTTTTTTTTGATTTTTTTTTTTTTGTTTTTATTGTTTATAACTAAATTCTACATACAAAAATAATTTTTTCAATTTTTTTAATTTTTTGTTTTTTATCATCATCCCTAATGTCTTTGTGTTCAGAACAAATAAATTATGTGTTGAAACAATAAAAAAATTATAATGACGCCCAAAAACATGCATTTATTAGTGAAATTCAGTACAAGGTCCATACGGACCTATTCACACGTCCGCGTACTATTCTCACTAAAACCTCAATAACTCCTAAAGTAATGATCCGATCGGCTTGATTTTTTTCCAAAAGATGCGCAACAAAATACTCTTGGAATACAGAGTAACTTTGTGGGGGGGGGGGGGGGTTGTAGTGGCCGAAGTAGGAGTAATTTCAGTTTGAAAAGGCAAAAAGGTCCCTAGGGACCTTCTCACTCATCGGAGGGTTAATGCATATCCTCGTCCAGCAAGTTCGATACTACCCTCTTCAATTCACGTCTACCAGTATTAAAATCAATTCGGTCAGATACCGAATTAAATAAAATAATACATCTATATATTGGCTCATTCCTTCCATAGTTAGTTCTATGGAAAGAAGGCTCAAAAAAGTGATTTACCCTTAAAAGCCTGACTTTGACGTGAAATGGTAAAATGGATAACAAAGAAGAGCAATCTATTTTACAATCCATTATATCCTATACACAAAAATAACGCTTTGGAATTTTCTACGAATCAATAACGTTTGTAAATTAAGAGATTGACATCTCTCCTTGTATTTAGGCATATTATCAAAAGTATACTGCTTTCTGAGAGCAAATCTCGAAAAGCGTTTTTGGATTTTTTTCAATCCGATTAATATTCACGTCGTAAAAAGGATTCCAAATTACACTTAAATATTCTAAATTATAGAATGATGGGATAGCTGACGGATAGTAAATTCGGTTGATTAAAAAAAAAATTCGATATATCTTGGAATAATTGATCGAAATAACAATTACGGTTCAAGCAACTATTTGTAAACCCAGGTGAAAAAGTTCATTTATTGTCATATATGGCTACATATATGAGTTCATATATGTTCGGATCCGAAATTTGAGGGTATATGGACATGTATGCTCATATATGGACATATATGAATGTTCATATATTGTCATATATTATTAATTTTCCTATATTCTCGTATATAAAAAAGCTTTTTTAGTTTTTTTTTTCCAAAATATTCTGTTTATTAAAAAATAAAGCTATTATAATTATAATAAAAATATTCTACGCCATTTTTAATTGTATCTTAAAATTTAAATAGTTCTGTTTAGTTTTCCAATTATTCTGAAACACAACTAAAAATGGGAATGTGGGAGAATATTTTATTTTTTAAATACAAAATATAACAATAAATAAATCCAATTAATTCATCTGGTTTAACCAGTTTTTGAATACTGAGATCAAAAACTTTGGCTTAAATAAAGTTTAGCCGCATGTTTCCAAAATTAATGAAACTTTTCCACGCTGAATCTGCCGATAGTAAAATCTTTTGGTGGACCTTATTCGGGAGGGAGGGGTTCAAATTTGAAGTTTTGTTTTGCGATTTTATATAAAAGTTTTGAATGTATTGTCATCATTTAGGCATCATCGGAAAGGTTTTTTAAATGTCTTTTCAAAGAATAATATATCTCCATTCATTAACCCATTATGAGTCAGTTTAACATTTTGTATTTTTTTAATTTTTTCCTGTTTTTTCAGAACTTTTGTATAAAATCGCAAATCAAAATTTCAACTTTGAACCCCTCCCCCCGGAAAGAGGGTGCGTTTTTCCTAATAACTCATTCTCTGCAATCGTTTTTATGAATTAATAAAACATTAATTTAAATATTTTTGTTAAGAACTCGTAGACTGGCAGAGTAAGGGTTAAAAATAAAAAAAAATCATCCTCATATATGGTCATATCTGATCAAAAATTAAAACATATTAACCATATATGGAATAATATATGGAATAATATATGAATTCATATATGGAGATATATGGCATATATGAACCAATATATGAACCAATATATGCAATATATTATCATATATCATCATATATGGTGTCATACATATCCATATATGAACTTTTCATTTAAATGTATTTACCCATATATGCTCCCATACATTACATATATGTTCATATATGCTCATATATGGAACCATATATGCTCATACATGAAACCATATATGGCAATATATGATCATATATGAACTTTTTCACCTGGGAAGTTTCAATTTATATTGAACTAGCTGACCCGACAAACGTTGTTTTGCCTTCAAATTTTATTTTCATTGAAAGTCTGGTTCCGTTACAAAGTCGTGGTGGATTGATTTTTGATATTCACACAATTTATATGAAAATGACTTATGTTCAGAAAAATCACCACATCTCGACCAAACGAAAATATTTTTAAAGAATTTTTTTTTAAAACCATCTTCATTGCATGTTCTACAAACGTATTCAGCCATTTTTTATTTTATGCAGCCGCTCTCGAGTTATGGAGTGACAATCAAAATGTACACTTCTTTTTATATATACATAGAAGATAACATTTGCATTTCAAAAAAAATATTATATTTAAAGTATTCTGAAATATTTTCACTTAATTTACAAATAAATTTCTCTCAAATCGTTTTATTACTTACTCTAATATTTATTACCACTTTTTTCTTTCTACAAATCAGAAGACAACAATAATCTTTTGTAACTAAAAAAATAATATCCTTTATTTGATAAAAAAAAAAAATAATAAAAATTTAAGCAAAATATGCTTTATAAATACTATATTATATTTCATAAACATTACACATATTTTAATGAAAAAAAGAAGAGTTGTATGTAGCAATAATATAAATTTGGAAAAATATAAAAATAATTGAATTAAATTAAAAATTCATTAAAACAAATTACTACGTACTATACTACTTTTATTATAATAATGCATATTGCTTTAGATGTATAAGTAAAACACAAAAAAAAAAATATGAAAAATATTATTAATTAAAATATATAATAATGAAAATTAAATTATTGTAAGTGTATGTATTATGCTAAAAATAATAAAAATAAAATAATTGTATAATTTTATGTTTCATGTATTGCTTATTTGATTTAATTGATAATACAAAAAAAATAGTAATGACATAATAAATAATTTGTTAAAAATTTGCTTTATTAAAAAAAAAGAAAACCTTTAAAAAAATAATAATGAACAAATTTTTTTTTTTTTTTGTAGAATTTAGTGCTTTATATTTTATATATAAAATGATAAATCACACATTAAGCCAGTTTTTAAATATTTTCTTTTTTTTATTTAATTAAATTTTAATCATTATACTTCAAGTAAATCATTCACAACAAAATGAAAGAAAAAAAAAAAAAAAAAACAAAAAAATATTTTAATAAAAAAAAAATCATCTCTTTTTAAAATAAGCAATAATTAGTAGGTCTTTAAAAATTAATGTATAAAAAAATAGTGTATTTTATTATGTTTTAAACAAAAACTTATATATAAATGATTTTTATTATAAAATATCTTTATTTTTAAAATTTCTCTTAAAGAACAAATTGTATAAAAAAAAAATTAAAACTGTTTTAAACACACACATTAAAAAACACAATTATTTAAGTACAAGTTTGCTAAACCTAATCTCTCTTCCTAAATTCCCCTCATTTTCCTTCCCTTTGATGCCCCAACGACCAGGGTACATACAGATTGTAAATGGTTTACGAAGCTGTACCCTAACCTCACTTTATTATAATTTAGTTTTTCAAAAAAAAAAAAAATATTTTTCTTTCCCCTGCCCCCCTCCCCTCTTTTCTACTAAATGTATACTCGTATTCAGTAAAAATTATATCTGTTTTTTGTTTACATATTTTTTGTGAATTTTTTTATAGATTGTTTTTTATTATTTAAGATTTTTTTAATTTATAAAAATATTTTACAGATTTTAAATTTATAAATAATAATAAAGGATTACAATAATACAAAAATGAAACGTTAAACTTATAAACCAATAAAAAAAAACATATATCTTAATATATAAAATAATGGATATAAAACATTTTAATAAAATAAAAATTATGCCCTAAAATTGTAATTTAAAAACATAAAAAAAAAACGTTTGTATATTAAATAAAAAAGAAAAATTATAAAAAAAATAATAAAAAATTTTGTATTTTCTTCAATTTTATCTGTAACGAAAAGCTTTTAAAATTAACCCCTTCACTACGACTCTTTGTTTATGGATATATGTATTTCTATTTTGGCTTCAGATTCTTTCAAGTGGTTCTCAAATTAGAAAGAAATAGTAACAGTGATGCAAGCCGCTGGTCGTCAGCCGGTTAGCCGCCGACATGTTTTTTTTAAGCCGACGCCGCCGCCGACACTATCGGCTTGCATAGGCAATCGGCTAAGCCGTTTGACATCTTCGACCATAATTACACAAAAAAAATTTTTCTTTCAAAAACTCCAACGACTGTGAGTGGCAAACAATTGTGTATTAATACGAGCACAACAAATTTACTGTTTTCGCCTGCATGTGCTACACACAAAAAAAAAAATCGTTGCAAATAACTAGGATCATTTCAACTAATAAAGTTTTTTCGCATAAATTATTCAATAATTAAGTAGAAACAAGTAAAAACTTGGTAAAATGTTACTACCCAGCCAGAAAAATACGAACGGCAAAGCATTGGCCCAGTGCTTTCAACGGTGGTATGAGCGTTCGATATCTGAAGATTTAAGTGCTTTGCCAACCCCAAAATGATAACACCGGGCTGGGCTTTGCCGTTCCATTTTTAAAACGTTGGCAAATCACTCGCAATGAGCGCTTTGCCAGTACCAAAACCATACTTTTAAAACGTTTTCACATAAATTTTGTAAATAAACTTTTTTAGTTGAAATGCTCCTAATTACTTGACAAAAATTTTTTGTGTGTAAGTTTTTGAATTGCCGTAAACAAACGATATTTTTTTGTTGTGAAATAAATATAATATACCAAAGGTCCCTCCCTTAATATATAAGGCATGTGATGAATATCGAAAACAAAAAACGATCGGATTTTCAAACGTTTTAAGATTTATATTAAAAAAATTATTTTTTTTATTGCCTTAATTAAACGTTTTGGGTGATACAAACCGATGTACATTTAAAAAATGTAATCCAATTTTATTTTGAAAAAACTAAAGTCTAGACTGAAAATCTGGTCGTCAATGTTTTATGGCGAATATGGTTAAAAAATATAGTTTGGTGATTATATTTTGACATTTTTGGATATAATCAAAAAAAGAAAATACCCAGTGCAGAAACGGTAATTAAGTATCATTACTTTTCTCACTACCAGTAATGACACCAGCTTACTCTTTGCATTACTTTAACACAAATAATAACATACTAATAACTAGTTAAATTTCCCATTATTTTAACACAAAAATAAGGCGTTACACCTAAGTACTTATTTTTATCATTATTTTAAACCTCTACTGCATAAGAAGCCATATATGGCTTTTCATTTTCAAATGCAAGTTCTCAACGAAAATTAACAGTTACAAAAAATAATATTTTTTGAAAAGCATAAGTAGGCCTTTGCAAACATGAGAAGAATGTTGTTTTCTCTTTTCTCTACATAGCTGAGTCTTGTTTGCAATTTCGCGTGGTGACGTCATTTATACTCTCATAATTTTTTTTATTGAATATATAGCTTTGTGAATAGTGTTTGTGTGATTGTTTTGCAATTGTGCATGTAGAACTCTGAAATGACGTATTTCTTAGAACAGCCATATCCCGCTTGTCCGCGGATACATTCCATAAGTCATTATACCATTATGCACAAAGCAATGACCTGTACTTGCTCGGCAATACCTACGCAGTGCGTTTGAGTGACGAATTTAACATGGGGATGACATTGAAAGTATACAATCGCCACCCTCTCGCTTACATTCCGTTGACGAAAACAGTGACGAATATTCATCACAGTTTTCATTGAGAAAAATACTATGATGAAAAGAACACTGAAGCCGGGTGAACTACCACGTTGCTGTTAAATAATGAACGGTTTCGTTAACGTTGGATAATGAACTACTTCGTAAATGCTCAGTAATGATATATTAAAAATGTCTTTAATGGTTTATGGTTTTATATAATATTTTATTTTTTTAATTCACAGCGTTTAAAACGAGTACAGTCTTTTAAATTTATAAAAATAACATTAAAAATTGATCAAAAACTTTAATTCACATAAAAAACAATAAAAAAAAACAATATCATAAAGCTAAATATAAGAAACAAAAGAAAACAAAAAAAAAAAATCACATTAATTCACATCAACAGTTAAACTTAATACTACAATTAACAAACAAAAAGCTAAAATTTATATATCGCCATTCTTTCTCTCAGCTTTCCTCTCCAGCGACATGTTTTTGAATATGCGCCTCTTCTGCATTTAAAGTGCTTTCGGATGTGTTCATCCGCTGGCCCAACACTGTTAATATTGGTTATTGAAACCGCTTCTGAAATGGTTAAAAATTTATTGTCAATTTACATTCAGTCAAAATATTAAGTGTTTTTTACCTGAAAGTACTGAAAAAAATTTTTTGTGTTCTTTAAAACTCTTCTTCCCTTGAACACCATCGACGTTGTAGGCCATAAGGACATCGTCACCCAAAATACGTCTTAAATCTTTTTAAACACCGGCACGTTCAAGTATCCACCTCATTGCTTTAATCTAAAAAATATAATGGGAAACATTACTCATATCTACTTTAATAATGAAAGAACAAATAAATCTTACATATTGTTTCTTGTTGTCCGGATTGATTCGATTATCGAACTGAACAAGATCTTCTTCACACCGAATTGGAAAAATATCTGCAAGTGAGTCGTCATCATTAGATTGCCGTAAACATTTGGTTGTTAGGACCTTGTTTTCTGCCAGGGCTTCAGCAACGAATTTTGGACAGAATCATGACTTTCACAAATTTCAATATTGTCACTTTGAGTTGTGTTATTTAAATTTTCTATGCCCACTTTCATAATTTTTTGTACACAATTTTCTTTTTCACTTTTTATTATTCGTTTTAAGTGCCTTTTACTTAAAATTTTCGTTAGCTTTATTTTATAAAACAAAAAGACTACTGATATACAATTTAAAAATTCACTTTTCTCCAAGAAAAACTAAACAAACGCTATTTTTTTATTTAACAATTTTCGACTTCACACTTGTTGATCAAAACACAGAATAACAATGTATCAACCCCCGAATGACGCCGACGCTTTGTTATGAAATGAAGACTCTCCGAACACATCACTGAGGTTAGCGTTTAGCGACAAGCACAAATAATTAGTAGTGTTTGACTTAGGAAATACATATGTTGCCAGCCAGACGCTCACGCTGACGCTTCGGTTGTGCTTAGGCTAGAAAACTAATGTACACATTTTTCTTTTCAATGTAAGCAATAGAATATGACAGAGAAAGAATTTTGCTCGCTTGCTTATATACGATCAACGAATTCATATAATATATTGGTACACCAAGTAGGTACTGGCAATTGTGAGTGACGAATTTATTACAGAAAAAACGTCAATAGCAGTTTTGCCGAACAAGCGGGATAT
Source organism: Delia radicum (assembly GCA_021234595.1). Classification (NCBI taxonomy): domain Eukaryota; kingdom Metazoa; phylum Arthropoda; class Insecta; order Diptera; family Anthomyiidae; genus Delia; species Delia radicum. Next base: position 161,932,687 of record CM037855.1, on the reverse strand, counting down.
GGCTTCTAATGCATTCACAGAAACATTCGTCCAACTTTGGTGTGCCATATTTGGCTTCTCATGCATTTACGGATAACAATTACTGTATTTATGTTTTAACTTATCTAAAAGGAAGGGTCGACCTGCTTCCACCCCAAATACTCTAGCAAATAGGAAAAGAGGTTCAGATCCCTGTGGTTCAAACCCGACTTCCTGTAAAGATGCAAAGAAAGCTACAAAAAGCATAGCTCACCGCCCAGACTTTCCACTAAATGCTGCCAGACTGGATTCTACAGATCATCTTTCAGAATGGGAAAAAATACGTCAGCAATGTCAAAATGATTGTAAATTTCGATCATTTATAAGCTGCACTAAATGCGGGTCCATCTTTGTTTGAACAAAGACAGAAATTGCTTTGCTTCATTCCACTTATAAGTAGATCGTTCTGTTTTCGATTTTATAATACTTATTTTCATTACTGTTTTTAATTACTTTTAACCTTATAAATATATAACCATTGAAGCGCTCTTTTTATTTTATTTTCTATGTTCCTTATACTATTTTTAATTACTTTTAATTGCTCAAATAAAATAAATGTAAATATAAAAATTAATAAAAAAAATTAAATTATCTTTGTTGCATGAAACGCCTTATATGGCAATACATTTTTAGGGTGATAAAGATAGGAATGCATATGAAGCCATATATGGGGAAAAAATTTTCCAGAAAACTGACCTACTTTTCTCAAAAAATTTTGTTTGCATGGTTTAATTATTCCATTTAAAAAAAATAAATCAAGCAAAAAAAAAATTTTTTTTAGCTCGATCATAATGCATGCAGTAGAGGGTTAAATATAAAGTAAAAATCTAACAATTTTTAGAAAATCGTTTTTTGGACACAATATTTTTCCAACTCTAGTAAGGATATATATAAGTACATTGTATGTTTTTATCTATCAATGTATAACATGACGAGATAGCTCAAATTCTAAAGCGGTTGACTGAGAGGCCCGGGTTCAAATCCCGTGTGAGCACATTTTATTAAAAAAAATTTTATTAAATTTATTTTTTTTTTGAAATTTATTTGTATACTCATTTTTTTTGTCCATACTGGTAAGCATATAAGTAACCACATATTTTTATCCTTGCTTATATGTCATTATTTTGCGCGACATCCCCAAATAAAAATAGTGAGATTCGTAATGACAATTGTAAGTACTTGCCATTACCAAATATGTACCTATATGACCACTTATATGGTAATACTTTTCTGCACTGTCTATGTATGTCTTACACTCTGCTCTAACTAACAAACCAACATATATTTTATCCACAGCCTTCAACATTTGTTTTAGTTAAATTCAGGGTTAACTATCGTTATCCCTTAAATACCGTTAACGACATAATTGAATTCAAGAACATATTCATTCATATCATTTTAGATCTGTTCAGATCAAATCTTTTTTACTTTGGTCTGCAAAAAGTTGTAAAATATTATTTCTTTAAACATTTATTATTTAAACAAAAATATTTATGTTATAGCAATCATTTCAGGATTGATTTTTAAGAAGGAAATGAGCATTTAAAGGCATTAAAAAAAAACAGTAAAAAATCTGGCGTTGATCAAAGCTATTGAAAAAGCATTTGAAGTTATTTCCAAAATTTTTCACAAAAAAAAAAATACAGTTTTCGCTAACTCCTTTGCTCTGACTTTTTTATTATCGCTTGGTATGAACGAACTTAAATAAAAATAAATAAAACGCATTCAAATTTTACCAAACAATTTTATTTTTAAACGCAAGCGGCAATTCGCACACTATCTACTCCTGTCCCTCTATATCGACCATTTCCTAGTACATATTGGTGATACAAATTATTGTAAATTCTCTTTTGAAAATGACATTTTGTATCCATAATACTGCGAAATAGCAGATTTGAGTGGTCAGGCGTTGGATAGCGTGTGAATCAAGATTAAATTAATAAAAAAAAAAACAAACGAAATAATAAAAATAATCCAAAATATTTTTTTTAAATATTTAACTACCAACACCACCTAACAAATTAACAATACGATTCTTATAACGCTTAGAAATTTCCTGTTCAATTTGTGATTGCAGTTTATTAGTTTGGGCCACTAACTCCTCGAGAACCGGTATTAAAGCCAAACGTTGCTCTTTTAGCTCAACAGCACGATCTTTTAGAACTTGTTTTGTGGTGCGTATTTTTTCCACAGCCTTCAACATTTGTTTTAACTTTGAAGCCAATAAATCGGCATATTTGGGAGAATGTTTTAATTGGAATAGATGACGTGTATGTTCATTGCTTATTTCTTTGAGTATTATTTCAACATTATTTAGCATTTTATGTATAGATTCCTCATCATGGGTAGAAATGGATTCCATTAATGAAAACATAATATTGCTAGAGCCGGAATTAACTTGACGTAATTCATAAAGACGCATAAGCAAAAAAGCTTCCAGTTCAAAAAGTTCATCGGTAAAACGTTCACGATAATTGGGAGAATCTAGAATAGTGTAAGCTTGATCACCCTTGGCAACACCGCCATCCATACCCGCACCCTCTACTACAATTCCATATTCTTCGATGGGTATATCAAAATTTATTTCAACTCCAGCTTCAGCAGCAGGAGAACTTTCAATGCCCCAATCAATATCACCACTAGCAGCATCACTAAAATCAATACCACCCGTAGCCTCAATATTTAATTCTGCAAAATCTATCATTTCTCCAGATATAGTAGAAGAGGCACCACCATTATCATCACCAAAATCAATTTCATTAACTTCTGAAGCTTTTGCCGAATGTTCCTCACTTAAATTCAATGTTATGGCTGGTTCTTCTACCGACAGAGGAGCTTCTTTGTGTATATATTGATAGACTGTAGTATTACCAAATTCTATAAGATGACGAGTTATAGGTAAACATTGCTGTTTTTGTTGCCCTGACGTAGTAGCATATAAATCTAAAGCATCTTCTAAAGAACCAATATTTTTAATAGATTTTCCATATAATTCTGGCAAATGTGATAGAACTTGTATAAATTCTTGCCGTAGATTTTCACCCTTAACACCAAGTTGTTGTAATAATGCGGAATGTTCTGCCAAAAGTTGACCCTCTGGTTTACTAAGATCTTGGCTGCGTTTTAATGCTTCATCGCTTTGCTGTTCAAATTTGGTCATTTGTTTGCGTACATTGGGTACTTCATAGTTGACATTGCGTACAAAAATTTGAGCAGTTTCTGCTAAATAAACATTATCCTTTTCATAGAGTCGCAAAATTTCTTGCCAATCCTTCATACGTTGACTGCCATAACTGCCAAATATACTTTTGGTATCCTTTTCAGTTTGTTTTAAGATCTCTACAATTTCCTTGCAGTGATAGTAGTTTATATCTGGAAAAGAAATTGAAGATATAAATGAAAAATTTCAAATAGATTTCTTTAAAATTCACTTGATCCTTTAAGCAACTTAATTAGCTCATCATTTGATGGCATATCCTGTAAAGCATTGGAAATTTTCGAATGTATATCCTTAAGAGCAGTTTGTATATTTTTGGGCACTATACGTCTGCTTATCAGCCAGTCTTGCAGCTTAAGGGTATGTATATCAATGGGTATATCAGCTTCCTGGTTTGGATAGATTGTAAATAATTAGTTTTATTTATTTTTTTTATTACATTTTTCAACTTACATTCATTTTTTCTGCTAATTTTTGTCCACGCAAACAAAAGTTAAAATATTATTGAACTTTTACGCAGTCAACTTGGAATGATAACATAATTTGCTGTCACAACAATTCAGGGTAAGAGATATGATATTCACAATAAAAGTTAAATAAATCGCTCTTTATTCTATTACCATATAACGTCATTTTGTGACATTATGTAATAGAATTAGGAAGAAACATGAAGAGATTTAAGAACCGAATACACTAGCAATTGCTAGAAGCTCCAATGGGAGTAATGTAATTATATTAATTATAAGTACATTAACTAAAATAAAAAAAAAAAAAAAAAAAAAAAAAAATTATTGCATAATTTTTCGTTTCTGTTCTTTGTCTTATTACCATATGTGGTAATAGATTAAAGACCATATGTGGTAATAGATTAAAGACCATATGTGGTAATAGATTAAAGTAAATGATATTTGATGTGCAAAAATTTTCAAAAATTTCCAAAAATTTTCAAAATTCTCTAAACTGCAATACTTTTTGTCATGTGAGCTTATGCCATATTCTTTATTCTTTAATAATTCTTTTAAACTTTTTTCTTAAATTTTTGTAAGTTAAACTTGCTATATACAAACTGTTTTATATTGTTAGAAAATAGGATATTTAAGGTTTTATAGTTTTAAGTGACATAATGAAGTTGATTGTTAATGTTATTCTACCAACTATATATGGCCCGAAGGGCTCGGTTGGTTTTTTGAAATAAATTAAAATTAAATTAATTAAAAATCAGGAAATTTGCGCATTAATATTGCTAGTGTATGGGTGCCTTTAGATATTTCGTTTTTGTGTATGAGGTTATACACATGCACAAGATAACCAAACACTTTACAATATTCTTGTTCAACTTTTGCTATTGTGCAAAATATTAGCAGTGTCTATGTCATATTGGAAGGTTCTACAACATATTGTAAAAAATCGAAAAGCTTCTGATTCTTATTACACAACCAAGAATTGTGAAAAATATTTTGTAGCGTATTGGCCACATTATGCAATTTTTATATAATTCCACAACAGAACAAGGGAGTGATGCCATGTTTTGTGCAAAAGTATTATACATCTTAATGCACTGTGTAGGGCAAAATGACAATAATACTGGCAATACCTTAATTCTAGTCATTTTTGTTCTTTTTTATATTGCCATATAATGTCACAAAACAAAGTTATATGGTAAAAGAATAAAGAACGAAATTGAAGGAGATTTAAGCCACATTCACACCATGTTTTGCCAAAACACGTATTTAAGTTCTTTATTACATTTCATCAGTTTTGTATTCATTTCCACTCGTTTTGGTAAAACACTTGATTTGCACAAAATGTGAATGGCCTATAAAATACATTCACGTTTTGAGTAACATTTGTTTGCGCCTAGATTTTTAACAAAATTGCAAGCAGGCAATTCACACGCTATCCTCCCATGTCTACTATTTACCGTATTCGTGAAAATGACAAAAATCTCTTTTGAAAATGACAAAATACTGGGAAATAGTGAATATGGGTGAAGGGCATGAGAATTAAGCTTACTATGCCATTCACATGAACCAGGTTTGAGTTATCTTCAAAACAATTGCATTATCTGACACTGTGTTACAAAATGGAGAAATTTTGATATACTTAAAAAGCGATCTATATGGTGTAGCACGTCTGGTATAATTCACCACATTGCGATATTCAGAAATTGTAATACACTCTCAAAATCTGAAATTATTATAAAAAAGGAGTTTTTTTTTGAGACTTTGCAGACTAAAAATATGTTAACTTTTTAGTCAAGTACACAGTGGTACTTCGTCCGATTTTAATGAAACTTGAATATGATGTTGAAGACAACAAATATTAGACACGTATTTTTTTTTGGTGCGTAACCGCACGTTTAGAGGCTAAAAAGAGGCAACAAAATTAAAAAATTTTGTTTGCTAACACGTTTAAAATTTAAGAAATTTAGATTTTTTGTACGTAGTCATACTTGGGACTAGTTAATTGAATGAACTAATCAATTGACAATTTAATTGGCATTGCTTGATGTTAATGGTAATTAAATTGTTTGGCATTACAATTGCTTAAAACTATGAAAATAAAATCATGTTTTAATTGGCATTTATCAATGCCAATGTCTTCAACAGACAATTATAATTGATTAAAAAATTGCATAAAATAGCGAATAATTTTAAAGTTAGTTATAGTGAATTTTCGTTATACCGGAAATCTGGTTTAAAAATTTATAAATATTTTGCTTTGTAAGTCATGGTTCACACACGGCAATTTTACTTGATCAATTTTTCTTCAATTCTCCTTTGAACTTGCTCTTGTGTTCACACAGGAAAAGTTTGTTTCAGCAATTTTCGTATATCAACCTGCAGTATTGAAAATTGCGAATGACAAAACAAAACGGAATTGGAGTACGGGCAAGTATGTAACCCCTATCATTCTCTTTCCCCCCCTCTTCTATAAACTCAAGAATTGCGCAATTATAATTGCCGTGTGTGAACCTAGTCTAAAACTAACTTAAAACTTATGTAGTTGTATAATTACTTCGATAATTTTCCTACAGTTTTTTCATGGGCTTAGTTTTCGCCGAAATCTAAACTAAATTGGGATTTAATTCAATTAAATTACCATCTGGCAGCACTGTTGTTTACTGTGCTAAATTTAGTAAAATCGAGGAAAAATCATGAATACAATTTAATAAATTTGCAATAAACAATTTAAAAAATATTAAATTTATCCTATGATATTGGATAAATTATACTATGGACCTGGAAGATGAAGAATTTCTTCATTCCAAACTAAGAACCAAAGGCAAAAGTCGTAAGTTGCGAAAATGATAAAATGTTAACAACAACTCAATCCTCATTTATCACATCTTTTAGAAAATTATTTACTGAAATCGGAAATTTTGGAACTAAAACCCCGAACACGACGTCAAGGTAAATGTTTTGGTGCTGCTTTAGAATATCTGGATACAGCTTATAGCCAAGCAACGATGGAAGGAACGGAGCCAAAGTCCCATACATATATTAGCAATGATATTTGGTTCCATCTGGCTAATTATATTGCACCAGAAGATGTTCAACGTTTTGCTTTAATTTGTAGTCAAAGTGCCAACACAGTAAACTCTTGTCGTTTCTGGTTACAGTTGTATAGACGTTACTGTCAGCATTCCACTAAAAATTCTAGAAAATGGATTTTACAACTGCCCTCAAATTTGCAAATGGAAAATATTACTGGCTGTGATAAAAATACCTTAAGACAACGTGTCATACAATCGCTATTCTATTGTTATACACCGCTCAAGGAGCGACTAACACAAAATTATCAATTGGAAACATTAGTGGGACGGACATATCTATCATCATGGCATAAACAAGTACAATGTATTTGGATAATGTGCTATAAATTTCGAATTAATTTTCCCTTAACACTGGCTCATAATCAAAAAACGTATACAAACTTGGAATGTGATAATAATCCTATTAATGAAAATGATGTTGTCAATGATTGGGAAACATTGGCAGAGGAAAGTAATAATAATATGGTAATTACTTCTAATACTCCACATACAACCAATGCTACTTCTACTACAAATGACCTTGATGGCGTTAGTTTATTGGTCATATGTTGTGATCGTTTTATACCTTTCCCTTCTGATATCGTTTACAATTATGCCACCTGTCCATTTCGTTTAGCTGCCACACGCGAATTGCTATCAACTGATATGAGATCTATTAATTTGGAATTAGATTTTATCTCTTCGACCCGAGATCAAACCATAACGGTTAAATATACTAAAATACAAAAGTACAAAGTTGTTCCTTGGTGGCATCCCGATTTTAGAATATTAAATAAATGTGAATAGTCAAAGGTTTACACAATTTTGTTAATTTTAAATTGAATGATTGTATCAAACGACCAATATAGACTAAAGATGATCCAAGGTAATCAACTCTCATAAAATCTGGGACTGGAAAAGCTGTTAATAGTTTTATTTTTAATGCTTATTTTTTAGTATAAATAATTAAAAAAGTTTGTCTTAATTATACATTAATAATGAAGATTATATATTGAAAAATACGAAATGACTAAAATTTAGTTAAAACGAAGTTTGATCCGTTTTTTTTAGTTAAAAGTACTACTGTTAACAAAATTTTCTACCAAAATTGTCGAAATTCCAGTTCTGTTTTTTAGAGGAGAGCGTGAAAACGGATTGATTGTATAAATGTGAAAGATGATTTTGTTTAAAAACTTATAAAGGGTCCTGAACCAATTGGACTTTGTATGGCGTCATACCAAGGACTTTATGCAAAATTCGTCTCAATGATGTCTCCGAAATGTTCAATTGTTGAGAACGACGGTGAATTGATGTTGATGGCGCTTCACGCACACTTTCTACCACAGCAGCAATATTCTCGGGTGTACGCACTGTTTTTGGCTTTTCACGCTTTGGTTTATCGATGAGGATGCCAGTTTCTTTCACTTTTTTCACAAGATAACGAACATACGGACCATATTCGTTCAGCGGAAGGATACAACTAATTATCTGTCAAATCAGACATGAGCTAAGTGTTACCATTCACGAAATAAGCACTAGTTGAAAAAAAAAAAACGTTAGATGGCGTAGCCTCCTCCATGGACTTTTTTGCCGTATTTTGGAGGAGGCGCTAGCCTCCTCCGCGGGCTTTTTAGCCGTATTTTTTATCCGTATTTTGTGGGTGGGGTTTAAGGGGTTAATTTTTGATTTAAAAAAGTGCTATTTTTGCTTCTTTTTTTCTAAAAAGAAGCAAAGTTTGGGAGGGCCATATCTCAGGAAGTAGGAGGAGCTCATCCAAGATTTTGGTCAGAATGGCTTCTTTGGAAGCTCCTCTAGCAGATCCATGCATCATTCATATTTTTGGGTGGGGTTTAAGGGGTTAATTTTTGATCTGTAGTTTTTAAATTATTAAAATGTTTATTGTTATTTTTGAATAGGAGAATTAGGCGCCACAGGCAAATTTTTTCCCACCGTCATATTTTTAGTAGTTTTAGCAAAACAATTTACTAATTTTGTTCTATTCTTTTTATCGCAAAAAACTTTGACCGATTAGTACATTAATTTGCAACTTTCATTTAACTAAAGTTTAAAATGTAAAAATAGTTAAAAATGGCAAGCAAACTATTCCCATATTTCATTCCCGTATTTTCAGGTACGTATCTTTACAATTGTTGCCGTATTTTAAATATATTTCGTTCGTTACGATAGCACGTTCTTGCATAGCTTGTCACTGGCACTCGTCCATTGAAACTTTTTATAGAATCTATGAAAAACAGGTTTGATTAAAGCCAATATTTATGAAATGTTTGTATAATTAATGAAAATCTTCACAAACACAATGAATCATTCCAACAATGAAGCGTTTATATAATTTATTAAACAGTTTCATCAAATATGTAATATTAAGCAGTTTTTTGAATTAATAAAACTCTTCATGAATATCTTGCAAAATGTATTGGAACTAAGGCAATGAACCGTTTTATATGATTTTTTTAAATAATTTCATAGAAGTCCAAAATTAATAAAAGGAAATAATAAAACACTTTATAAAATATGTTTAACACTTAAGAATTAAATCTTAAAACTAAAGTGTAAAATGTATGACAATTAATAAAATTATGAAACTTTATTTAATTTAATATTTTACTAGCTGACCCGGTCCACGTTGTTGGACCTTACAAAGTCTGTTGTGGTCTTTTATAACTCTGTTTAAAAAGTTTTCTTGGATTAAGAGATCTCAAGCTTAAGACTGTTAATTGTTTAAATAGCTGTATTAAATTGTTTTTATCTGCGAGAAAAGATTCTAATTCAGATACGATAGCACGTTCTTGCATAGCTTGAATTTGATTGTAGCCGCAACGGATGTTGGCCTGCTCTTCAACATCTCCCATAAAGTATATTTGTAGAAATTTTGGTTTTTTCCGTAGAAACAGGAAGTAAAGAACCAATTTTATGGTAAACTTGGCCCTGAATCTTGAAGGTATAATTAAATGTGCGTCCAAGGACATCCGTATTGCTAATGATGTTGGCGGCAAATGATGTCATTTGGAAGCAATTATTAAATTTTCTTATTTTTTTAAGAAATAATTTTGACTCGGCGGTATTGCCATCCATTAAATTTTTTAATGGGTCTGGTGGTGGGTTCAATGATGGCAATACAACTTTTCCTGAAGAGCAGCACATTCCAGGTGGCTCATTTTTAAACTTCAATGCATGACAGTGCACACATTCCTTGTCCATGCTTCCAATATTCATTTTGGGGTTTGCGCAATATTATGTTTCTTTACTATATTCAAAAGCAATTCGATGAAATGAGGATAAAGACTTGGCTCTTTCAATCTGCATACGGCTTCTGTTACCCAACTGGCTTAAAGTACGATTTAAATCTGATGCGCGGTTACGTGATGTGAGTCTCGTTATCCGCATAGTGGCCAATCGTTGCATACGGTGTTCATTTGTTTCAGCTTGGCGACGTGCAGCACTTGATTCACGTTCGTTTTCTCGACGTTGGGATTGTTGTTCTGGTGTTAATTGATTTCGTATTCTTTGTGTACCTGAAGCATTTCTAGTAGCGCGGCCAATATTACCACGACGTCTTAAAGGCATTTTAAAGCTTCTGTTTTATAAAAATAATTCTTTTAGCACATATTAAATAATAAAATAATTCAAAATTATATTATATGACATTATTTGAAGTAAACAGAACATTACTTGAAGTAAAATGAAAACTGAAAAGTCAATCTATATATATTCGTTTATGTAGTACTTGGGAACTTTTCATCGTTATCAAAATGTTATTAAAATTTAATTGAATTCAAATTTTTTGGCAATAGTATTTGTGTTACTTATATTATAATAATAAAATCATACGAAAAATAATAACTTCTATGAATGGTTAATATTTATGTGGAAATAAATCGGAAATTGACGAAAAATAATAACTCCCATATATGGCTAATATTTATGTGCAAATAAAACGCCTAAATTTGTGTTTAAAAATTAGTTCTGTACCTAAATACATTGCATTTAATAATATTATGAATATGACTGAAAAAAAATATACGTTTTCGTGAATATTTTAACACCAGCGCCACCTACAGGTGAAAAACTTTGTCAGCAACTTTAGTTTTATGTACATAATATATGTTGCGAGTTTGAGCTAAATTGGACCGTAAATAAATTTTTTGGGAAAATCTCGACACCAGCGCCACCTATCGGGTACAAAAAAAGTTATGCAAATCGGAGAACCAAAGGAACATATGGTATGAATACGAAGTCGCTAGCATTAGTGGTTCAACAGTTATTAGAGTACCAACATACGCACCAACGTTTTATATATTAAGATAATCAAAACAATTATTTATTTTCATTTTTTTAAATGTTTGAAACACGAATACAAATAAAAAAAAAAATTGTAAAAAAACTTTCGATTGTTGGTAAAATAAGTATGACACTAATGTGATAAAAATACGATATTAAATGAATCCGGCTATTATTTAAAACTTATGTTCAAAATTTGTGGTTTAACTATATTTTACAGATTTTTTTAACAAAAAGTAAAAAAAATGGAAAAATGCCTTTTCATCTTAATTATCGGAAAAAATATAATTTTTAGAAATGTTGAGGTTAAGAAAAAGAATAAACGTTTTCTCTAAAAATTATAAACACTATTAATTTTTAAATCAGATTATCCTAGTTTCTGCCTTTTTATGGACAGGCTCATAAGTGATTTTCCATTTAACTTGTATTATTATTTGTGTCTTATAATTGTCAGATTGTCTCTATATGATACATTTTTTCAACAACCTGCGGCTGTAAGAATCAAACCTGCGCTCTTCTTACATTACAAACGTAACAATACCAAGTCATGACCGTTTAGCGATCACACCCAATTATGGCCTCGAATCTAATGCAACTAAATTGCAGTTTTCTTTGAGATTAGCTTTTTTGTTATTGTATATTATACTCAGAAGTGACCCAACACTAACAAACACAAATATTCTATTTTTAGATTTTTGTTAATTTTTCTAATTTCCTGCATCTCTATTTCACAATGTTACCAGATTGACAACATTTCTAAATTAAATTTCTCAAATGCATATTAATTAAAAATTAATTGCGACTGTCTATATGACGTTAATATGACACTGTACTAAAATAATTTTTAAAATTAATTGGCAAAGTGTCACTTAAGCTTGTCCTACCGATAACATTTTATTTTCCAAAAAACCCTTAGATTCATGTAAAATAAAACCCCAATACACTAAATCCCCTACTTGCGTCGTTAATGGGGACGGAGAAACGCGACGCAAATCGAAACGACGCAAATCGAATCACTTTTTTCTATACAAATGCACTGAAATCTAATTTATTGGGGAAAATATTCAAAACAAAGCAAACAATTTTGTATTTTTGATAAAAAACAAGTATGAATATATTTTTATTTATTTCATTTACTTCAACAAATGTTTATAATTATTATAAAGAAATAACAAAACAATAAATTAAAAAAAAGACCGGTTTCGTCCGCATTCAAAATCTACTTAGCAGAATACCCTCCTTTTTCAATTATGGCTTTCAGCTCAAGCTTAAACTTTTACTACTGAACTACTTAATCTGCACTGGCTGACTCTCCTTTTAATGCCACATTATGTAAATTTGCCCGTGTTTTAAAGCGGTTAAACCAACCGTTGCTGGCTTCGAAATCATCAGAATTTCTGTTACTACTAGATGCAACATTTTTCTTAAGGTCGGAGTATATAGAAAGAATTTTTTTTTTATTACGTCTTTGCTCAGTGGCATTCTTCGCTTATTTTGATCATGTATCCAAATTAAAAGAAGGGACTCCATCTTAACCAATAAGGGATTTCTTGCTATAGTATCTTGTTTAGATTGGAGTGTTGGGACAATTTCAGCTAATTGATTTATTTTATCACTGTCTCTGTTGCAAATTGTTCTTACTGTTGTAGGTGCTAGTCCAAGAGCTCTTCCTATATTAACAGCCTTTTCTCCCGATTTAAAAGTTTTATTACGTCCAATTTTAATTCCAAACTTATTACTTTTCTTTAACTTTGACTCATTTTTTACATCCTTAAGGTATTTTGGCGAATCACACACTAAATTCTTACCATAACCAACAGTTGTTCTTAGCACCACTTATATAACAAAGAAAAGGGAATTCCCCTTATTTCACGCAATTTGAGAACTTCTTAACGTACAGGTGACGATCGGTGTTGCCAGAAGTTGTAAAAATGCTAAACGACAGAAAAGATGCTAAATTAGGCTCTACAAATGCTAAAAATGGTCATCAACAATGCTGCAGTAAAAAATTTAACCGTTTTTAGCGACGCAAACCGAAATCAAAACGACGCAAATCGGAAACAAAACGACGCAAATCGGAAACAAAACGACGCAAATCGGAAACAAAACGACGCAAATCGAAATCAAAACTATGCAAATCGAACCGACGCAAATCGGGGTCAAAACGACGCAACTCGGTCCGACGCAAGTTGAAATTGCAACAACGCAAATCGAATTTTTCCAGTTTTTAAAAAGCGACGCAAATCGAAACGACGCAAATCGGGACGACGCAAGTCGGGGCTCTAGTGTATTCTAAATTTTTTTTATTCATTTTGTGGAATGCATTAAAAACAAGTATAATCAACTTTAGAATGTTGTTGGCACACAGGATTAGTGCATTTGGTGCAGTAAAAACGTGTCTTCTTACGCAGCTTTTCGTCTTGCGTGAGACAAATTCTGCAATCTTTTCTGGAATTCAGTGTACTAGGGCCGCTTTGTTGGTTAGCCAACATGTTGCTGGGAATATTACACGGCCTTCCAAAGAAAGATTCAATGGCCAATCGGGTTGAATGTTGTCCCAAAATATGGTTGTTGTTGTATAGGGGTCTGGCCAGGCATATGTGTTTGTTCGAGGGGGGACTTTTTTCTTTTGCAGTTTTCGTCGTGTTGGAACGATATTTTTGATTTTTTACAGATAGAAAGCCAACAATATTTTAGGCGGCTACCGGGAAATACAGGTATCTACCTAAACTAGAAGTATGTTTAATTAACGCTCAAAAATGAAATATGCCTGGCCAGAACCAAGTGTTTGTCCAAGGGTTAAAATTAATGCAGTCACTTTACTTGATATTTAACAAAAAAAAAAAAAAAGTTCTAGCTGTATTTTTTGATAAAAACCAATGAAATGCATTTTAAACGATTAATCGCTCATTTTGTCAATTAACCAACCCGAATAACCGGTTATTGAACTTTAGCAATTTTTCGAATAATATCTTAACCGGTTAACGGTTTAGGTCGAATAATTAGAAACACTAGAAATTAGCCCCAATGAAATAAAAAAATTACTATTTTTGCATTAATTTTTTTCTAAGAAACAAATTCGTCTTTGTTTCTTAAACATAATTCAAAAATTTGGACACTAAGCTCTAAGTAGTTTTTTTATTTATAATGTTTTTTTTGCCTCTCCTGTAAAAAACTAAAAAATGAAGTTACGGCCTTTTGATTTTAGGTGACGATACGTGGACTAGAAAGTGGAAGAGTTTATAATAAAACACTTAATACACTTTTTCTATATGAAGATTTTATTTATTTGATAATAATAAATCACTTTATATAAACTTTTTTGTTTTTGTAATTGTTTTTTTTTTTAGAGTACATTGTTATTAAATTCTTATACATTTTACTAAATAGTTTGAATTAAATTAAACAATTTTATTTATTTTTTTTTTTAAAGATTTTTAAATCCACATTTTTTAAGGCGCATTCCAAAAGCAGTTGTCTTTTATAAATTGTATATGATATTCAATCTAAAATCTTAAAAAAAAGAAGAAGACAAAAAGAAGAACAATTTATAACACATGTCAATGTGCAGGAGAATGAATTAAGAGCAACAAAATTTTTTAAAAGAGGATCAAATAATATTTACAAAATAGTACAATTAATTATTAGAAAACATAAAAAAAAACATTTAAAAATCAAATTAGTTTATAATAAATTCAACAGATTTAGAATAAAAACAAACATCAATTCAGAATAACAAAGAATAGTTTTTTTTTTTAAAAAGCTACAGAGATAATTTAACTAGATAATTTAGCAAAAATTGCTGTAAGGATATGTTAGCTGCTTAAATTTCACTCATTACAAGACATTTAAATACAAAACACTAAAACTATACAAAGTTTTTTTTTTTAACGATATTTAATATTTTTCTTCAATTTGTAACTCAAATACAAGAAAAGTACAAAAAAAAAAAACGGAAAATTGTTAATGAAAACAAAAAAAAAAAAAAAAAACAATATAAATTAATATCTAACCAGTGTCCAGCAACCTGTAGTTTCATCGCGTCTATAATAGCGAGGTCGATTGTCACGAAATATCGTTATAGCAGGAAATTGATTTTCTTGTATAAATTTAATAGTAGCTCTTACCTAAAATAAAATTAATAAAAAAAATAAACAATAATTAATTAATATCAATTCAATAAATATTTATTAATATTATACCACTTGAATGCCTCGCTCGAATAAGGGTATATAAACCATTTTCAGAACTTAACAGAAGACGAGAAAAACGTTTGAAACTCTTATAAAATCACATTTTCAATTGTTTTTGATCAGAGTTCGATAAATTAAGTTCATTTTGTATCCGTGTAGAAAATTTTATTCAAATATTCTACATTAAACCGACTCACAAAAAAAACGTTTTTTTTGTTACCCCTCAAAATGAACTTTGGTTTGTTTTATGATGATTTCCAAAATATTTCGTGTCTAGCAATGTGATTCCGTAAGCTGAACGTTTTCACAAAATATATTTTTTTAGTTTTTCAAACAAATTTGTACTTTAACTAACGGCAACGTATTTAATATTAGCATCATATGAATGGTTTTTTAAGGCGCGTCCAATGGTATATGAGTTATTCTGTATAAAATCACCAAATCGGCAAAGCTGGCATATCTTAGATTTTACTCAAACTAACTGGAATTGATATTTAGGGTCTGAAAACCCAAAATCCAAGAGGATTTAATTTTTGCACACGGCACTACCGGTTCACGCAAAATAAAAAAAACTAAAAAGACTTGTTTTTGTGCGTAGTGGTTTGAGCTATTAAAATTTTTCTGCTAGAGATATATACATGATGAAGACATCCCTTTTAAGCTGAAGGATTATAGTTTCTATCAAAAATATAAAATTTGACTTAATTCATACACCCGAAAAATAACGTGGTATTGAAAATAAGCATATTTCATTGGTTTTTTGTGTTTTTCAGTGAACTCCAGTGTCGGCGCTAATGAATATAAAAGCATAATAATTCTCAGATACAAATTAGACATATCGGAGAAAAATACAAAATTAAAATTGGCTTAATCTGGCAACACGTTATGAAAAAATCGTTACTTGAAATTTTGAAAATTTGCATATTTCAAGCTACAATTTGGTCATGTTTGTTAGCAGATACACTGTATACACAAACATGATCAAATTGTAGCCTGAAATATGCAAATTTTCAAAATTTCAAATAGCGATTTTTTCATAAGGAGTTGCTAGATTGAGCCAATTTTAATTTTGTATTTTTCTCCGACATGTCTTATTTGTATCTGAGAATAATTATGTTTTTATATTCATTAGCGCCGACACTGGAGTTCACTGAAAAACACAAAAAACCAATGAAATATGCTTATTTTCAATACCACGTTATTTTTCGGGTGTATGATTTAAGTCAAATTTTATATTTTTGATAGAAACTATAATCCTTCTGCTTAAAAACGATGCCTTCATCATGTAGACATCTCAAGCAGAAAAATTTTAACAGCTCAAACCACTACGCACAAAAACAAGACTTTTTAGTTTTTTTATTTTGCGTGAACCGGTAGTGCCGTGTGCAAAAATTAAATCCTCTTGGATTTTGGTTCTGGGAACCCTTAGGAACATTTCCACAACATTTTAACAAAATCCAAAATGGTCCAGCAACAATTTCTCATTTTTTTCGGTGATATAAAATGACTCATATACAACATGCCGAAGTATGTCCAGACATATCCTTTTTTCATGAATATTCTGTAAAAATAAAAGGATTTATGGAGATTTTTGTGATATAAATTTCAAACTGACGTATTTTAATCTTTAGTCGATTTAAGTAAATACGTGTTTCAGCTTTTTTCGAAATTCGCACTAGTTTGTGTTTTAGCAAAAACTCAAAAGGGTGTGAAAACTATGCTCTAATCAATTCAAATTCGGTATTAATGTTTTTTTTTTAGTCAAGTGCATTATCTATATGTGGAAACAATTTAAAATTTTCCAAATCGAATGCATTTTCCACAGTTGTCAAAACCAAATTTTGAAAAAAATTTTGAATTAAACCAGCCAGCAAGCCTGACTGAGTTTCTAGTTGATGTAAGGCTAAAAATTCGGCTTAAAGAAAAAAGTTCCACCACGCGCTTTTGTTTCGGCGTCACAAGTTTTTTCGCGAATTCAAATTTTTACAAAGTTTTTTTGTTATAAAAATGCTCGATATATAAAGGGTGTTTTTATACAGGTATATAGCTTTAAGTTGGCAAACACTTTTTTAATTGGCGGCCATTTTGTCAGCTATCAAGTGATTTATGTTTAGTTTGGTTTGGCATTTCAAAATGAATAGACTGACGCCTGAATAACGCTTCCAAATTGTGCAAATTTATTTTGAAAATTATGGTGCTGTTCGAAATACGTATCGCGCTCTACGTCCGAGAATTTTGTTTAGCAATGAAGCTCACTTTTGGTTAAATGAATACGTCAATAAACTAAAACTGCCGTATTTGGAGTGATGATAATCCTCAAGTGTATGTTGAGACACCGTTACATCCAGAAAAACTACCTGTTTGCTGTGCTTTATGGAATGGTGGAATCATTGGTCCGTACTTCTTTAAAAACGATGCTGGTCAGAACGTTACAGTCAATGGTGACCGCTATAGAGCCATGATTACTGACTTTTTCGTTCATCAATTGAACAACCATGAAGTGCAGACGGCGCAACATTTCACACAGCTCGTGCCACAATAGATTTATTGAAGGAAACGTTTGGTAACAGCATAGTTTCACGTTTCGGACCCGTGAATTGGCCTCCAGGATCGTGCGTCGTAACGCCGCTGGACTATTTTCTGTGGGGATATATGAAGTCGCTAGTCTACGCCGATAAGCCCGAACGATTGACCACTTGGAGCCAACTGTGGCGGTCATATGCCAGAAGACATATTTAACTTATAATGCCAGAAGATTATCTTTCGAATAAAGTAAATTTCATGTCAATTTAAAAAAATCATCTTTGTTTTATTCCATTTCAAAGTTTTATACCTCTCTAAAAACACCCTTTATAAAATAAAAAATTGGGCACATTTTTTTAATTCGCGAAATCATGTTTACATCAACTAGAAGTCGAATACATTTGCAGATTGGATAAATTACAAAACTTGGTCCAGAACACAAAGGGAAATGCACTAAATTTTGCAAAATTCCAAAATATTTCCATACATAGATGATGTATTTGTCCAAAGAAAGAAAAAAAATTTGATACCGATATTGAAATGATTACAACATAGTTTTCCCACCATACTGCATTTTTTGTTAAATCGCAAACTAGTATGAATTTCAAAAAAAGCTGAAACACGTCTTAACTTAAATCGACTAAGGATTGAAATATGTCTATTTGGCATTTCAATGACAAAAACCTTCTTCGTACAAAAAACATAAAACAAAATTTTTTTTACAGAATATCCCTGGAAAAAGGATATGTCTGGGCATGCGTTGACATCTTTTATATTTCATCATTAAACATACCAATGTACATTTTGAGGGGTGGTCTATAAAAAACATTTAATTGTTTCAATTTCAACCGAAAAATGTCACTTTTCAAAAAATTCGCGATCAAAAACGCATGAAAACTTTTAGCAATATTTCTTTGATGTATTTATGGCTAAAATGACGTATTATGCAACAAAACGTGTGTTCCAAAAGTTGTCGCTTATACCCCTTTTCGAGCGAGACATTCACTTACATTTAAAGCAAAATGTGGTGGTTCAACATCCGGACTGGTCGACAAATGTTGTAAAAGAAATTCATCTGTCTGAGCCAACCACAAGTCAGCACCACGTAAGGGATCATAATTGAATGGTCCTATACGTAATAAACCCAATGAAGCATCGTATATATCTAAAACCTAAAATATTTAAACAAATATTAATTTAAACTTTTTTAAGTTTTACTTGATTTACCCACCATTTAATAAAGGGAACCGAATAATTCCTTTAGAGAAATGTGCGTAGAACTTTGTTATTGTAACAAAAACAAAATACACACATTCCTCGGGAGGAATTATTTCGTTCGCTTTTTAAAAACTGGGGGCTAATTTGTTTGTACACATTTCTTACCGTTTGTGAACCCATAAAATTACGTGCATCACGTAATTCCCTATCTGGTCCTCGTTCCGGAAATGTAGCTGGAAATATTTCTCCAGTTTTAATATTAACTCCGACGCCATATATAATGGGACAATTGATATCGCCACGTAATATTGTGTTTAATTCACCAACGCAGGCTTGTGTTAAATCAATTTCAAGATGATGTTTGTGGAATGATTCTGGAAAAAAGAAATATTTTTTTTTATAAATTTAATAATTGTAAAGAATTAATTAAGGTGAATTATTATTTTCTATAGAAATATTAATCGCATGAAAGCTTTTCAAAATTAACCGATTTAGTTACAAAAACACCAAAATCTAAAATTTTAGAAACAAACATTAAAAAAAGTTTATACATTTTCAGTAGAGTTGTCAAACCCGGTTTCCAAATTATACGTTAAACCAGCTTTTTATATTTTTTCCAATTTTTGAAAAACGGAAAACCTGGTTTTTCTACACGAATAATTCGGCGTTTTTGAATATTTTTTAATCCGAAAATTTCAGAAAAATAAACAGTTTTGGAATACTTTGAATTTCTCTCAGTTAAAAAAAAAAGACAAAATAGCTAAAATTTTTTTATACAAATAGAACATTTTTGGTCTTCAAAGTTTAGTAACGTCATGATGCTTGTTAGGAAAAGACCTAACCACGTGGTTGATTACTAAGAAGACAAGAATGGAACAAAATTGATTATTAATAGGTTTTTTGTCAAAGTTCTGCCTATTATATAGGCTCTAGCTTTTCTAAAACTTCGGGTTCTGATGAGATCTTTAGCCAGATCGAAATACTAGTATCAACCTAGCTAATATGTTTGATTTGCTTTATTTTTGTAAATATACGGAGGTTGAAAGCTCGTTATAAATTGAAAATAACATAAAAATAATCTCGATGTATATAAAACAAAAAACTAATATAACTGTAGCTTTGTTACATTTATGTGCTTTTTTTGTTCTTATACAAATATGTGGACACTAGGGGTACAACTTTTTTTTTTTTTTGCTAAATTTTTACCTATAGTTGTACATATTTTAAACAACTTTTTACTGATTGTGTTCGTAATTTTGCGAATTTTGTTGTCAATATCGCGAAACAACACTTTAATATGTTTTATCAAAATCCGCGAAACGCGTCAATAATTTAAGTTGGATGGATATGCATCGTTATTGTCTAATTACGTTAAAGTTTTAGCAAAATATTAATTTTTAGTTTAATTAAACAAAAAGGGATTTATGAGGAAACATTTTTGAAAACCGCGAAAAAATAAAATGACTTTTTTTATATTTTTATGGAGCTAGGGTAGCTAAAATTTTATGATTGCAAAAATAGTCAAAAGTTATAACCCTAGTGCACACAGGGTGTTTTTTTTTTTATAGATGTATAGAACTTTGAAATGGAATAAAACAAAGATGAATTTTTTAAATTGACATGAAATTTACTTTATTCGAAATTTACTTTATTCTTCTGGCATTATAATTTAAATACGACTTATGGCATATGACCGCCAAGGCTGGCTCGGACATAGTCTAATCTGGAGGTCCAATTTTCGATGACTTTTTCCAAGATTTGTAGCTGTCTATTTTCAATAACGCGGCGAATGTTGTCATCCAAGTGGTCAATAGTTTCGGACTTATCGGCGTACACTAGCGACTTCACATATCCCCACAAAAAATTGTCCAGCGGCGTTAAATCGCACGATCCTGGAGGCCAATTTGCGGTTACCAAACATTTCCTTCAATAAATCAATTGTGGCACGAGCTGTGTGACACGTTGCGCCGTCTTGTTGAAACCACAGCTCCTGCACATCATGGTTGTTCAATTGATGAACGAAAAGTCAGTAATCATGGCTCTATAGCGGTCACCATTGACTGTAACGTTCTGACCAGCATCGTTTTTAAAGAAGTAAAGCACACCAAACAGTCAGGTTTTCTTTATGTAACGGAGTCTCAACATACACTTGAGGATTATCATCACTCCAAATACGGCAGTCTTAGTTTATTGACGTATCCATTTAACCAAAAGTGAGCTTCATCGCTAAACAAAATTAGCAAAATTCGTGCGCGATACGTATTTCGAACAGAACCATGATTTTCAAAATAAATTTGCACAATTTAGAGGCGTTGTTCAGGCGTCAGCCTATTCATGTTGAAATTCCAAACCAAACTAAACATAAATCACTTGACAGCAGGACAAATGGCCACCAGTTAATAAAATGTTGCCAACTTAAAGTGATATACCTGTATAAAAACACCCTTTATATGATTGTATATGAACGTTTATATTCGGAATAATATCTTTTAAGTTTTATTGTAAATTTTCTATAAAATTAGAAAATTAGCGGATTTTTTCACATGATTAGTTTCTAAAATGCATTTTTTTAGCATAGAACATAATTTACAGATTATTTCAAACTTGCTTAAAAAGATACATTTTAAAAAAAAGTTACGAATTTGCAAATTTCGCAAAAGTGGTACGTGTTGGAAAAATTTGAAGAGCAGATTTGGGATTTGGTAATCAACGTTTATAAAATCAAGACAATACTTTTATGGGGAGCAGAAGAATTCCGTCAGAATTAAAAATTAAAGCGATTTTCAAAATTTTGAAAAAAAAACTGTCCAGTAAATAGTTGTTGAATAATATGGAATTCCATAATTA
The DNA here is from genome assembly GCA_021234595.1 of Delia radicum. Classification (NCBI taxonomy): domain Eukaryota; kingdom Metazoa; phylum Arthropoda; class Insecta; order Diptera; family Anthomyiidae; genus Delia; species Delia radicum. The sequence goes on along the minus strand of CM037855.1, from coordinate 161,910,837 downwards.
TCTAAATTTTTTTGAAAATGGACTCATACCTCTTTCAAAATAAGTGGTTCAATGCCTAACAATAATCATATGATCGTAGCAATCTTATTATGATCCTAAAAGACGATGAAATCGTGCATATATATATAATCATAATATGATTATATATATCATAATATGATTATATATTAGGGTGGGGCGATTTGAACATCTTAATGGGCGCTTCGCGTTTCTGATTCTTGGGATTGTACTGAGCAAAAAAGTCCACTAGACCATACGGTCTACGGTGAAAATCGAGCTTCCAGGTTTTGACTTTTTAGCCGTATTTTGTGAAAGTAACAATGTGTGGGATGGACATATCTCAGGAAGTAGGAGGAGCTTATCCAAGATTATGGTATCAATCCCTTCTTTGGAAGATTCTCTATCAGATTAATGTATCAATCATATTTGTGTGTGGGGTTTAAGGGGTTTATTTTTTAATTTCAAAATATGGCTTTTTTTTGCAGTATTTTGTGAAAGTAACAATGTGTGGGATGAACATATCTCAGGAAGTAGGAGGAGCTTATCCAAGTTTATGGTATCAATCTATTCTTTGGAAGATTCTCTAGCAGACTACTGCATCAATCATATTTGTGGGTGGGGTTTAAGGGGTTAATTTTTAATTTCAAAATAGGGCTTTTTTGCCCGTAAAGTCAAAATCTGGAAGCTCGATTTTCACCGTAGACGTATGGTCTAGTGGATTTTTTTTGCTCAGTACAATCCCAAGAATCAGAAACGCGAAGCGCCCATTAAGATTTTTTTCCTTCCATACTAATCGCCCACCCTATTATATATATGATAATTTGGAGCATAATATGATAATTTTGTGTCTCTAATCATATTCTATAATATTTTTTAGCAGAGTGCAAAATTTACATCTGTTTTTGAACTAAAACCGTTGACAAATTAAAAAGGTTGATCGTTTTGACAACGCTAGCAAAAATCACTTTTCCAATGCATATTTTTAAAAATTTACACCCTTGTTTTATATGGCGAACGGAATAATTCCTCTAGAGGAATGCGTGTATTTTGTTGTTGTAACAAAAACAAAATACACGTACTTTTCTGGAGGAATTATTCCGTTCGCTTTATAAAAACAGAGGGATAAACAGTTATTTAAATTTATTTAAAAACTCAATAATAAAATTCATTGATTTAAAATTTAACCTGGTTTTTACATTAACTATTTGATATTTTAAATACAATCGGGCCGTTGTCAAAACGTTTTAAATCTAGTAATGCGTATGCTCTGCCAACGCTTATACGTCCTACTAAGGCAGTGTGGCAACGCTTTGCCGTTTGCATTTTTCTGACTGGGATGTTTAGTTTTTTTTTTTTTTTTTTTAAATCCTTATAATTGGTAAATATACAAAAATCACAACTTACGCATTATATTAAAGAAAACTTCTTCACCATAACTTTGGGGATCACGATAGCCACCAATTAATTGCAATTCAATACGTCCTTCAGGATAACCCAAAGCAAGTTCTTGTACACGAGCAACCATAGTACAGACAGCTTCATCGATGCCAGTACCATCAAAATGGGCCAAAGCAACAGCACCTGAACCTGTAATGCAATAGAAGTAAATTTTAGTTCATATTCAAATTACTAAAGAAGTTTTTTCGTATCGTATAAGAAAATATTCTTAGGAATACAAAAAGTAATAGTAAATGAAGCCAATTTAAAATGCTTAAAACATAATAAGAAAAAGGATAAAAGGATTTTAATATCCCCTTTTGAGTGCTTTAGATTGTGTGTTTGTGTGTTAAAAAATAATTTCTTGTACTAACCCGAATGTCTGACCACTACGATTATACAGGTGGTAGCATCATCTGTACCAATTATATTGATATTCTTATCATGTGGTGCTGCAGCTGCCATTTCACGTTGACCTACGTATAGAAGACCCACTGGACCAACTGATTTAGTTGGTATTGATAACAATTGCTGTGCATAATCTCTATAAACGGGATGTTGCATAAAAAGACTTGTTGTGTCCATAGGACAATCATCTTGTAAGACACCATTCAATACTAAAACCATTTTGAATGGATTTTCTTTCTTCCTTTTAAAAAATCTCTAGTTACTTAACGAGTACAAAAGAAAATTGTGAATTGTGGGATGTTGGGTTGGTTGTATTTAAAGGATATCTAAAAGTATATGATAAAGAAAATGATTATTAATTAAAATATTTTATTTACATACATAATTTAAAATTTAATTTAAAAAAAATATAAGAAATATTAATTTAAAGCGTTGACATTTATAACCAGGGATCGGAGTTTTATGCAAATACATGTATTTCCCTTACGTCTGAGAAATAGGATAAATAAATAAAATATGTTTGATAATCAAAGAATTTGCGTTAAAATGGCATCGATTCGTTAGTGCATATTTTTGCATATTTTGCTATAAATGCATATTTCTGCATATTTTGCTTTAAATACAGTATCGGACAAATCATTTGCAACTATCATAAAAATTTTAGAATCAGTTCTAAAAAATACGTGGGGTTGCGTTATTTTAAATATTTCGAATTCTTTGTAACATAAAATGAACATAGTCACTACTTCAGCAAGACAGCTTTGCATCGTCGAGGCATGGGCTCTATTAAATGATTAATTGTATCCTGTGATATACCATACCATGCATCTTGAATCCTGTTGAAAAAATCTTCGGTATTTTGAACGTTATTGCGATCAATTCTCTGTTTCACAATTGAACAAAGGTTTTCGATCGGGTTCAGTTCCGGTAATTGAGGTGGCCATTGCATTACAATAACACTTTGTTGTCTAAACCAAGCTTTTACCACCTTCGAGGTGTGTTTGGGATCGTTATCTTGCTGAAACGTCCAAAGTAACGGCATTTACCACTCAGCATATGGCAACATAACACCCTCAAGGATGTTTTTGTAAACCCATCTATCCATTATACCATTAATACGATGAAGTGGGCCTAACCCATTGGCAGAAAAACATCCCCATGCCATGACATGGCCACCTCCATGCTTCACCGTCTTTACACAAAACTCTTTTTAAACTTGTTTTCCTTTGGTCCATCTTACATGAATTATACTATCACTGGCGATATTATTAAATTTTGATTCGTCGCTGAAAAGAACGTTTTTCCACTGGTCCACTGTCTAACTAACATGATCTTGAGCAAATTGCATCCGCTTCAATTGATTACGCTTAGATATGAGGGGCTTTTTCGCTAACCGATAGGCTAACAACCCAGCGTCAACCAAACGTCGGGAAATGGTTCTTGCGCTTACTGGTAATTTTAATTCTTTTGTCAATTTCGGAGCCGATTTAAAAGGAAACTTTTTAATATCTCTCACTATTAATGATTCTGTTCTTTGGTCAGTTTTTCGTGCCCGACCACCTTTGCTGATCACCTGCACAGATTTAGTTTTTTTTTAAAACGAGATTAAATTCGAGAAATTGATAATTTATGCACTTTATAGGTATTTAATAGATATTTCTTTTTGAGAAATTCCCTTGTTGAAATCGTCCACAATACGCTTTCGTTATTCTTTTCCGAATTTATTTGGTGCCATTATTATCGATATTTCGTAATATTATTTCAACTTGTGTTTCTTTTCAAATATTTTTGCAACTAATGAAAAATGTGACTTTAAACCAAAAAACTGCGAATGTGATCAAAACAAAATAAAACATAACGGTTTTTAATCTATTAACAAAAGAAACTTTAGGAGTTGCAATTGTTTTGTCTCGTCAAAACAATAACTATTTTCACATAATACACTTTAGTAATGCAAATTCCGGATAACTAAACCCAAAATATCTGTAAAATTGTTACTGAAATAACAAATACCATGAACTACCAAAAAAAAACTTTGAAAAGTGGAAACAAATTAATTTTACGGACCAAAACTTAAATTTTGAATGTAAGTTGCAAATGTTTTGTCCGATACTGTACATATTTTTATTGCATTTTTCTTAGTTTCTCGAAAAAAACTCCTAAACTTTATTTTATATTTAAATTTTATATGCAAATTGGGATAAAGACAAACAATTTTAAGTGGATTTTTAAATGCATATTTTTCAATATAAATAATTGACATATTTTTAGTTGTGCAACACGTAACCTTTGCCAATTTAGTAGTTGGACAATGATCAGATTACCCCATAGTAGAATCTAGCTCGGCTTTAATATTGGTTGGACTCAGACCTTTCAAATGAAAGTATTGAATTATATAAGGGTGACCAATTTTTTCCATGTTTACAATTTCACTGACATCGTTTATTTTTGATGGCTCCAAAAAATTACTAAACACCGTGGCGCCTTGAAACTTACAACATATATTTTATAAGGTTGCCACTTTTCACCAAAGTAATGTTTTTCAAACTTTCCCGCCATATAGATGTCAGGTTGGCTAATTTTGGGACCGCTCTCGTATAAAAAAAACTAAATGCATATTTAAAGTGCATATTTTAAGATTTTCCATGCATATTATAGGCGCCTGGAATACACATTTTAAGTGCATGAAGTTCCTGCCCCTGTTTATAACTTAAAATTTAACACCTACTACTCATTTCACATAATTTAAGAGTAGCAGAGCCAATATCTGCTTTTGGACATTTTCAACACAATTTGCTCTTGGTAATAAAATTGTTTTCTCTACCTTTTTCATTCCTTTTTAACATGTTAAACAGATTTTTATACAGAAAAAGGTTAAACAGTATTAAATAGTGTTGGTTTAAGAAAGAGCACTTTAAAAATTATTTGTTATGTGGAGAAATCTGCGGAACCGCACAATTCCATGTCACTCATGATTTTAACCATTTTAAGAACAATATATAATTATAAAGTTTTTGTACGTTATCCGATTTGGCCCAAATTTTCACAATGTAAACTTTAGACCAAATGGCACAAGAATTCGCGCGGCTACCGTTGGAATTACAAAAGATAAATTTCACAATACATTTCATTGCTACCCTTATGAACATATTAATAAAACCAAATATAAACTAAACGAGAATTTTTAAAAATTCGATATTATCACCTATTTTCAAATAAGTAACAAAAATGAACTGTTAACTACAAAACTACTGTTTTGGTAGTTGTTTACTAAAATACTGCTTTAAACAACTGTTAAAAATACAATAGTTTTCTTCAGTTGTTTTTAAAATAACTGTCAAAATATTTGTTTTCTAATTTTTCATAGAAAAACAACTCCAATTGTATTTAATAACTACTATTGGTCACTACACCAATAACTGTCATGTAGTAACTGTAAGGCTTTTTTTTTAGTGTAGAATCGTTCCAGAAGGCCTATTGACGAAAAATTTACTTTTTCAGCTTCACCACTTCTGATTTGCATGAAACTTATATTATGTAATCTTCTAATTAGTATGACAAAACATTAGTTTTTATTTTTTAAAATTCGTTGTCGTTCGAGTTTTATTGGTGCTTAAAGTTCGTATTTTTTTTTTAAATTTATAATACATACATTTCTATCTGAAGATTTTCGGTGACGCGAAATGAAACATGTAAGGACCTGTCAATAGATAAAGTTTGCATTAAATTAGCGGAGAAGACATTTTTAATTAATAAATAAACATTGCACGGTTTTTTGTTTAACAAAAAACAAATGATCTTGAACTTGAATAATTGATAAAAACAACTTAAAAATGTCCTTGATGTCATACTAATTAGAAGAGTACATATACCAAGTTTTATGCAAATCGGAAGGTGTCGAGCTGATGACTATCAAATTTGATTTTGGAATGACCCTATATCAATAATAGTTAATGTAAAAAAGGAGATCGAATAATTCCCGACACAGATTATCACTTATAAATTTTTTTTTTGTTTAAAGTGAACTTTTTTTGGATCAAAATATCTTTTAATCAGATCATGTGTACAAAATATTAGCGAAATCGGATTATTAGTTTGTTTACAGATGGAGTGTAAACTAAAAGTGAGGCCAAACACAAGTAGCATTTTCACAAAACAACCTTGAATTTTTTACAAAACAAATTTTCTTAATTGTCCAGAAATCGGAACAATCAAATGATATTAAGATTAATTTTAATTAACTAATGAAGACTTCAAAACGTGTTCCAAATACTGTTATTTTTTTTTTTTTTTGGAAATGGTCTGCTCCTATCAATTGGGGCATTAAAAACGCAAAAGAAAACTCAAATACTCTCTTTTTGTTTAGGGGTCGAATTACGGCATTTGCGATCGTAATTTTTGCTATTGAAATTAATTTTTTATTTCTAAAAATAAAACATTTTAACGAAATTTTTTCGATCAGGGATGTTGTATGTAGTTCGGCCCTAGATAGGAAATAAATTTAAAACTTGGTGTTTCATTATTAGTATTTTTCTAGCTACTTCCAGGGTAAACATTTTAATATAGAGTCTTATATATTTATATCTCATTTGATAAGTTCACATATAAAAGAACATAAAAATTGATAATTTTGGTTCATCTACATGTATCTAATTATATCAAATATAATGATATATTTTGATACAATTTTATCCAAGATTTTTCCATATCCTGGACATACATTCTGCCTAATTGGATATATATAGCTGATTTTACATAATTTTAGACGATAGTAGCTATGCTTTTTGTGACTCGAAATTATGCTTAAAACTGTATAAGTTGAAAATTCAAATTTCAAGAAATCAACAATTTTTAAGAACCACATTTTTTTAAATGGAACATAACGAAATGTTTAATTAAATGGTTTTGTCATATAAAATTTAGCAATCTTTCGTTTGAAATTATATAAAAAAATCACTTGAATATAATTTCGTTATAAAATATGGTTATATGTGTAGCTATATGTAATAAAGTCTTAACTTGCAGATAACTTAATTTGATATTGATATTATATAAAATTATAAGGAAAATAATTTCAGTACGAAGTCATATATAGTTTAATATGACATAGCATGGGATTATATATGATCATATCGATCCCTACATACATTTGGATTATTATTATGTGTCTTATGTAGACAATACGCAACTATGGGAGAAAACATATCAACGCCCAATCCACATTGATATTCTTCATCGTAAATGGCGCTGGTCACACGCTCCGAAGACCACAGAATGACACAACGAAAGCTGTTATAGATTGGAATCCCCATGGAAATACACGAAGAGTTGGTCCCCCATCTCACACCTGGAGACGGCAACTTGAGCTTGAAATTAATCAAAGCGGCCTAAGCTGGAGAGAAATAAAACATCTTGCATCAAGAAGAACCGAATGGAACGATTTTGTTGTGGCCCTTTGTTCCTCTTAAGTAACCATAGGACATTATATATATATATATATATATATATATATGTAGTTCTGTATGGAGTTAGATTTGGAGACATATAATTATATCAAGAATGTATTTGTATATAATGATATAAGCCGTAATGTGACTACATTCAAAGTCAGATATGACGTTATCAAGATAAAACTATTTTTACCCGGGTTATTAAAAAAACTGTTTTCGAACGATTTTACTCATTCACGAATGCCGTGTCAACTGGATGCTATGTTGAGGGTTACAAATGCATTATTTTTTATATTTTGTTTTTAAATCTTAATATTAATTATTAAAAAAAAATGCAAAAATATGAAATTAAACTGAAAATATACCAAATATGCAACAAAGAATTCCAAAATATGCAAAAAATTCCAAAAATATGTATTTATAACAAAATATGCAAAAATAAGTAATAACAAATCGATTGCTTCTATGATTCGCAAAAAAGTTTTTAGTCAAAATTGATTTTGGGCTACGGACTACAGGCATTTGCATGTATAGAATTTTGCACTGATAGCATTTTCCTTCATAGTATTAATGAATCGTTGTCATGGATTCATTGATTTAATTAAAAATTTTATTAACTGAAAATGAAAATTCATTAATATTGTTAATTTTTTCATTAAAATTTTTTACAATTATTTCATAATTTCAAAAAAAAAAAAAAAAAAAAAAAAATCATTAAATCGATGAAAATTTTTCGAATTTTTTTCAATCAAAATGTTAAATTGTAATATGCAAAAAAAATAGATTAGTGTATTTTTTTTCTTTTCTATATAGTTAGTACATTTTGAATTAAAAAAAAAAATCGCTGAAGTTAAACGCCTAACATTATAATTGACATACATTGCTTTGTTGAACAGAATTTACAAAAACTTTAAAGCGATCTCATAACATTTAACGTATAAAGCGTTGATGTGAAATGACTACAAATTTCTTAAAATGTTCTTAAGAGCTTTTGTAAAAAGTTTTTTAATTGAAGAACAAATTGTTTTTAGCTAATATCTCAAACGCTTTAAAAATTGTGTTATAGAGAAAAAACATTTTTTGTAACAAAAAGTAATGAAAATATTTCATAAAAACTATGGATTTTATTCATTAAACACATGAACCTTTTATAACGTTTATGCTAGCATTTATGAAAAAAACTTCATATACTTTACGAAATTTTCATTGGGTTAATGAAACCATTCATTAAAATTGTTTTAATGAAACATGTTTCATTGATTCAATGAAACATTTCATTGGGGACTTTTTTATGAATTAATTTATTAATACTACGCACACATGTCTATCAGTGTGGTCATAACTATAGGAAAATGGTTAATTTACATAAAATCGCATTGTTTTCCTAATAATTTAACCTCATCTGTAGTTGATGTTCAGTAAAATTTAAAACATTTGATTATATATTTTTATATCTGCACTCATGTATGTTGGAATATGAATTTGTAGGTGTTCATTGTATGGTAATAAAAAACATTAAATGACAAATTTTTAATATGAAGACATTACAAATTTACGATACGACCAGTAACTGCATTCAAAAAATAAAGAAAAAAGGATTTCCAATATCTCATCTAAAACTACACAAATAGGGTCATATGGGGTAAAGTAGGAAATGATAGGAACAGACTTTAAAGGGCATGTTCCTAAGAATGGCTCTTGATTTAAAAATATATAATATTAGAATACAAATAAGTTCTTTTTGACAACATTTTCGGTTTTTTTTTTAAACTAAAATATTATAAAGGGTCCGCCATCTAACGTTTTTTTTTCAACTAGTGCTTATTTCGTGAATGGTAACACTTAGCTCATGTCTGATTTGACAGATAATTAGTTTTATCCTTCCGCTGAACGAGTATGGTTGTGTATACGCTTGAACAACGATGGGAAATATTGCGACATTACTTTGAAAATCATGGTAATGTTGCAGAATGTGTGCGAAAATTGCGTACGGCGATCAATGGGGTCAATGGCGATCGTTATCGGGCCATGTTGAACGAATTTTTGTTCACAAAAATTGAAGAGGAGGATATTGGCAACATTTGGTTTCAACAGGACGGCGCTACGTGCCACACAGCCAAAGCTACACTCGATGTTTTGCGCCCTGTTTTTGAAGATCGCATTATCAAAAAAAATTGGACCGATCGTGTAGGTGACTGCATGGCCAGCCGAGGCAGCCATTTGAATGAAATTATTTTCCATTACTAACCGGAACGATTATACTTTCAAATAAAAAAAGGAATTTGAGAAAATATTCAGTAGTTTTTTTTTTATAGCATTTTCAAAAAAAAAGTTATTTGGCGGACCCTTTATATCCAACATATGCGTAATTTAAATAAAAGAACAAAGTAGTTTTCCTTTTCTTTTTTTTTTTAGTTACACATTATTTGTATTCATATACAATAAACGTTCTATAAGTGTCACCTAGATGATTACATTTAAAAAAAAACATGACTTTTATAGAGTTTCCAGACAATTAAAGCATAAAATACTATATATTTTCTGTTTTAGAGCAATTCCATATGAAAGCGATCACCTTTTGGACGACCCCTCTCCGATTTTAAAATAAATAGTCTCAATCGATTGCCTAGCAAAAAATAATGTACCTACATATTTTTTTTTTTTTTATAGTGACTGGTTTAGTGGTGGTGTGCACCACTGTCATGTGACAAAATTGAAGAATTCTTCATAAGGGACCTCATTGAAAGTTGTTTTAAAAAAAAACTACTAAAGCGATCGCAACGAGTGATAGCTCGTTTTCCTCATAATTTTTGCTTTAAGAATCAGCAATGAAAAAATGGGCCCGACTCCTTGTTTGGACAGGAGAAGAGCATTTAAGAGACCACCTTGTTCTCATTGTTTTTATATTTTTTATAACTGAATTATTTTTAATTATTTAACAAGAAGCGATCGCAACGAGTGATAGCTTGTTGGAAAGGTATTGAATCAGGCTTTAATTGAAAAATAAAATTTTCCTAATTTTTCTTGTTAAATAATTAAAAATAATTCAATTATAAAAAATATAAAAACAATGAGAACAAGGTGGTCTCTTAAATGCTCTTCTCCTGTCCAAACAAGGAGTCGGGGCCCATTTTTTTATTGCTGATTCTTAAAGCAAAAATTATGAGGAATCCAAAACAAATAAAATTAGCCGGAAAATTTAGGAGCTTCTGTGGAAAATCGGAAAATTTAATTTTCATGGGAAAATTTAATTTTCATGGGAAAAAAGGTAAATTTCTGAGAAAAATTAGGAAAATTTTATTTTTCAATTAAAGCCTTTCCTTTCCAATGAGCTATCACTCGTTGCGATCGCTTTAGTAGTTTTTTTTTTTAAAACAACTTTCAATGAGGTCCCTTATGAAGAATTCTTCAATTTTGTCACATGACAGTGGTGCACACCACCACTAAACCAGTCACTATAAAAAAAAAAAAAATATGTAGGTACATTATTTTTGCTGGGCAATCGATTGAGACTATTTATTTTAAAATCGGAGAGGGGTCGTCCAAAAATTTGCCAATTTTGATCGTTTTCATATGGAATTGCTCTTTACCTTTTTAAAAATAATTTAATTTTGTTCTTCCAACTTTTAAAGCAAGGTGACAATTAAAATACTACAAACCTTTAAATATATATTTTTGAATCAATTTGTTAGACCTATAAAGGAGGGTGACAATTAAAGCATACCGACATTTGAAACAGGTGACAATTATAGAACTTTTAGTGTAGTATGAAAAAATAGAAAATTATGTGATTTCCCACAATACCCCATTTTCCGCTTCAGCCAATGTTATCCTACATATGGTCATGTATACATAATCATATTATTCTTTAACGTTTTTTTATATTAAAGTTGAAAAATAAGAATTGTTGTCTTCCAAACTTATGAGTACAATAGGTGGCCACCTTTTTTCCATTTCAATTTCAACTTTGATACTTAAAATTTAATGGACAAATGTTAAAAATCATTAAACTTAAAATTTTTTTTTACTAAAAACTGTTTATGAGCATTTCCATTATATCTCAATGAGTAATTTTTCGTTGGTCTCCGATTTTGATAAAAATTTTCGAGTACGTTTGGCAGTGAACGCATATTTTCAAAACGATTTTTTATTTTGAAAATTGTGGCAACTCTGAAGCTTTGAAATATCGCAAAATTAGGGGTTGGGATATCATATCAAATTTTTGTTGATATAGAAAAAATATTGGAAATGTTCTTATACAAAGTATTTGAGCATTTCCATTTTATTTCAACTACTAATTTTTTGATAGTCGCCGATTTTGCTGAAATTTGGTGAGTATGTTTGGCAGTGAATGGAATGGAAAACGATTTTTTTTATTTTGAAAAGTGAGGCAACCCTGAAACTTTGAAATATAGCAAAATTAAGACATCATTCAAAATGCCATAACTTTTATTGTGTGAAAAATATTGAAAAAATTCGTTTTGCATAGGAATAGTGAACATTTTAGGGTTTAGAAATTTTATAAAAAAAAAATTAAAAACAATTTTTAAAATTCTGTTTTTGTAAAAAAAAAACAAAAATAAAATAATTTTTTGAAATAAATACATTTTTTTTGTTTATACTTTTAATCAAATAGCTAAACATGTGTTCTTAACACCCTGAAAATTTCAGAGTGTAGTCTCTACTACTTTTTGAGATATCTAAGAAAAGTTGTAGAATGTCATCCACATTTAACTGAAATTATATACAATAATTTAAATACAAATTTTTATCCGAATCATCAAATTTAGAACAAAATGGCACCGATTAGAGGTAGTTCCATGTTTTGCATATTTTGGCAAAAGTGCATATTTATGCATATTTTAGCTTCTCATGCATATTTTGTGCTTTTAGCATATTCTGTGTTTTTTTAGTTCATATTTGTGCGTATTTTCCACTTATTTTAATTATATTTTTACAAGTTTAATATAATTTTTATTAAAAATAAAAATTATGTTTTTTCGACCTTTAATTGTACAATGAAAATAAAAATTATTCAAGTTCGAGGCCATACTCTATATTTCTTTAATAGGATATTGTCCTAACAAATAATCTATAGAGTTTTTGTTTCCAAATTTATTAATTGACCACTTTCAGGAATGTGTTGATAGATATATTTCGGGAATTTTCTAGGTTCCCATCATCAGAACACGTTTTGAAAGAAGTGACAATCCCATGCAAACATCAAACATTCATATATATGAGTTCGAATTTAAAGATTATTACCATTGATCAAAAATAAATTGAAAACTGGTTTGTTATGTACAAGCTCTACCTTTATTGGATATACAATAAACGCTTTTTGTTTTACTTCTCCTTTTTATTTTTACACTTGTTTTGTTTTATTTAACAACAAGATGTAAATGGGAAGTAAACTAGACCGTACTTTGTGTTTTTTTTTACAAGTTTAAAAGAAATATAGAGTATGGCCTCGAACTTGAATAATTTTCATTTTCAACTATATTTTTTATTTGTTAAAAAAAAAAATAAAATTTGGATACATTTTTACATTTTGATTTAAGCGAAATCATTTTTAAATTTCATAATCTTGCTGAACCGAAGAAAAGCGTAAGATTCTGTTCCTATTAGAGAAATGAATGACAAAATTTAAATTTTGTTTCTATATTTTTTAAGCTTTGATTTTTGCAAAAAGTGTTCGTTCAAGTGCATATTTTCATGTTTTCAGTGCATATTTTTAATTTTTGACTGCATTTTATGAGCGCCTATTTTCCTTTTTTTTTAGTTGCATGAAATTCCTTGCCCCTGGTTATAACTTTTGTTGTATGAAAGATATTGAAAACATTCTTTTTGCATAGGAATAGTGAACATTTTATGGAAATGCGAATTTGTAAAATCGTCTGTCTAATAAGTGCCACCCTAATGCATATTTTCTTATTGAATAGTTGTATGTTTTGTATGTAAGCATCCATGGAGGCTGCTACCAATTTGCACAAAAATTATGATGACGTGAAGGAAAGCGACAACGTTCCATCGTTGCAGTATTGAAAAAAAAAAATAAAATAAAACTTACAATCAAGTGTCGTTAAAAAAATTATTATCAAACATTTAAATCTACGCTTTTTTGTGTGTTGTTTTTCTTGTGATTCTTCTGTACAAGATTTAATAATTTTTCTTGTTCAGCCTACAACAAGGAGGTTGTTATTTGGCCAAAAAGTAATAAGTTACATAAAACAACATAAAAAAACATAAAAAATCATGCTGTGTATGTTCAAAATGTTCTTTATTTAATAAATTGGTTTCTTTAGTTTGGAGCACTTTGTACACTTAAAATAATCAGTCAATAGAAATAACTGAAAAATTTGCAAAATTCCACTAAAAAGGCAGTTAATTTAACTTAACAACGAGAATTTTGTTGGACGATAAATAATGAAATTTTCAGTAAATCAATGAAACTTTTCATTACAAAATAAATTAATGAATAGTTTGATCATCTTTTTAAAACCAATTTTTTAATGTTAAATTAGTTAAAATCTTCATACATTCAAGGAAGAAGTATGAAGATTTTAACTAATCGACGAATTCCAGAACATTTTTATAAATTGTATGCAAAAATTCATTAATATCATGCAGATAATTCTCTCAGTGTATAAATCTACTGTTTTAAATTAAACTTTCAAAAATTCGTATATAAAAAGTTTGCAAATTTACAGACAAAATAATTTAAACAAGGAATTTTAATAACATAACAAAAAATCTCAATTTTAAAAGGATAAAAAACTGTTTAATTGAGTTAACAGCAGTTTGACTAGGTTTTTTGAGTGTAGCTACAACTTTGTGAGTATTTTTGTAAAAATATTTTAAAGATAAAAATAAAGTGAAACTTTTTTTTTTTTTAATTTATTTTTTTTTTTTAAAGAGAAGCAACACTCAGGAAATTCTTCCTATTAATTAATGTGTTGCTTTCTTTGGAAAGGGTATAGTGGAGAGATGAAAGGTGGTGACAAAATGGCTTCAAACATGGCAACACTGTAATTGCGCGAGATGATAAGTCTTAGAACAGTTGTTGGTCGCCACCTGATGTAGAGTTGGCGAATTTATTGAAGCTTTTTGTTTCATAGCCCTGATTAATTATTTTACTGCGGTGGGATTAATTGCTATGGTAACACGAAGGTGGGCGCAGCGATACATATAAGTGATAGAAAACTCATACATATTATTTTTTTAAATTGATGTTGTCGTCACCGGGAATCGAACCCGGGACCATCTGTGTAACGGTCCAACGCGCTAACCATTACACCACAACGCCCACACTATTAGCACTATTTTTATTAAAAATTTGTTAAATCATTTCACTATTAAATTATGAACTTGATAAAGATGTATCACCAACATTTAGGAGTTTTGCCTAAATAAATATAAATCCATTTTCGCCCTCTGCACAGTGAGATAAATTACAAATTTTTGGAAATAATTCGGCCATTTTTTACTTAGTGATCCGATTGCTATTGGAACAGTCATACTAGTGACGTAATATCGAGTTTAAGTTTTGATTTTTAAACTTTCAAACAACCCAGGGGCGGCAATATTGAAACCCAAACTAGGGAACTTTTTGAATATACAATTTTGAGTGCTCGCCATTTTTTTGTTTCTAATCCGATTTTCAAAAAACTAATGTATTTGTAATCTGCTAGTAGAGACTAACATAAGTTGGATATCTCTAATAGTTCCCGAGGTATTCCCATTTGATAATATGAAATTCCAAATTTGGTCCGACTCAGGTGAAATTTTTCGTGAATAGCGCGACGAAATAGGGGCCAATTTATTTTTTAAAATATCATTTAAATAACTTTTTATATAAAAGCAAGTTGTGTTAAAAAAATTTGATTTATATACTTTTCCCGCCAGCCGCTTCTAAATTTGCCACATTTCTAAGGCAAATAACAACTTATATACGTTAGAGCGACTCACCAAAAAAGTGCTCGATGTACCCTCTTAAAAATGGACCTTGGACTTTTTTAAGATGACATTTAAAATATTTCGGCTCCAGCTTTGACCTCTCGTGAGCTGGACCATTTTGAAAATGGTTCTATTTTTGCATGTTTTGTTAATTTGAGAATCTGTTTCCTTACCAACATATACAATATGGGTATCATAAGAAAGATTTTTTTAAGGCGCGTCCAACTGTATATACAATTTGTCCAAGGACGATCATCCATGTCCTTTTTTAAGGATATTCTGTAAAAAAACGGGTTTTGAATTTTTTGTTCGGGGTTGTTTGTAATAAAAATGCCAAATTAACATATTTTAATCTTTAGTCAATTTAATTAAATACGGGTCTCAGCTTTTTTTGAAATTCGTGCTAGTTCGCGTTTTGACAAAAATGCAATGGGGTGGTAACTCTTCGTTTTAAATAGGGCAATATGGGTATCAAATTTTTTCTTTTGCCAAGTACATCATCTTTGTATGTAAATAATTTAGATTTTTGCAAATTAGATGCATTTTACACGGTGCTCTGGAATATATATAAATGCAATTTTGTGGTAACTCTAATAAGATAGCGGATTTAGTTTCTACATCATGTATGGATGAAAATAGGACTAAAGAAAGAAAAAAAAAAAATGATCCACGACTTTTTGGCGGCATTTTTTTTTTCGCAAATTAAAACAAGAGTATGCCGCCAAAAAGTCGTGGATCATTTTTTTTTCTTTAGTCCTATTTTTATCCATACATGATCTAAAAACTAAATCCGCTATCATAATAGAGTTACCACAAAATTGCATTTATATATATTCCAGAGCACCGTGTAAAATCAATCTAATTTGCAAAAATCTAAATTATTTACATACAAAGATGATGTACTTGGCAAAAGAAAAAATTTGATACCCATATTGCCCTATTTAAAACGAAGAGTTACCACCCATTGCATTTTTGTCAAAACGCAAACTAGCACGAATTTCAAAAAAAGCTAAGACCCGTATTTAATTAAATCGACTAAAGCTTAAAATATGTTAATTTGGCATTTTTATTACAAACAACCCGGAACAAAAAATTCAAAAACCGTTTTTTTTACAGAATATCCTTAAAAAAGGACATTGATGATCGTCCTTGGACGCGCCTTAAAAACCTTTCTTATGATATCCATATTGTATATGTTGGTAAGGAAACAGATTCTTAAATTAACAAAACATGCAAAAATGGACCTTTTTTCAAAATGGTCCAGCTCACGAGAGGTCAAAGCTAGAGCCGAAATATTTAGATGTCATCATAAAAAATACCAATGTTCATTTTGAGGGGGGTATACCTTGCACGAATTTCGCTTTCATACAACTTGAGTCGCTCTAATATACGTACACTTATAATCCTATGTAGGTAAGGATCACTGCAAATGTAGTTAAAAACAAATGAAATTTCACTTGAGAAAAGAACGACTTACATTTCATTAAATTCAACTAAATTCGTAATTTTTTTTTACTGTTCAAAATATGACCCACATTTGCAATAGAAACAAACCACATATGTAGTAAAAAAATAAACAAACATCTATTTTTTATTTTTTTAAATAAAAAAACTAATGTATAAAATAAATTTAAAATTATAATACAGTAATTTGATGTGGTTTGTTTTTTTAAATGAACTACATAATATTTGTAACTATATAATATCCCTGAGTGTAGTCTCGGAAACTCAAGTGTGGGTCTGTGTAATTAATTAATTGCATTAGCTAGTATCACCAAAAGAAAACCTCATGTGAACACTTAATAAAACAATATTTTCTATTAAATTAACACTCTGATGTGGTGGGTCATCGTCGTCATCATTAAATTCAATTAATACAACAAGTGACAATGATTCTTTTTAAATTGTGTAAACTGAATGACACCAATATGTCTGAATAACTGAATATTGGAAACTAAGCAACTAACAAACATTAGTTTTCATCTCAATTAAAGAACAGAAGAAAAAAGAAATACAAGAAATTAATAAGATCAACACAAGTCAATGGGTAAATTTAATAAAAATGTTATTTGAGCAATTAAATATTTGATAGAATACACAAAATACATGTGAGGGACATTTTTTTCAGATCTTTGTAGATAAAAGAAATTTCAAAAAATAACATATGAGGAATTCCAAAAATTTTCGACTTTTTTTTAGAAAGTTTGTAAATTCTGAGGTCAGATTCGTAATCAGCGGACCTCAAACCTTTAGAAAAGTATGCTTCAGTCCTAGGGTCTTGGTCTCTCTAACATTTGTAGGTCTGCGTAATCATAACTTTGTAATTTGTCTACAGATTTTTTTGATATGATTGCGAAATTCTGAGGTCAGATTCAGCGGACCTCATACCTTTAGAAAAGAATGCTTTAATCCTAGGGTCTTGACCGCTCTAAAATTTTGTAGGTCTGTGTAGTCATATTTTGGAAATTTGTCAACAGAACCTTTAGAAAAGTATTCTTTAGTCCTAGGGTCTTGATCTCTCTAACATTTGTAGGTCTGTGTAGTCATATCTTTGTAATTTGTCTACAGATTTTTTTGATATGATTGCGAAATTCTGAGGTCAGATTCGGATTCAGCGGACCTCAAACCTTTAGAAAAGAATGCTTCAGTCCTAGGGGTTTGATCGCTCTAAAATTTTGTAGGTCTCTGTAGTTATAACTTAGAAATTTGTCTGCAGATTTTTTTTAAAATAGAATTTTTTGAAATTGGAAATATAGTTTTTTCAAACCATATACTCTCTTTTTGTGGAGTATTTTTTTTGTCAAAAAAAAAAGAAAACAGCGATTGTTTTGGAAAACACGAGGTTTGGCGGTTTTATGACGTTTAATTGTGTTTAGGGTTACTTATGTACTGGAAATCATATTAAATACTTTTATTTCGCAAAATTAAGCATTTTATATAAGGATTCTCTTTGAGGTTATGAAAATTTAGTTTGTTCCACTAAATTTTTGATTTTTTTTTGATTTAAATGTTAAGCACATTAAAATCTTATATTTGATGTACGTTTCAGCGGAATTCATACAGGGCTTTAGTTGTCACAAAGCGAAATGTGTTTGAAAAAACATCCCCTTTATTAATTTAGTCCGTAGCGAAGATTCACTCTAGATACCTAACTATGTTCTCAAGCCATGCTTTGTATAAAAAATTAGAAACAAAATAATTAAATTTCGCAACATTTTTAAAAAGGTCACATAATTGTTTCGTTTAAAAAAGTTATGACCCTTTAAATGATGTCCCAACCCCTAGTTTTGAGATATTTCAAAGATTCAGAATCAGCCACAGTTTTAAAAATTAAAAAATAAATATCGTTTTGGAAATATATGCTCACTGCCAAACATATTTACCAAATTTTATCAACATCGAAGGCTATCCAAAATTAGTCGTTGACATAAAATGGTGAAGACTTTTTAATGTCCTATTTATTAAGTATAGTCCTACCTAACCTACCTGTCCATCGTTTCTCTCAATTCAAAACCATTGAAAGCTAAGAATCATCAAAAGTCAGTTTCAACAGAAGTCGAAAATTTTTGAAGTACCTCATATATATTAAATTTTATTCGATGAGAGAGTTAAATAAGAGCATAAAAAACTTATTACTTTATCCCTTACAAAATTTTTAAACAATGTGTTAGTAGTTAAAAACAATTTTGCAGATTTGAGGAATCGAATCAAGAACCTCAAGTTTGTAGGGATGACAATGAATTTTCTATTACAATTTCAAGCCAAATTTATTATATGATGATATCAAACGTTTAATAGAGAAATTGAGTCAATTCATTAGTATTGTTATGGAATTACAATTTCTTAAAAAAAATAAATTATATTTAACTATTTGAAACTTCAGCCTTTAAGGCATTCATGCATGCAATAGTTGGCACACGTATTCCTAGTTAAAAAACAAAAAAGAAATTACAAAAAAAAATAACGTCATAACCAAATGTTTAACAACAATTTCACAAAAAACAACAACGAAAAACAACGTAAAAATCATGTTTTCCTATTGTTGTACCTCGTTTGTAGTTTGGAAAACTTCATCTAACACAAAAAAGAAACATTTATGATAAATATAAATTCTTTAAGCTTTACTTTATAAACAAAAAAAAAAAAAAAAAAGCAGCAGAAAAAATAAACGATTCATGGTTACAATTTACCACAGGATCATGCATGAATCTCGATTAGATATTCTACGAGAAATAATTTGAAAATGATGACAGTTAACGATATAAAGACGACAAAAAAAATAAAAAAAAAACTAAATAAAGCCACAAAAAAAAAACTATGAAAGAGACAAGAAATAAAATAAGACAGGCTATTTTTGTATGTCAATTTTAAGGACGTAGTTTTATGGATCATGGAAAGGGATTTTACAGTTATAGGTTAGGTTAGGAAGGGTTATGTGCCCAAGGGCACATCTCCACTTGGAGACCAATACAGTCCATTGTGAATCCCTTCAGTGAAAAAGTAAGCAACAAATAGGAATAGACAGATAGATAGCTTGAAAGATAGATAGAAAGATAGATAGAAAGGATAGATACTCCCCAGAACAAGTTCCTATCGTCCCCTTACTAGAAACAGCCGTCCTATTTCCCTGACAAATCTCAGCAAATCTACTGGATTGCATCCAGCGATTGCATCGTCGTGAAATCTATCTCCTTGCCGTTTCTGTCTGAGACCCTGCGACCTCGGACAGTGGCACATTATAAGCTCAATTGTCTACAGGTCCTCAACGTCCTCGCACAACCTGCAAAAGTCCGGTATGTCCCTGTCCCATATGCTTGTGAAAGCCCTGACAGAACAATGACCGGTCAGGAACCCCGTAAGGGTCCTGAGACCATCCTTGTCCAGTCCCAAAAGGACCTTGGTTGCCCCTGCGTCCAATACGGGCCATAACGCTCTAGACACCCTGCAATCCATTCTGTCCCTCCATGATTGGTTAACGGTTTCGCGGAATCCCTTCCGTATCACCTCAAAGTAGTAACATTAGGGGGGGGGGCTTTACCCCCCCGTCCCTTACCACCAAGTCCAGATTCGAACACTCCCTCGCAAGTTCGTCCGCCATCTCATTGCCATCCACCTTGCAGTGTCCGGGTACCCAACACAACCTCACAGTGAATGCCTCCATGAGCTCACACAGAGCACACCTACATCGTGCGACCAGGCGCGAACTCACAGTGTAATTTGTCAGTGCTCTGAGCGCTGCCTGACTATCGACATAAATTATCACCCTAGATCCCCCAACGATGTGACCCAGTATCACTTCCGTCGCCCTCCAGATCGCTAGGATCTCAGCTTGGAAGACACTGCACTCCTCTGGTAGTCTGTATGATCTTTTCACGTCAGTGTCAGCAATATAAACACAGGCACCCGTGCCCGTGTCCATTTTTGACCCGTCCGTGAATACTGCCCACCCCTCGAACAGCACCTTGGATCCACGCCAGACTTCCCTGTTCGGGAAGTCCACCAGAGGTGTTCCACCGAAGTCTAAGGTCAAGATCATATGATCCGATATTCCCTCGAGAATACTACCCTGATCAAGCAGTCCTACTTCGTACAATATTTTTGTGTGATCATCCAAGATAATTTGCTGTCTAGGAATCAACCCAAATACTTAGCATCGTCCGATAGAGTCAACCCGACACAAATAGGAAAAATAAATCTGAAGAGTTTATAAAAATTTTGTAATATTTGAGCTAAATTTTCGTTAATTGAAATTATCAAATTAGTCTGCTACAAACAGCAAAAAATTTACTAAATATTAGCAGAAATAAAAAATCACAATAAATGTGAAATATTCTAATTACCCTTTTGAAATCAGTAGTCTACAATTCTCTAGCAAATATTTCTGTTGATTTTTAGCAAAATTTACTGTGAATTTGCTTTCAAGGATTTTGCTTTCAATTAAATTTAAGGTAAATATAGCAACCATTTTGTTGATATTACAGTGTTTGCTTGCTGTTTTTTTGGCTACAAATATAGGGTCCGCCATCTAACGTTTTTTTTCCGATGCCGATTTTGCCAAAAAAATCATCTTTTCAGATAAAGCTCATACTGCATGGCCAGCCGAGGCAGCCATTTGAATGAAATTATTTTCCATTATTAACCGGAAGGATTGTACTTTCAAATAAAAAAGAAATTTGAGAAAATATTCAGTAGTTTTTTTTTATAGCATTTTCAAAAAAAAAAAGTTATTTGGAGGACCCTTTACTTAGCAAAAGTTTTCGCTGATTTTAGCAGTGTACATTGCTATTTTCAGTTAACTAAAATTCACCTCAAATATAACTAAAATTTAATAAATTTAACTGTTTTATTGTTGCTGTTCTCATTTTACTTATATTTAGTAAAACAAACATCTGCAAATTTGAGCAGTTTTTCCTTTTCATGCATATTAGCTTCTTCGGTTATTTTTACAGTTTTATTTCTATGAGTGTACTCTATTTTTTTTCTTTATCATTATATGATCGTTAAATTAACAAAATTATCCAAATACTTTTCGACTCAAAGAATTTGTAACCAAACGGAATCGATTTGTTGATGCATGTTTTGTTATAAATGCATGTTTTTGCATATTTCCCTATAAATGCATATTTTGGCATTTTTTGTTGTATATTTTAAATTTCATTGCATATTTGAGCATATTTTGTAAAAAATAAAATAAAGATTAAATTAAAAATATACAAAAGAAAGAAATTAAAATGTACAAAGGACACATAACATAACAGTTGTCCTTTGTTTAGGACAGCGGTTTCCACTAACTTTTGCTTCACGGACCCCTTGAGACATTTCCCCCTAAACCAAATACAGTAAAACTCGATAATTAATTCCTTGTAATCGAGATTCGCGTAAATTTTCATTAATATTTTTACTGTCCGCAAAATATTAACAAATTTTATAAATTTTTTTTAAATAATGTGAATTTGTTTCATTTGATTTTATAAATACATTGTTTTTAATACATTTGAAAAAGATATTCTGTGTGCTCGGTTTAAAATTTGTTAAAATTTACAGAAATTTTAGGAAAATTTGCAAAATTTTGAGAATTTTGTAATAAAAAATGGAAAAATATCAGGAAATTTGTCTGTGGGATTGTCAAAAACGGTTCATCTTAAGCGACGACGCACACTCGATCATATTTTGAGAAGGCGGACAAAATTATTTTTTTTTTAAAAAAATATTATTCATATGAAAGTGAATATTGGTAAACCTTGGGAGCCAAAAAACAATATTTCATCTCTTAAAGACAGACAGGTGGCAGAAATGATTTGGACAAATAGAGTGAAACGTGAATATTTTATGTAAATATAAACACAGAAAAATTTTTAGCTATTTGCCAACTGAAATTCGGTTACTACGACTTAAATCCGGTTATTACGAATTTCAGACAGTTGGCCCAACTTAACATTGGCTTTTACAATAAAGTTCTGTTAATTCAACTGAATTTTTGTTGCAACACCCAACATATTGTGAAATCTTATGTAAATACTGTTAAACTAACTGAATTTATAAGTTGTTAACATTAATATAAACTTTTTAATTCGGTTGTCACTTTATTTCTCTGTGTGCAGTTTTACAATAGTGTGTTTGTTTAAATAATAAAATAAAATTAATAATATTTACAAAAAAAATTTTTTTTTTATTAATATTTATTTAAAATGCAGGTAATGTTATTTTAACTGCATTTGTAGTTGTTTTACTACATTCGACAGTTAATTTTTAAAAGTTAAAAATAACTACACATTGCAGTTGATTTAAATGCAAATGTAGTTATTTTAACTGCCATTTACAGATTATTCTAGTTACCTACATGCTTTTCTAAATGTACATATTTCGATTTAAGTACATTTTTTAAGCGAATATTTTGGAGTTCTTAGTGCATGAAAGTCTTCGCCCTGCTCATTAGGAACATATTATGATCATTTCGTGACACAGACTTCAAATCTTTATTTCTAAGCAGAAATTGTAAAAAAATTGTAATTTTTTTTCAAGCGCTCATTTTAGAAAATTAAAATTATTCAACGGAATACAAAGAAGTACCAACAATCGTAATCAAATTAAAAATATGTCTTAAAATTAAAGTTTAATCGGAAGAAGGTTTCTATAGGTTTTAGGTTAAAGATATCCTCTTTACCCCTACTTCAATTACCCGCCCTTAATTACAAATTATTGTGTTTATATGTATTTTTTTTCTTCCAAATCTTGGAATAAATTTGGTAGGTACTAGTTTTATGGTAAGTCGTGCATTTTATTTGCCAGGAAACTAGCAACCGAAATCAATAAGAAATCCACTCAAATAAAATAAAAACCTCCAATAAGATTAAATACATTTGATATAGCAGTAGTATAATCAAAAATCTATATACGTCTGACTATTGTTGCAAATATTTTTTACGATAGTTCGTTTTAATTCCACTTTTTTCATTGTTATGAAGAATTGTACAATTGTTAACGTAATGTGGCTTGCCGCCACCATCATCATCATCATCGGGAGCAGGCAGCATCAACAACATCAATATCATGTACCATATAAATCCTTTCAAATGGTTTGCTGATCACATCGTTGTTATATCGCCTTGAATATTTTCTAACAAAGATATTTTAATAGTCAACATTTTTTTATATATTTTTGGTTAGTATGTGTTGGTTCTAAACAATTTTCATGACAATGATTAATTGATCGTAGAAAGAGTTAAGGAGAAAAAAGAAAACTTTTTCCGAGGATAAATTTTTGTCTAGAGATTTGTGTCTTCAATTTTTAAAGGGTGTTTTTTTAAGCTCGATAGAACTTGAAATTTAAAAAAATTACATAAAAAAATTCAATTTTATTCAAATTTTTTTATTTGAAAGATCAAAACATTAACATTTGTAAATGATTTCGGGCATATGGTCACAGCGGCTGTTCTTGACGAAGCGCATTCTGGAAGTCCAATTTTTGACCAACTTTTCGAGCAATGACATACGGTCATGTCACTAATAACACGAACAATGTTGGGCTTCAAGGCGTCAATTGTTGCTGGTTTATCACGTAGCCCCATAGGAAATAATAGAGAGGTGTCAAATCGCACGACCTTGGAGGCTAATTGACAGGTCCATTTCTCGAAATCAACTTATCGTCAAATTTTGATTTAAATAAGTCGATGGTTGCGGTCGCCTCTTAAAACCACATCACGCCCCGATCAATGTCATCCATATTTTCAAACAAAAATTCATTGATCAAACAAAATCTCAATTGACAGCAACGAGAGCTCCGGCTTTATTTTTGAAGAAATAAGGTCCGATGATGCTCCAAACGGTGCATTTTTTAAATATTTAATCATCTGATAACTTTTTTTAACATATTTTTTCTAATCAAATTACAATTTTTGAAAATATTTAAGAAAATGTCCTGGTGTAGGCAACTTTGAATGCCCAAACCTTTTTATTTAACCATGATTTAAAATTACAAACCGTTTTTTTTAAAGTTATTTGTATTATTTGTCGTATTATTTCAATATTTTTTCAACCGGTTGATGGCGGGGGGGGGGGGGGGGGGGGGGGATGTCTAAAACATATATATTACTCCACCAAAAAATATACTCAAACCTTTATTTGCTAAAACTACTTAAAATTTGTTACAAATGACGTTGCAGAAAAAACCGCTAAAATTAGCAGATTTTTTACTAAATATTAGTGAAATTAGAATAGTAAAAATAAATCTATTGTTTTTTTTTTTAGTTTAACCAATACTCAGGGGATGCCCCCTACTCATGTAGTGCATTGTATTGATCAGAAAAATGGGGTATGGGAAGGAGGAAAGATGGAGTAGTGCTTGTGGATATTTGATTTAAATTTTTCTAAATTGTAAGTAACAGGGAAGACTTCAGCGGGAAGTTTGTTCCACATACGAATCGTTCGACTAAAAAACGAATTTTCTCTGTAATGCGTTGTGCGAAACACAGGACAATCAACTACAAACGGATGTGCTCTACTAGATAAGCGAGTATTACGAATAAAAACTAGGGCTCGTGGAATAAGTTCATTTATCTCAGATGAGCATCTCCCATATCGATAGAAAAGTGTCATATTTTAAGTTATATTTGAGCTAAATTTTAGTTAATTGAAAGCATAAATAAATCTGCAAACATCTGAAAAAAAAATTTGCTAAATATAACATTCATAGAAATAAACCTGTAAAAATAGCAAAAAAAGCTACTAAAAATATGCTAAAATTAGCAGTTTTTTTTACTAAATATTAGTTATATAGAAATACAATAGTACAAATAAATCTATTGAGTTTACAAATATTTATTTATATTTGAGCTAAATTTTAGTTAATTGAAAGTAACAAAACAATCTGCTAAAATCACCAAAAACATTTACTAAATATAAGTAGAAAAAAAAACATTAGTTTTTTTAATGTGAATAAAAGTCTGCCCTTGTGAAATCAGCAATCTACAATTTTTTAGCAAAAGTTTCTGTTGATTGTAACAAAATATACTGTTTTTGCATTCTACTAAATTTGAGGTAAATATATTTTGTTAATATTACAGTTTTTGTTTGCTATTTGGAGTCTAGAAATATTTAGTAAAAGTTTTATCAACCCGGTCCTTTAAATAAAGTTATTGTTTATTATACATAAAAGTGTTATAAATTAAGTAAAAAAAGAGATAAAAAGTGTTGTACTCACGCAAAACAAATTGGAAATAAAAAAAAAATTTAAAGAAATATGAAAGAAAAATTTAAACAAAATACACGTGCTTTTAAGTCTGGCGTACGATATAATCATAATATGTTTGCAATAATCATACTATGTTTGCAATAATCATAATATGGCAATAAATGATAACGAAATTATTTTCTATGATCATAACATGACAACTATTACTATAACATAGTAATATGCAAATATTATGATTGCAACAAACATGTTGTGGTCATTATAAATGTCTTGTGAAATTGTATTCTTAAAAATATTTTTATGCGTATTTATGCTATAATAATATTTTTGCATTATTTTATTTTTCCTGAGAAAAGAGAGTTGTGCTGAAAACGAGAAAGTTTCATTCTACTTTTTTAGATACTAAAATAAAAAATGCATGTAAACATCGCATATCGACAAAATAATGATTTATGTAAATCCTTAATAACACAAATTTTATTCATCAGTGCAAAGAAAAGTTGATTATTTAAAGGAATATAAAATAAGTTTAGTTAAATGTGTAAATTATTGAATAAATAAATATACGTTTGTACTATTTAAAAAAAAAAAAAACATGCATAACTTTTTAATCCATCTTCAACTGAATGCTGGGAAAATAATGTAGGAATCATACTATGATAATTTATAACATTTCCATAGACATGATAATATTGAGATTAATTGGGAACCATAATATGATAATCTAATTATCATATTATGATGAAGAAAAGATGGTTGTTACAACCATAGTAACATGGTTGTCGCAATCATAAATCCAAAAATGTATGATGCTCTCCGAATATGGTTGACCCTACCATGTTTTTCTGTGCGTGTTAGCTTTTGGACAAAAACTGATGACACCTTTTTTCAAGAGGCCCACTGATTTTCAGAATCTTTTGAGGACTACCCTTTGGTAGTAGAATCGATTATTCTACCCTTTGATAGTAGAATCGAACCTATACTGCCAAGTCAGTGTATTTTCAAAAAGTTTTTATTTGTTGCATATTGTTATCGAACAATTAATAAAATGTTTTAAGCTGTTTTTACCATTTGAAAAAATAAAAGGAATACGCTTGATTTTCATAAACTTTATACAATAATATGATATAAAATGTTGTTATCCGAAACCAAAGTCAAAATTTTGATACCATAATTACTTTTTTTTTTTATCAGCTACGCAAAATTTGTTGCAATTTCATTCCGCATACGTTATACGCAACTGATATTTATATTTTAAGAAAAATACACAGTCTAGCGTATTTTTTTAGAATTGCGTAAAAATTTCGAATTGTTGAAAGTACTGAAACTCTGCTTTTGAAATTTGTGTTAAAAAATTCATCCTCTTAGATCTCTTATTATTCTTGTCTTATGTTTTTGATTTCAATCGAATTCAGAAACTTTTAAATTTCATGCAAGTCTAAACCCACTAATTACCAATTATGCATCACTCGTCCAGCTTATTATTAATAATTTTTGTTTGTTATATAAAATTTTTTTAAATTGAAATAATTAAATGTTATTTGTCCAATGTACGTGTACGTCGTCAACTTGTTAAATTCACTTTAAATTTATAATAATAACAATTTGCAAATAACGAGTTTTTTTTATAATTTTACTATGCCAAATGCGCTAAAAACAATATTAAAAAAGACTGAGGCGATATAACTACACCATTTCAAGATAAAATTCGGCAGAAAAAACAGAGTTTTATCAATTGTAAAATGATTTTCAGATTAGTAACATGCACGAGGCAGTCCCAAAATTAGGCGACCTCAGAAGTTAAAACCAAATTAGTCTCGGTTCACACACGGCAATTTTACTTGCACAATTCTTGAGTTTATAGAAGAGGGAGGAAAAGAGAATGGAAGGGGGTACAGACTTGCCCGTACACCAATTCCGTTTTGTTTTGTCATCCGCAATTTTCAACACTGCATGTTGATATACGAAAATTGCTGAAACAAACTTTTCCTGTGTGAACACAAAAGAAAGTTCAAAGGAGAATTGAAGAAAAATTGCGCAAGTAAAATTGCCGTGTGTGAACCGGGACTTACTTTGCTGAAAAGTGGCAACCTTATAAAACATATGTTTTAACTTTCAATTGAATTTGTAAACATGGAAAAAATTTGTCACCTCTATGTAATTCAATAATGTCATTTCAAAGCTCAAAGTCCTACAAATATTAAAGCCGAGCTAGGTTCTACTCTAGGGGAGTCTGCTCTTCGTTTACGACTATAAAATTTAAGGTGGCAGAGTTCTTACTATAAACAGCGTATCGCTGGGAAAAGTGTATCGAGCTAAAAGAAGATTATGTTGAAAAATAAAGAAACATTCTGCCAAATTTGTTGTGTTTTCTTTGTTAGGTCGGCTAATTTCGGGACCGCCCCCGTATTTCAGCTAATATAAAAAGTTTTCAGAAATTATCGAAGACATGTTTTTTAATATAATTTGCAAATTGAACAATAATTTGCAATTCAACTTATATTTTTTTTTTTGTGAATGAGAAAATATAAATGCAGTTCAACTAATATCAAGTCTAAATATCCATAATCAGTTGTAAATATATGGAGTCACATGCAAACCAGGCATTATAACGCTTCAATAGTTCAAGCAAAAGTAAATGTGCATTAAAAACCTACATTTCTCAAATCCCAATTGTAGATTTTTACAGGCATTTGTAAAAATTCATTGTCAATTGTAAATATCCATTGTCAGTTGGAAATAACCATTGTCAATTGTAAATATCCATTGTCAATTGTAAATATTTGTTGTTGTTGAATCAGAAGCAATATCAATAATAACCCTATGGGGAATGGGACCGGTCCTGCGTGTGCCACAGAATCGGTCCCTTCGTGCCAGAGACCGGTCCTCTGCTAAACCCTATCCTATGTAAACAACTGGCAACTTTAACATGGGCTTGTCATGGGAGGGGGTCATTTGTCCTGCCTTAAACCACATAGTGGCATGCCACAGGACTAACCAAAGATGGGCATAAAAATAAACGAAAACTAAACAGCTTCCAATGGGTAAAATTCTGGCCAACTGGCTTTTTCTTGTTAATAGGCATTCTGGTTAAGTGGTATGTCCTCCCTCTACCATTCACAGGATTGGTAATTTTAAGACAGTGGACACTGCTTAAACCACTTCAGTATTAAATTATACCAGTCCTGTGATAAGTTCTTCTTTAACTAGTCACTTTTAGGTCAATTGACTCCTCATTCCCCATAGGGAAGGTATAACATTTCGAAAAAAAACATTCAATTGAAAACTGTGATATGATATTCAGCAGATATAAGACGTAAAAATTTATAAAAAAAAGTCGGTGGGAAAATAAAACACGATCATCATACATAAATGCAGTTCAAAAAACGAAAAAAAATCAAAAAAATGTAAATTGCATTTCAGAAAGTAAACACACAAAGTCAATTGTTGTTCAGTAAAGGTACACTCAAAAATAAAGTTAGTTTAACATTGTGTTAAACGTCTATTTAAAATATTTAACTAAATTTCAGCAATAATAAATTAGTTTTATTTTGATAAATTTGAAAATTGAAGATGCTGGCAATAAAATAAAATATATAAAATGCGATTTGGGAAGGACGCTACAACACAATAAATGCCAGTCCCAGGTTTGTTGTTTTTAATATATAAAGGGTTTCCATAATATTTAACCATATTTTGAATATTTCTTTTTTGTAGAGAAACAAAACGAACTTTTTGGCGTATTTAATTGTTAATCCATGAATGAAAACTTTTAAAATTAAAAAAAGTAAAGAGCTAAAAAAACAGAAAAATATTGAAGGAATAAATTGTGATACATTTTAAGGGAGAAAACGATTTCAAATTGCCAAAATCTTTATGTTATTTACTTCTGTTATTTATAAAGAAAATAAAATGATTTTGAATATTTTGTTTGTATTTAAAACTTTTATCTCAAAATGTTTCTAGTTTGTAGCTTCTGCAATAAAAACTCATTGTTTCATAATATTTTTGGAAAAATAATTAATAAAAATAATTGGGTTTATTTTTGATCAAAGAAAAATATGATTTATTTCCTAATTGTAGAGTTTTTACCCATAGTGATTTCTGAAAAATGTAAACAAATACAATAGTTCGTTTTCATTTACTCATTGCAGCTTATTCACTCTGTTAAAGTTCCTTTGTAAGATCTTGAAAAAAAGCAGGTGTCATAAGGGCTTAATTAACTAACAAAGATCGCAGTTTTCGAACGCTGATAAATACAACTTTTAAACCACTCCAGAAAGTGAATAATTAAAACATTATTTTTTATGGTAATAAATATGAACCCAAAAAAATCAATGTAGAAAATTATCTCTATAATTCAAAAAGCTGTCTCAAAGTGAGTGATCATTTGTTAGACTTATAAAAGACTAAGAAATTATTCAAATTTATGAAAATACACAGGAATAGGAAAAACTAAAAGATGCTAATGTCCTCGGATCAGGGTTCGTAACACACATAGCACGCACATGTGCGAACTTAAAAAAACGTCAAAATTTAAAATAAACGCCAAAAATTATAAAAATTTACAAAATTTAAAAAAATAGCAAAAATTAAAAAAATCGCGAAAATTTAAAAAATGCCAAAACTAAAAAAAAATCGCCATAAATAAAACAAAAAAAAAAACGCAAAAAATTAAAAAAAAATCCGTAATTAAATAAAATCGCCAACATTCAAAAAAATTGCCAAAATTTAAAAGTCGCCAAACTTTAAAAAAACCGCCAAAAATTAAGTCGCAAAAATTAAAAAAAAAAAATTGAAAAAACGCCAGTTTTAAAAAATTTAACAAAATCGTCAAAATTAAAAAAAAATCACTACAATTAAAAAAAATTTACAAAAAATCGCCAGAACTAAAAAACAATTCGAAAATTGAAAAAATCGACAAAATTAAAACATTATAAAAAATCGCTAAAATTTAAAGAAATCCCCAACATTCAAAAAAATCGCCAAAGTTGTGAAAAAAAAATCGCCGAAATATAAAATTGCTTCCTTGGCTAAGGCGATGTTCCAAATAAATGCTCTGTTTGCTCGGCAAAGCTTAGTTTTCGAGATAAACGCGATCTAAAAATCTAGCCAATAAAGTCAAAATTTATGACCGGTATTGAGTTTTAATAATGGTACAAACAGTTTTCATCTAGCTCTTCTAGTTTTCCAGTTATAGATGTTTTAAATTAATTTAATCTCAAAATATCTTATTCTTTCCACAAAAAATAACTCATCTTTCTGGATCTAATTAGATCCAAGTAGATCTAAATTCATCCCGCGGGATGTTTTGGGGTAAATATCGATCTATATCAAATGAGATCTGATTTCCTATTTGAGATGTAATTTTTTTTTGATCATGTGATCAACATTTTTTCCGTCTGCTATTAATGAGATATTTGCCGAAATTAATCTTAAAATGGTGTAGAAAAATAATGCAAAAAAATGGCATCCAAATCATCAATTTATTAAATGATATATTACCGAGTATAACGATAATGTCTTGTAGATTTAAGCTGTGATACTAATAGTTAGTTATTTAGTTACATACTCATACTTATTCAATGTAAGTAGTTAGTAAGTTAGATACTTCGGCACTACGTTGTAAGTAACGTAACACAATAACAATCTATAGAATCACTTCAACAAAATTACGATATATCTACTAAATTACTACTAACATGAATTTGTACATTAACACAGTGGGACAATTGACTACATTTACTGATTAAATGGTTTGAAATATGCCATTAGAACAGCGAGATTTTAGATCAAGTGAGCAACTCGTTTTTCAGTGTTGTTGCATGCACATTCTTAAATTGTTTACCGTCATTACGTTTCCATGATTTTATTTTTTTCTTGCAAAAAACGCAACATAACGTAATTTAATTTATAAAAATTTATATTATATTTTTATTTTATTATATAAATTTATAAAATCTGAATATCAAAAAAATTTTTGGAAATTTTCCAAATCGGATTTTTGTAAACAATGAACATTTTATGAAAAACTTTAAATAAAATAACACAGTTGAATACTAAAAATGCAGCGGATATGCGACTTTTCAAATCTAATTGGACGTAGATCACGACTGTTTTAATATTAGCTCTGATTTTTTAAATACTCTAGAAGTTAACTTTTGACAAAAATCATGTTTTTTCTAAAATTCCTTATTTAATCATATACATGAATAGCAATGAATTTCGATTTTTAGCAAAACTTTTACTAAATATTTAAAATTCACCATATTTTTTTTGCGCTTATTTTTCTAAACTCAACAAAAATTTGTGAAAAAAAAATGTAGATTGTTGATTTCAGAAAGGCAGATTTTTATTTTTTGCTGATTTTAGCAGATACATTTGTAACATTAAATTAACTAAAATTTAGTTCAAATTTAACTAAAATGTTGTAAATTTGACAAATTTATTTTTACTATTATTATATTAGTTATTAATATTTTGCAAAAAATCGAAATTCCGCAGTTTTTCGTTATTTTGAACTAATATTTACTAGTTTTAGCAAAACTTTGACTATTTTTTTATTAGGTTAAACTAATATATATTATAAATCGAATTTAAAGTGGATTTCGTTGGTAAATGTACCATTAGAAAAGTATACTCTGGTCTAAAAAATTGTTAGCCTGTGTAATTTAAAAAAAAAATACGACTTTTAAAAACCGTTCGTCATATTGAATTCGCCATTTTGGGATTTAAACATCTGAACTCAGATTCGTATTCAGCGCTTCTATAAATTCCCGGTCTAATATTCTCAATCAAATCTAACATATTTTTTAAAAATCATCTGTTATTTTTATACTCGCTAATTTTAATTTAGATTCCTATTTAACGACCCTAAACGTTTTGATAAATATCTTTTAACGAAATAGAACCATTTTAAACAAATGATTGTATACATTTAATTTTTAAAGTCAGAAATCAGATTCGTACTAAGCGACCCAGAAAACTTTCCGATCACTATTTAAGTACGAATCCGATAACTTTTAAGAAAATCCTCCGCCATTTCAAGCTTTTTAAATCTAATGGCATGTTTATATTTAGTGACTTCCAAATTTCACCCAAATAAAGATATTTTAAAAAATGATTTAGTTATTATTTATTTATTTGCTTTAAGGGATTTCAATAACAGTATATGATATCTAAATCTGGACTCTTAAAAATCCAAACACATAAAATATTTCTGGAGGTATTATTCTGTTCGCTTTATAAAAACAAGGGTTTAAAAAATTTCGCATGTGAAATTTTTAATATGATTTATTGCTACTTTGGAAACGTAGTTTATATTTCAGAACAGAGGTAGAAGCTCCTGATAAACTGTTTTTGTGACTTACATTCAAATAAAAATAAAATTTTTAAAACGTTTCAATTATATCACCCACTGTTTTCTACGAATTCAAAAACCCTACCCAGTCAGGAAAAGACAAACGGGTCACCGCTGGCAAGGCACTTTAATAGGTGGTACAAGTACTGGCAACAAGTGATTTTCCAATCCCAAAATGATAACACTATTAGACAAAAAGTCCATCAATTCAAAAAATGTTGGACAAGTACAAAGGAAACAAAATTTTCAATGTTGCAAAATGTTGGTAAACCATGAAATAGGTGGTTTAAAAATCGATTTTCCAAAATAAAATTAAAAAAGTTTATTTATAATTTGTTTGATCCTACCGCCAGATCAACAAAGCTTAAAACGTAATTGCATTATAACTGCTGGGTAACAGTTGGCTGCTCAAATATGTCAGCACTGGTATAAGATTTGTTGTAAGCAACTTGCCAACGTTGGGGAAACTAAAAAGTTGGTGTTAAAAACTTCTGACTACAAAGTTTTTTAAACAAAGCATCATCAATTTTATAAAAACAAAATGCTCTACCAGTGGTTGAAGTTTTGAGCTGTTAGCAATTTCTGACTGGATAGCACTGAAAAAATCACCTTTTGTCAACGTTAGCATATTGGTCAAAGCGAATGCTTTGTCACTGTTTTTTTTTAAAGGCCACCGAATTTATTATAAAATAAATACTGGCAAAACGCTTTTTGAAAAAGCTCGTAAATGGTCTGCCAGTAATTTATTAACAATTCCCGGGTTAGACAGTGCTTGATTTATTGTACCACTAGCAGTTTCTGACTGGGTATTCATATTGGATCCGATATTTTGAGTTTTTAAAATTTAGTGTAATTTGCAAAAATTGATCCCTTGAAAAAAAAAAAAAAAAATAAACCGACACATAGGATCCGTCATTTTGAATTTTAAAGATCTAATATCAGATCAGTAGGGGAAGGAATTTAATGCAACTACACTCAATATTTTTTTCGTAAAGACTACTGAATATACACATTAAATTAACTGAAAATCAGTTAAAAAAAGGATTACTTACTTTTCGTTTAAAACAATTGTATTTTTTAGTTTATTTTCAACTGTTGAAAAAATAATTCACAAAATTGATAAAAACAATAGATTGTTTTCGATTAAACAACTTTTTGTTTTAAATAGAAAATTTTAACTAAATATTTTAACTATTACCGAAAGTCCGTTTTTTTTGTTTATTTTGTTTATTGAATAACAGACAAAAAGTTAAAAAATATATTTCTTTCGTAATTTAACTGTATATTCCATAGAAACAACTTTACCGATTAAATTTGTAAATAACTGTTCAAGTTTTATGGAAAAGTTCTTGTGAGTGTAAAAAAGGAAAATAGTAGTTTATAAAAAGCAGCCAAAAATTAAAAATATGCACTAAAAACATGAAAATATGCACTTAAAGAAACATT
This sequence comes from Delia radicum, assembly GCA_021234595.1. Taxonomy (NCBI): domain Eukaryota; kingdom Metazoa; phylum Arthropoda; class Insecta; order Diptera; family Anthomyiidae; genus Delia; species Delia radicum. The sequence goes on along the minus strand of CM037855.1, from coordinate 161,876,090 downwards.
TTTTTTTTGTAAAAATCAAAGCTTAAAAAAATAAAAAACATAGAAAAAAAATTGTATTTGGTATATAGAATCTTACGCTTTTCTTCGGTATATCAAGATTTCAAAATGTAAAAATTATTTTACTCAAATCAAAATATAAAAATGTATCTAAATTTTATTCCTTTTTAACAAATTAAAAAAAAAAAAAACTGGAAAATGTACACAGATATGCATTAAAAAGACAATATGTACATTCAAAATACAAAATATGCATACAAAGTCAAAATATGCACTTTTGCCTAAATATGCAAAATATGCAACTACAAATCGACGCCATTTTGTTTTAAATTTGATGATTCGGATAAATATTTAGTGCAGGGGTGCCCACGGCCCACGGCCTATGCGCTTGGTACTCAATTGTTTTTGTAAAAACACTTAGCTATAGGCTGTGTGTTTTAATACACATATAGAGCGCTCAGCACTAGCAATACGAAATACACAAACAACTTTGTCTTATTAGTTTTTTTGTCGTTCTTCACTTTATACACGCAAGCGCAAAGCAACAACACTTTCGTATGCTTTGCTGGTAAACATTGAAATATTGTTTTCTTTTTTCTTTGTATGTATTGGTTTTTACAACAAAAAATGTTGAATAAAAATTAGTTTTTCTTTAAATGTATTGGTGTTTGCTCTTCCATAAGGAACTTTTGGGCACTCCTGATTTAGTGTATCGTATATTAATTTTAGATTGTCGAGAAAAAACATGCATTTGCATGAAATTCCTTACCATACAGATCAGTATCAAATTTCACACAAATTACGACCCTTACAAAAATGACAAAATTCGTATCGAAAATTTTAGAAACTCCCCCTGTACTTGAACACTCTAAAAAGCTTAGTACTATTAAGATTCTCGGGATTACAAGTGGTCTTAAATTATGAATTACTAAACAAAAAACGTGACTAAAAACTCTTCATTCCATTAAACTCTCTATTTTGTCCCACTGTTTTAAGTGTAATGGAAATAAATAGCAACAGTTGTTTTAAAGGATGATCTTTTTGTATCAACAACTGTAACTCTAATAGACAACAATATAGAAATGTTGTTGCAAAGTGTATACCACTTAATTTTCTACTAACAACAACAACAGCAACAACATCAAGAAAAATGATCGTTTGTTAATCGTAGAAATGATTCTTTTCTTCACTAACAATCTTCTTCATATTTTTGCAATCTAACCATTTGAAAGATAGACAAAATAGTAGACAATTGTTGTTGGTTGTATTGTAATGGTTACAGAATATGTTGTTAGCAACAAACATAACAAACATAATGATTGATTGCCGATGGCATTTGACAAATGACGAGTACTTCAGGTTGTTCACAAGACATTTTTTTTGTTGTTTGCCAAGACGCTTAAGACAAGACAACCAAAATAATACAGGCAGGCAGGCAAGGCAGTCAATCTACCAGTCTACGTCTGGCAGTCTTTGTCAGTGAGACTGCGTACTAAAGTAGGAGGTGTTATAGCTGGCGGACGTTTGTCTTAAATGTAATTTACACCAAATTGTATTATGACAGTGGTGTTAAAATTAAATTGAGGAAACTTGGCAACACAAAGACAAAAATCCAACTGCAACAACGACAAAGAATGTTTGATTTTTTGTTTGAAATTAGTTATTAAAAACTTTAAACTGCAACCAACAAAAAAAAAATAATTTAAAATTTTTTTTTAATATCTCTATTAACATCATAGATCACTTCAATCAATAAGATAGAGGTTGAATAGGTTGGTCGGTCGGTCGGTTGCATGTTTGTTGTTGTCTAAATGTTGCATGCATAAATTGCATGTTATGAATATGAGAAATATTAAAACACGCAAAATTGCAAAAAAAAAACCTATTGAGAAAATATTCAGCGGTCAAGATAGACCAACAAAAACTCTACAATTAATTATTTTTATGGGTAGATTTGAAGACCTTATAATTCGATGAAGAGAACGGCACACGCTTACGAAATTTTGCTACTGATCAGGGCAACTTTGTTTTAAATTATCATCGATCTTATGGACTCAGCGTTTGGGAGAAAATTTGCTATGGCAAAAAAAGAACGGTCTGAGAGTCAATGCGGCAAGAACCGAATTTGTTTTGTTTGCACCAAGACTTTCGAAAACAGAAGAGGAATACCGAGAATAGAATGAAAAGAGCCTCATGTGCTTTTTATACCTACGGGAGGAATTCTGGGATGGGGTAGGATATACAACCGTATATTATCAACGAACACGAAGTTATATCTCTTCTATCTCTGCAACGACTGTCTTGTCCTGACAAGGAACATACAAAGCAATAAGTAGGGAATGTTTGGCGAACGCTAACCCACGGTTTATATAAAGCGAGCGGAATAATTGTTTTTGTTACAATAACAAAACACATGTATTCCGCTAGATTAATTATTCCGCAATTATCTTTTCCCCGCCGAACGTTACTTTTGTACACACAGAAAAATAAAATTCCAAACGAGTTGAAAAGTGTATTTAGATGGCTTTAATAATTTGGCTAGTACCACCATATTCAAACGTAATTTCGCAATATTTTGGATGCGACAACTAAAATTCAGTTGTATTTATTCAACGAATTTTGTTGTGAAAATCAATATTTAGTTGTTCCAACCGATTTCAGTAGTAGTTACCAAGTTTTAGTTTGTAAATAGTTAGAATTTTCTCTGTGAGTTCATCTTGGTGTATATGTTTTTTGAACCGGGTGTCATGGGTGCATCCCATACGGGAATGGAGGTGGTGCTCGTCATCCCACCGAAGGGCAACATAAAACAGCGGCCAAGGCAGCCCTTAAACTAAGAGACATGCTGATATAATCACTTGGGGGTACAGTACCATAGTGTAAGAGGTATGGTATTGTGGTGTTCGATACGGACTTAATTTTATCGATTGCGAACTTTTGAGGTGATTGTAGTAACCAGAGAACTGTGCCACTTACTCTGTCATTCGAAGTGGAGACATCTTAGTCTTTACGGACAGTTCAAAGATGTACAGGAGGATAGAGTCGGGCGAGTTTTTTTTTTAATTGTATCAACACTCAGGAATTACCTCCTACAAATACAGGGAATTGTGTTGATATTAGGAAAATAGGTTATGTGAAGGAGGACAAAGAGAGTAGTGTTATGGATATTGAGCTTGACATTTTCTGCTAGCACAAATAATGGACGAATTCTCCCTGTATAGCATTTTGCGATTCACTAAACAATTCACTACAAACGAATGAGCTCTATTGGACAATCGAATATTTCGGGCAAAAATCAGGCCTCTACGAATAACATCACTTATTTCACTAGAACACCTTCCATGGTAGTATTAAGAGAACACTGCCACACAACCCATATGGTCTAATAAATCAATTGAGCTACATACCCCATGCCCAGAATATCACGAGTTTCCGACTCCTTAATGTCAATACCACTCATTTGTGTATTTGACTTTAATGACCCCATTGACATTTGGGCCCGCATACAACATTTTGTCTTACGTTCCTTAAAATCGAACTCGCTCGTAAGACCACAGTTCGAGATAGTCAAAAAGTTCTGCCGTTTTTCAAGGTTACTGTCATCTTCCCAGTAAAATAGTAAAATTTTAATAACTTTTTTCATTGCTATTAACTAAAAACGATAAAAAATTCAATAAAACTAAATATATTAATAATATAAATATAAAAAAATATAATAAAAAAAACATTTGAATTCCAAATATTACTTCAAAAATTAGGTACCAGTTGAAAAGCTGTTAAAAAGCGATAAAACTGCGCCTTGAACGAAATGAACGATTGAACTGAAAGAGCAAGTAATAGTGAACTCGGTCATATCGTTCAATTGAGTGAGTTGTTCAATTGAATTAGTTCGTTCAAGAACTTCACAAGTCTATTTTATTTTTTGATAATAAAACATAATGGAGAAATATTTTTCGGTGAAAAATATGAATTTTAAAAAAAAATTTTTGACTGTTAGAAACTTTCAGATTTTCATATGAAAAGCAAAACCTGAAGATAAATATTAATTTGGTTTAAACTTTCTAAAAATAGCACTTATATTTATCCACAACTTTTCTACTCCAGCCATAGTCAAAATACATATATAGTCCTAGTTCGGCAAAACTATACATATTTGGAAATCCAACAAAGAATTGATGATTTCAAATTTCAAATCATTTTTATCAGATTATGAATAGAAGATTTCCAAATGATGGAGTATTTCATTCTGCAGAGTGCAAATTTTGTATCATGTCATCTTTTCCTAAGTACACTCCGCTCTGCAAAGTCAAGTGAGTTGGACTAAAAAATAACAAAATCTTGGCTTACTATATTACAAACATCTTCCAAAACTTATATTGTCCATTAACTCAGCCAAGTGTAGGGCATAGGAAAAATAAAACTTTAAAGGAAATTATTTATGGTCGACACTTTTATTGACCATTTATGTCAGATATTATGTATAATTTCTATTAATAATGACAATATTGTAAAATTTATGAGATCATATTTCTTACTAGCAGTGTGTAAAGGTACTCGATGGAGAGTATGGTTTATCCCATTAACCACTGAACGAACGTATTTGTTTCATCGAATCTTTTGTACGACGGACAACAAACCAAACTGAAAAAAATTGTGTATTTAAAACATTAATCATTGCTAGAGAGCTGTTGTCGTCATACATAAACGATTTAAAGGTAATGATTATAGATAATATATCATAAACAGGGACCGAAACTTCATTCAAAATGCATTTTTTTTCCTTCGGTCTGGGAAATTTCGGGAAATTGCTAGAAAAATCAACCGTTCACATATGGTTGTCACAAATTTAGCAAATAATCCGAGTGTTTATTGTAAAAATAAAACAGGCGGTTCGAAAAAAAAAGCTTTATGATCGGGCCCGGCGTAAAATAATCAACTGTGCCAGCAACTCAATGAAGAGTCTCAATCAGATAATCGATAAGTGTAAGGTAAATATGTCTAAATCAACCATAAGCAGGCTCTTAAAGGATTCCCAGAGAATTAATCGCCAAAAGCTGATGTCTGTGCCAAGGTTATTACGCCGCCACAAAATTGCTCTACTTGAATTCGCTAAAAGGAATTTACAAACCATCTGGAGAAAGGTAAGTCAATAATCGCTGTTGTTGGAAGGACTGTTTAGACACAAATTTCTTTTAAAGATGATTTTTTCTGATGAGAAAAAGTTCAATCTTGGTGGTCCAGATGGTTTTAACAACTATTGGAGATACCCCAATAAGGAACCACGATATTTCTCAAAAAAATTTCGGATTCGTAGACTTAATGGTTTGGGGCGCCTTTTGTTTCGAGGGTATGTTTGAATTGTCATTTCCAAGCACCAGAATGAATTCCTCTGAGCTCATTACAGTATTAGAAGAGAAATTGGTTGCATTTATTGAAATTAGCAAACGAAGAAGAATTATTTTCCAACAATGCAATCCCTCAGTACATGTAAGTCGTCAGACGAATGGCTATCAGCAAAAAATATAAGAGTATTGGAATAGCCCGCATTTTCTCCGAATCAAAACCCCATTGACAATATTTGGCGAGTAATAACCCATTGAGTTTACGCAGAAAATCGTCAATATGAAAGCGTTTTTCATCTAAAGGAAGCAGTTATTGATGTGTGGATATCTATAACGGCAGAATTTTGAATAAATCTGGTAGACAGTATGTCTGATCGAATTTTCGAGTGGATTAAAAAAAGAAAGTAGGCCTCACGCATTATTAAGACTGCTGCTTTAAAATATTGTCTTAATATTTTGTAAATTTTGATATATTCAGTTAAGTGTATTTATAGTTAGACACACTAAATGATTTTGTTATTCCTTTTTAAATAGTAAAATTAAACTCTTCTAAACTCTTATACTCTTACTTTAACTTACGAAATTTAGTGTAATTAATGTGTAACTATAGTTTTGCAATATTTTAAATGCGTATTTTTAAATATAAATAATTTAAATTTTGTGTTAATTGTGCAAAACGTATGCAGAGAATATATTCAACAATATAAATTAACTTTAAAATATAATTATTTTTGCTTAAAAACATGAAGAATTATTAATTTAAAATGAGTCTCTTTCAAAGTTATTTCTTCGAAAATTAATACACAACAAAAGAATGAACAACGCTTAAACATGCACCAATTACAACCGTCTATGTTGTGCGGTCATTTTCTATATTGAGTGCATATGTTTTTTAGTTTTAGTGCATATTTTAAGATTTGTAATGCATATTATAGGCGCATAAAACACACATTTTTGGAGCATGAAGTTCCTGTCCCTGATCATAAGATACGACTACGACGACAATGTATAGAAATGTAGGTACCTTACATACGTTGTAAAGATAGTGTAAAACTATGGAAACTTCAGCACCAAGTGCAACAAGTGTTAAAGGATACATAAAAATATACACCAGCTATCCATATAATTGAATACAATAAGGTGTAATCGAAAATATTATAATAATTATGTTGTTTTCTTTTTTTTAAATATAGATTTAAATAACGCCCTGCATAACAAAAACGCTATCAATATATTGATCCGCGGATATGATTATCAATTAAGATCAAGCACAAAAAAATATTCATAAAAGATTGATTGATAGTTATGAGAATGTTATGATTTTGAAAACGATGGAATATGGAAAAACTACTTTGATAGATAATAAATTATATGCTGACATTATCACAAATGATCAGTTGGAACAGGTTAATGCTGCGGTATGTTGGCGAAAATTGTTTTAAATCGTTTTACGATCTTGTTTTAAAAAAAACCTTTAATATAAATTTTTTTTATGGAACAACAATATACACTACCACTAATAACTTTGCTGAAGGCTATATCATACAAATTTCAAGAGTCGACTATTTCACTTATCATATCGAAGTAGTGTCCGACCGAACTGTTGATCGGTTTTTTGGTATCTAGAGGCAATGATGATACATTTTGGCATTGAAAACATGTTTATTGAGCCGATTTAATTCGATTTTGTGTATAAAATTTAAGGAAGAAGCCGAAGTTTAGCTATAAACTTAAAAGTTTAGACGCCGAACTATTTTCGTGTTGGGCGAACTAACAGCCTAATAAAAAATTTTCCATTCGCCAAATTTGTTCATATTGCTTTAAAATACCGATTACAGACCAAATGCATTTTCTGGCTAAACTGTTGTTTTAGGCATTGGTGCCATTTCTTTACCATTGGTCTAATCAATGCCAATTAAAAACATTAAATTGTCACTGGTATGGTAATGGTAATGAAATTTTTTGGCATTGAAATTGACCACAAGTAATTCCAATAAAATTTCAATGCCAATGAAAAACTTCCAAGTATAATTTATAGTCACTTATTTTAGTAGAACACTTCCCCCGGTAGTACTCTATGGGAAATTTAGACGAACTGCCACCATGAACTCAAAGGAAAAGCTTCATCAAAAGTTTTTTTTCAATATTCCCTACATTTCAATGGAAATAAATCTGCTAACTAAATGAGAATTACATGCCGGTTCAAATTTAATGTTATAAAATTCAAGCTAAAAAGCACTTTTTCAATTGTTTTTTGCTTTTTGAGAAGGTATACAATATTGATCACTTTTTAATCAAATGTGTTATTATTTAATTATAAAATAATTCAATTAAAGAGCTATCAATTTCTAATTGAATTAGCAGTTTTCATCGTTGGCGGAGTTTCAGCAGTTAAATAGATGGAATCGGAGGTTTCCATGATTTAAATTTGATTTTATTTGTTTTGCGTGCTTTCTATTGCGTTTTTTACAACGACTCAATAATATCAAGAAAAACGTGCACATTCAAGTCGAAACTTTTTTAAAATAGTGATACACTCAGGGAAAAAAGCTTCATCATATTTATAAATAACTTCAGAAATATGATAGAAAAACTTTATTGACTTTCGTCCAATGTAACACTTCATAAAAATGATGAAGCTGTTTCATAAAGTTCAAATTAAAGACAAGCTTCATCATATTTATGAAATGTTTCATAAATATGAAGAAGTGTAATAGCTTTTCATGAAATGTTTCATAAATGTTATAATACGATTTATTAATATGATGAAGCTGATTCATTAATTTTTATAGTGATATTTGTATGGTACAAACACAATAAATGCTACAGCCAACGACGAACATTTTTGCAATAGTACATTAGAATATATCAATTAAACTCAGAATATAAAATTAAAATTTAGAAAATATTAACTCATATTAATTTTTGTTAAAATTTAGAATAAATAAATTATGTTAGGAACTTTAAGTTTGCATGTAAAATCATTATTTGATGTTAAGAATTCCCGTTTCCATTGAATTAAAAAAAAAATTAAATTTATATTCATAAAATTCTATGCAAAATTTTGAATACACCACAGCTACTTGAGTGATCAATCGAGTAAGCCGTTTAACTATTTTTAATTTGGACAAATATTAAAATTTAAACTTTTGGCAACATGAATAAGACAAACAATTCAAAAAATTTATTCGTTTTTTTTTATTAATTAAGAAATTTTCGTAAAGTAGCGTTATTTAATGAACAAAACTGTTTTTTGTAAGTAAGGGTAATAATCGAATATAAGGAATTGTTATACAAAATTAATTTCTTTTAAGATAACTTGGATTTGATAGGCTTAACAACATATTTAAGAATTTTTAAATATTTATTATTGAAGTTATAAGCAATCACCCTAACATCTACTGATTAGAAATTTTGACTTTCAATTGATATTAAAATAGTTTTTTATTTTCTTAATTTCAAATGAAAATTCTTAATTTATATTGATGATTTCGAAATTTCCAAAGAAAATTCTGAATTTAAATTGATAGGAAAACAAAAAAAACTTTATGAATATTTTTTATGAAATGATGAAGATTTATGAAATATGTGACATACTTTTTTATTAAACTCTTAATCATATCTATGAAAACTTCATAAATATGATGAATAATTGATGACAAACGACTTATAAAACAGTTTTTATCAAAATGATGAAACTTTTTTATCTGAGTGTACAGATCCCTTTATATATGGATCTATCTCTTTTACATGGCATTGTCGTAGAAGGGGAAAATTTGCCCCTTACTGAGAGAATTCTCTGCATGATATCAATGAAATTTTGCATTATATATATGAAATGTCACTGGAACTCGTTCATTGAAACTTTTCAATAAATTAATCCAGCTTTTTATAAGAATTAAAAAAAAAATAATTTTATTTATTAAAAATTTCATACGACTAATGAAAAAGTTTCATTAAAAATAGTTTCATTTACACTATGAAGCTTTTTCATAAAGTTTAAAAAGTTTTTCATTCAAATTGTGAAGAAAACTTCATCAGTTTAGGGAAAAAATTTCATTAAAACTCGTCAAAGAAATTCTCTCTGTGCTTGTGATATGTCACAGACCTTACCTGGGAAATGTCACCGAACTACTATATCTTTTTGGATAGCTCTGTGACATTTTCATTTTAATCGAGGGACATAGTAGAGGTGTTTGAGATAATTCCTATTATGTATTAAAAGTAAGGCCTGAGACAACGCCATGTAAAAGTGACAGTTCCGTTTTATATAAAGGGAGCAGTATGGTGGAAGATAGAATAGTGTTACACTCCCACATTTCGAAGGTGTTTCGATTGGGCTGGATGCAATAATTAAAGAGAACGACGTCCTCCTTTGCACAGAAGAAGTGAAGTTGTTGTAGGACCGGTTAAGAAAGCCAACACACTAAATGTCTGTCTCGACATTTAAATAACGGGATTTTTCTTTGGATATCACATTAGATTCTTAGGCCCAGAACATCAAGAGCTTTAGATTTCAAATGAAATTGATGATTTAAAGGCTTGTGGGACAACAAAAAAATCGACCTTATTCATAAGACCCCATTCAGAGATTATATTAATCAGGTCATGATTGAGAGGCTCAAACATAATCTGCATTTGGTCCTCCCAACTCCACAAGAATTAAACTATAACCGAAGGAATGTGAATGACAAATGTTGCTGTCATCTGCAACAGAGTAGATAGCACTGAAAGTTTAACTGATAAAGTCGTTTATAAAGATAAGAATTAAGAAAAAAGCGGAAAAGTGGTACCCCAGCATTTAACTGAAACTCACTGAAAGAGATAATTGAATTATTCAACAATCAAGATTTTGCTTACTTAGGGCGCATGCAAGGGCGTTCTAAGTTTTCAGGAGCTTTGTAACATCAGGGTGTGTCCTAAGAGGACACATGAGAATAGCGGAGATGCTCATTGACAGCAAATTGTCTAGGATCATTGATAGAATGATGTTTGGGATATTTTTGTTAGGAATTTTGAGCTGATCATTTTCGAATATGGATCAGCAAATCCTAGGAAACCGAACAGGGTTTGTGGTTTTCTGATTTCTCAAAGAAGCTCAATTGAGACACGTGTACGAGATATTATAAAACCAACTTTCAACATTTCCTACCAAAGGGCAGGCACCCATTAATATTTCAGGCGGAAATTTTCACCATCTATGTGTGGAGTGTCTGAGGAAGTACATAAGAGCGGTGTTTATTTATATCCTATCGTCCTATGATGTGCCGTATAGCCTTGTCTTATATTACATCGAGTCAGAGTTACCGGACACGAGAGCAACAAAAGCGCTGACACTAGAAGGGAATGGGGGACATGACATGGAGCAGATCGAAGCAAGTTCGCTGAACATTGATGGGCACCCCAGGATCAAATGGGGCACCCCAGAGTCAAACGGGGCTACACCAAATCTCTATTCGGTGGTGGAGTATTTTTAGTCTAATCTAACAATCCATAACCTTCAAGAGCACAGAACAGATTGTAATTAGGCGGGAATTGTTTGAATTATTAGCAGCCCAATTTTTTGGAATTGGCAACCTTCCAAAACAATTTAAATAAGCACTACGGTACGTTATGTGCTAAAGAGGATTTTCAATAAAATATTGTCTTAATATTTTGTAAATTTTGATATATTCAGTTAAGTGTATTTATAGTTAGACACACTAAATGATTTTGTTATTCCTTTTTAAATAGTAAAATTAAACTCTTCTAAACTCTTATACTCTTACTTTAACTTACGAAATTTAGTGTAATTAATGTGTAACTATAGTTTTGCAATATTTTAAATGCGTATTTTTAAATATAAATAATTTAAATTTTGTGTTAATTGTGCAAAACGTATGCAGAGAATATATTCAACAATATAAATTAACTTTAAAATATAATTATTTTTGCTTAAAAACATGAAGAATTATTAATTTAAAATGAGTCTCTTTCAAAGTTATTTCTTCGAAAATTAATACACAACAAAAGAATGAACAACGCTTAAACATGCACCAATTACAACCGTCTATGTTGTGCGGTCATTTTCTATATTGAGTGCATATGTTTTTTAGTTTTAGTGCATATTTTAAGATTTGTAATGCATATTATAGGCGCATAAAACACACATTTTTGGAGCATGAAGTTCCTGTCCCTGATCATAAGATACGACTACGACGACAATGTATAGAAATGTAGGTACCTTACATACGTTGTAAAGATAGTGTAAAACTATGGAAACTTCAGCACCAAGTGCAACAAGTGTTAAAGGATACATAAAATATACACCAGCTATCCATATAATTGAATACAATAAGGTGTAATCGAAAATATTATAATAATTATGTTGTTTTCTTTTTTTTAAATATAGATTTAAATAACGCCCTGCATAACAAAAACGCTATCAATATATTGATCCGCGGATATGATTATCAATTAAGATCAAGCACAAAAAAATATTCATAAAAGATTGATTGATAGTTATGAGAATGTTATGATTTTGAAAACGATGGAATATGGAAAAACTACTTTTGATAGATAATAAATTATATGCTGACATTATCACAAATGATCAGTTGGAACAGGTTAATGCTGCGGTATGTTGGCGAAAATTGTTTTAAATCGTTTTACGATCTTGTTTTAAAAAAACCTTTAATATAAATTTTTTTTATGGAACAACAATATACACTACCACTAATAACTTTGCTGAAGGCTATATCATACAAATTTCAAGAGTCGACTATTTCACTTATCATATCGAAGTAGTGTCCGACCGAACTGTTGATCGGTTTTTTTGGTATCTAGAGGCAATGATGATACATTTTGGCATTGAAAACATGTTTATTGAGCCGATTTAATTCGATTTTGTGTATAAAATTTAAGGAAGAAGCCGAAGTTTAGCTATAAACTTAAAAGTTTAGACGCCGAACTATTTTCGTGTTGGGCGAACTAACAGCCTAATAAAAAATTTTCCATTCGCCAAATTTGTTCATATTGCTTTAAAATACCGATTACAGACCAAATGCATTTTCTGGCTAAACTGTTGTTTTAGGCATTGGTGCCATTTCTTTACCATTGGTCTAATCAATGCCAATTAAAAACATTAAATTGTCACTGGTATGGTAATGGTAATGAAATTTTTTGGCATTGAAATTGACCACAAGTAATTCCAATAAAATTTCAATGCCAATGAAAAACTTCCAAGTATAATTTATAGTCACTTATTTTAGTAGAACACTTCCCCCGGTAGTACTCTATGGGAAATTTAGACGAACTGCCACCATGAACTCAAAGGAAAAGCTTCATCAAAAGTTTTTTTTCAATATTCCCTACATTTCAATGGAAATAAATCTGCTAACTAAATGAGAATTACATGCCGGTTCAAATTTAATGTTATAAAATTCAAGCTAAAAAGCACTTTTTCAATTGTTTTTTGCTTTTTGAGAAGGTATACAATATTGATCACTTTTTAATCAAATGTGTTATTATTTAATTATAAAATAATTCAATTAAAGAGCTATCAATTTCTAATTGAATTAGCAGTTTTCATCGTTGGCGGAGTTTCAGCAGTTAAATAGATGGAATCGGAGGTTTCCATGATTTAAATTTGATTTTATTTGTTTTGCGTGCTTTCTATTGCGTTTTTTACAACGACTCAATAATATCAAGAAAAACGTGCACATTCAAGTCGAAACTTTTTAAAATAGTGATACACTCAGGGAAAAAGCTTCATCATATTTATAAATAACTTCAGAAATATGATAGAAAAACTTTATTGACTTTCGTCCAATGTAACACTTCATAAAAATGATGAAGCTGTTTCATAAAGTTCAAATTAAAGACAAGCTTCATCATATTTATGAAATGTTTCATAAATATGAAGAAGTGTAATAGCTTTTCATGAAATGTTTCATAAATGTTATAATACGATTTATTAATATGATGAAGCTGATTCATTAATTTTTATAGTGATATTTGTATGGTACAAACACAATAAATGCTACAGCCAACGACGAACATTTTTGCAATAGTACATTAGAATATATCAATTAAACTCAGAATATAAAATTAAAATTTAGAAAATATTAACTCATATTAATTTTTGTTAAAATTTAGAATAAATAAATTATGTTAGGAACTTTAAGTTTGCATGTAAAATCATTATTTGATGTTAAGAATTCCCGTTTCCATTGAATTAAAAAAAAAATTAAATTTATATTCATAAAATTCTATGCAAAATTTTGAATACACCACAGCTACTTGAGTGATCAATCGAGTAAGCCGTTTAACTATTTTTAATTTGGACAAATATTAAAATTTAAACTTTTGGCAACATGAATAAGACAAACAATTCAAAAAATTTATTCGTTTTTTTTTATTAATTAAGAAATTTTCGTAAAGTAGCGTTATTTAATGAACAAAACTGTTTTTTGTAAGTAAGGGTAATAATCGAATATAAGGAATTGTTATACAAAATTAATTTCTTTTAAGATAACTTGGATTTGATAGGCTTAACAACATATTTAAGAATTTTTAAATATTTATTATTGAAGTTATAAGCAATCACCCTAACATCTACTGATTAGAAATTTTGACTTTCAATTGATATTAAAATAGTTTTTTATTTTCTTAATTTCAAATGAAAATTCTTAATTTATATTGATGATTTCGAAATTTCCAAAGAAAATTCTGAATTTAAATTGATAGGAAAACAAAAAAAAACTTTATGAATATTTTTTATGAAATGATGAAGATTTATGAAATATGTGACATACTTTTTTATTAAACTCTTAATCATATCTATGAAAACTTCATAAATATGATGAATAATTGATGACAAACGACTTATAAAACAGTTTTATCAAAATGATGAAACTTTTTTATCTGAGTGTACAGATCCCTTTATATATGGATCTATCTCTTTTACATGGCATTGTCGTAGAAGGGGAAAATTTGCCCCTTACTGAGAGAATTCTCTGCATGATATCAATGAAATTTGCATTATATATATGAAATGTCACTGGAACTCGTTCATTGAAACTTTTCAATAAATTAATCCAGCTTTTTATAAGAATTAAAAAAAAAAATAATTTTATTTATTAAAAATTTCATACGACTAATGAAAAAGTTTCATTAAAAATAGTTTCATTTACACTATGAAGCTTTTTCATAAAGTTTAAAAAGTTTTTCATTCAAATTGTGAAGAAAACTTCATCAGTTTAGGGAAAAAATTTCATTAAAACTCGTCAAAGAAATTCTCTCTGTGCTTGTGATATGTCACAGACCTTACCTGGGAAATGTCACCGAACTACTATATCTTTTTGGATAGCTCTGTGACATTTTCATTTTAATCGAGGGACATAGTAGAGGTGTTTGAGATAATTCCTATTATGTATTAAAAGTAAGGCCTGAGACAAACGCCATGTAAAAGTGACAGTTCCGTTTTATATAAAGGGAGCAGTATGGTGGAAGATAGAATAGTGTTACACTCCCACATTTCGAAGGTGTTTCGATTGGGCTGGATGCAATAATTAAAGAGAACGACGTCCTCCTTTGCACAGAAGAAGTGAAGTTGTTGTAGGACCGGTTAAGAAAGCCAACACACTAAATGTCTGTCTCGACATTTAAATAACGGGATTTTTCTTTGGATATCACATTAGATTCTTAGGCCCAGAACATCAAGAGCTTTAGATTTCAAATGAAATTGATGATTTAAAGGCTTGTGGGACAACAAAAAAATCGACCTTATTCATAAGACCCCATTCAGAGATTATATTAATCAGGTCATGATTGAGAGGCTCAAACATAATCTGCATTTGGTCCTCCCAAACTCCACAAGAATTAAACTATAACCGAAGGAATGTGAATGACAAATGTTGCTGTCATCTGCAACAGAGTAGATAGCACTGAAAGTTTAACTGATAAAGTCGTTTATAAAGATAAGAATTAAGAAAAAAGCGGAAAAGTGGTACCCCAGCATTTAACTGAAACTCACTGAAAGAGATAATTGAATTATTCAACAATCAAGATTTTGCTTACTTAGGGCGCATGCAAGGGCGTTCTAAGTTTTCAGGAGCTTTGTAACATCAGGGTGTGTCCTAAGAGGACACATGAGAATAGCGGAGATGCTCATTGACAGCAAATTGTCTAGGATCATTGATAGAATGATGTTTGGGATATTTTTGTTAGGAATTTTGAGCTGATCATTTTCGAATATGGATCAGCAAATCCTAGGAAACCGAACAGGGTTTGTGGTTTTCTGATTTCTCAAAGAAGCTCAATTGAGACACGTGTACGAGATATTATAAACCAACTTTCAACATTTCCTACCAAAGGGCAGGCACCCATTAATATTTCAGGCGGAAATTTTCACCATCTATGTGTGGAGTGTCTGAGGAAGTACATAAGAGCGGTGTTTATTTATATCCTATCGTCCTATGATGTGCCGTATAGCCTTGTCTTATATTACATCGAGTCAGAGTTACCGGACACGAGAGCAACAAAAGCGCTGACACTAGAAGGGAATGGGGGACATGACATGGAGCAGATCGAAGCAAGTTCGCTGAACATTGATGGGCACCCCAGGATCAAATGGGGCACCCCAGAGTCAAACGGGGCTACACCAAATCTCTATTCGGTGGTGGAGTATTTTTAGTCTAATCTAACAATCCATAACCTTCAAGAGCACAGAACAGATTGTAATTAGGCGGGAATTGTTTGAATTATTAGCAGCCCAATTTTTTGGAATTGGCAACCTTCCAAAACAATTTAAATAAGCACTACGGTACGTTATGTGCTAAAGAGGATTTTCAATAAAAGCGATAACATCGCTGCTGACTTAAGTGCGTAGAGATTAGCAAGAATCCTTTTAATGGCTCTATCGCGACTATTTTAAGAGTATCATGTGGTACTATTTCGATCAAGGGCCGTGGTTAATTATTTTATGGCAACAACGAATTTTGCTGAGAATAATTTAGCCAAAAAGTTAGATTTATCAACCGGATCAGTTAATATATCGTCATATTTCATAAAAGTTGGGATATAGAAACTAGCTTTATCTCATACTATTTTAACAAATGACCAAAATGTCTTACTACAGCGAGTAGTGGCATAAACTTAAGCACATGGAAGCCGTTCGTGCAGAAGCTATTCTCATCCTTAAAGGGACTTTTCCTGGGGCGGACAAAATATGTAACAGCTATATTATTTTAGCTTGTCAATCTCATATTTAGGGTCAAAAGTGAACCTATATTACGCTTTTTGCGTTTTATCATTTTGGCTAAAAACTCAGGTATTGAAGATCTATCCAGTGGAAAGAAGAAGACAAAAAGTTATTAATAAAGTATCGAAACTTCTAAAAATGAGATTTGGCATCTACACTCAGGGACCTTCTGCTGTAAATATTTTTAGTTGTTCTAATTGTAATGTAGTAAAAAAAAACAAACCACATCAAATTACTGTATTATGATTTTACATTAATTTTATACAGTAGTTTTTTTTTATTTAAAAAATAAAACAAATAAATGTTTGTTTATTTTTTACTGCACATGTGGATAGTTTTTACTTCAATTGTGGTTAATTTTTTGAAAAGTAAAAAACAAGTCGTTATTTCTTCAAGCGAAATTTCATTTGTTTTTAAATACATTTGCAGTGGTGTTTACCTACATAGTATTCTAAGTGTATGTATACTAACATACATCCCGCGAGACTTCCCTTGTAATCGATTTCAAAATGCTGTATTTTTATTAAAAAAAAAAGATTTTATTTGGAATCTAGTGTACAAAAATATCACGTATAATCTAAACGCCATATTATTTGTGCCATTTTTGCAACATTTACTGTTACATTGAAATCACATTTTAAAAAACTGTGTTCATAGGATTTTAACAACTGCAACAAAAAAAAACAAATCATGAAATTTTAGTCTTGAGACCTTTTTGTCATCTTAAAACAATTAAATGTAGCCCTGTCGCCAATATTTGTACAACATACAAAGAATATAACACAACAGCAACAATGTTTTTTCATAAAACATGGTAAGCTTTAATTGCGGTTTTTTGTCGTACCTAACGTGACCAACTCTTTTTGATTTAAAAAGCGGGAGCTTGAAGCAAAAAGTAGGATATTTAAATATTTTTGCCTAAAAATACGAATTATATTAGATATGCTATTTTTTAGTTAAAAGCTATTTTTTTGTTGAACAATTTGTGTTCCCATGCTCGGATCCGAAATTTGAGGGTATATGTTCATACAAGTTCATATATGCTCATATATGATCCTATACGACCATATACCCTCAAATTTGGGATCCGAACATATATGGTCATATATGAGAACATATATGGTTATATATGATACCATATGGTCTCATATATGACCATATATGTTCGGATCCGAATTTTGAGGGTATATGGTCGCATATGCTCATACATGTTCTTTTATGCTCATATATGATACATATATGCTCATATATGAACATATATGCTCATATATGACCATATACCCTCAAATTTCGAATCCGAACATGTATGGTCATATATGACACCATGAGACCATATATGGTCATATATGAGACCATACATGGTCATATATTGAACTATATATGGCCAGTTATACCCATATATGATCATATACAATCTGATATGTGATCATATATGTTTATAGACGAATCAATTTTGACATGGTTTATTAACGATTTTTAATTGTTTAAAGCGCTTTGTAATGTTTTCCCAAAAAAAACCGTTTTGTAAAAACGGAATAATCCCACCAAAAGCGGGATGGTTGGTCAGCTTAGGTTTACCCAAAAAAGCGATCTTCATTCATTAGACGAAAAAACGTGATAGTGTTTACAAGAAACATGAGAACAGTTAACGAAATACTAACTAACTAAAATATTGATATAAAGTTTGAAAATTTTAGGTCCCGATCAAACTAGGGAACTTTAATCACAACGACTGAAGTGAAAATTTAGTGTTCTATTGAATGCGGCAAGACTAGACTCCAGAGTCAACTTTTAAGTCTTATTTTATAATAGTGTACAAAAGGACTTAAAAAATATGTATCTACTACATATTTTATGTTCACATTGTCGTGTCTAGTGTGTGGTATAAACCCTTAAAGCTTCTTTCACTGAAAAGGAACAAACATTATTAATTTTGGAATTTAAATAAAAAATATTGCTATTATAGAGATTTCAACAGATCTAATTAAATCAGTGATGGCAGGCAATACCGCTAAAATATCGTTATCGATTCAAAACCCTTTCAACTGACTATCGTTATCCCTAAAATAGCATTAACGAAATAAATGGAGTACCGTTGTCCGTAAAATACCGTTACTGATATAACTAAAATACCAATACCTTTAAAATACCGTTACCGAAATAACTAAAATACCGTTACCGAAATAATTGAAATTGCGTTATTCTTAAAATTCCGTTACCGAAATTATCTGACAAAATCAGAAAAAATAATCCCTGGAAATAAAGTTATATTTATCCAAAGTTTGCTAATAAACTAGCTAGTCATTAGAATTCGGCCATAATGGGGCTAAAGTTATCGATGTGCATTGAAATTAACTGAATAAAGAAAATAACGTTTTCCTTAAAATACCGTTATCGAAATAAATATAAATATATATATATATTCCCGTCGTTCCTATAAGGAGCATAGGGCCTCGAAATAAATGAAAACCCGTTATCCCTAAAATGAAGTCACCGAAATAATTAAAATATTGTTGCCACTAAAATACCGATACCGAAATTAGTAAAACACCGTTAACGCTAAAAAACTGCTACCGAAATAGCTAAAATATCTTTACCCCTAAAATACCATTACCGAAATAAACGAAAATAGGGTTACCCTTACCGATACAAGCATCGAATCGGTTACCATCCATGAATTATACTAAAGAAAAAAATATGCAATACAATTGCGGCTCTAATGAACTTTCTTCTTTAAACAATTTTATAAGATTAATTCGCCATTATTCATATTGAAAATTATAGTTTATTTGAAAGAGAATAGTTAAGATGTTGTGTTGGGAAATGATTAATGATGAGAAGTAGCAACCGTTGACATAGGAGAGATCACTTGTAACTTAACAACAAAAAACGGATAGAAAAATAAAGCTTCTTTAGCAATAACAATTCAATAAATGTTTGAATGTTTTAACAATTGCTGTCATTCATAACGAATAGCTCAATACATTAAGTGATGTCTAGAAGATTTTACTCATAACTTTTCGAAGTTCAGCAAGAAATGTGTGAAGAAACTAGATTTGTTAATGCGTTAAATAAGAGATGAATATTTATACTGACTGCCACCAAATCTATTCTTTTTTATGAAAGGACCCCGTAGACCATACCTTACCTTGGACAGGTCATTGAAATTTGTTCAAAACCACAGTTTTGAGACATGTCCTAGAATATGTCTCTGGTTTTACCTAGAACACATCACAGAGCTATCCTAAAAGCCATAGTTCGATAGCATGTCCAAGGTTCAGTCTGGGACATGTGGTGAAAAGGAGTAAATTTTCATTTCCTATGACAACGCCATGTTAAAATTACAGGTCCGTTCCATATAATAAGACCGATATGGTATGGCAGTATGCCAAAGTTTCCCGTGTTACAAAATTATATGTTACAGAAAAATTTTAAAAACATATATGACTTTATAGAGGCGCGGATCCAGGAAAATGTTTTGGGCGGAACTTCTAATTAATTTTTTAATCTTTTTTACATTTTTGTATTGAAAAATATTAATATATTTTTGAAACCGCACCTGCTTTATACTTTTAGAGCCCATCCAAAGATTTTTCAGAAATAGTGTACCGAAAAATGTAATGGTTACTTTTTGGAAGGGCTAACCCTTGGAACTTCTCATACAAAGAACACCTTATGAATGAAAAAGAAAACTTCACCAGAGTAAAGATGAAAGCTCGAAATGTTGGTAGAGAACTTCCTCAAAAACAGCGTCAAAACACTGAAGTTCGCGAAATGCTAAAACCACCAGGATCTTCTTTGCTATATAGCACCAATTCACCATGAATGGTTCAAAGCACTTAATCACGATAGTATAGAAGGGATTCCGGAAAGAATCGAAAGTCAAGGTGTTGATGAAGATGAGCCCGATAATGCCATTGAATCTGACGACTAAATAATGTATCAAAGAACGAAAAAATCTTTTCCTAATAAACTGTTATTTGTATAGCTTTCATCTACGTGGTTTTCTTATTACGTATTACTTAACTCTTTTGGGGTACAAGTTTATTTATTTAGAAATTAAAAAAAAAAGTTAGAGCACAATGGGTATAAGCTCGACTTTCCTTACCGCAAATGTTATTTTCGGGTATTTGTGTAGGTAAACGATTATATTTTCAGTTAGACTCCTTATAAACATGTGCATTGTTGGCTTGACACAACCAAGAAGAGTTTCTATTTTCCTTGGAAAGGCAACGGTGGTAGGCTTTAACCAGTGGTGAAAACTCCAGATCAGCCCATAGCTCTGACCTCAGGACAATAACTGTAAGCGTCCAGATGTGCTCAATACAACATATTTATGAGAAAACAAAGGCCCTAACAGTAAGGGAGCACAGTCTTATGCGAAACAAATAACCATCTAACGGATTTAAAAACACCCTTCCATGGCATGTCAGAAATAACCCTCGCATCTTTGAGAGCAAAGTCTAGCGGTATATGAGGAATCCCATAGAGAAAGCACATTATATGGCAGATTTCAACGATATTGATCGCTACATGCTTGATGCCATATATTTTTACCAAATTAATATCGATCTTGAAAATCATACCCCACAAAAAGCGAAGAAAAAACTCTCAGGTGAAAAACAAAAGTGGTCCTGGCACAACTGCGTTCAGGATGAAGCTCACACATCAACTCTAATTGATCTCGGATCAAGCACACCATCGAAGAGACGTCGTCATGACATCAATCACAACTTAAGATGTGTCAAGTTAAGTACCTTACAAAAGCCCTTCAATTATTTGCATCCACTACAGTGAGATCTGAAAGATGAGTACTGTAATCCGAGTACTGAAAGGGAAATGAATGCTAATGTTTTCGAAAACAGCAAATCATGACAACTGCTTTATGTGTCGTATTACGTTGGTGTGCACGTACAGTAGGGTGAATCGATTTCGGAATTAAGAAGGATTTTGCTCAGGGCAAAGGAAGATAAAAAATTGTGCATAGATTTAGAAAATATATTTGAAAAGTTTAAGCCAACTCAGAATTTATTTTCGACTCGTATAACCTTGTTTGGGAGAATGGAGCTCTTGATATTTTTTAAGAGGGCTGTAAGATGGTCGTCTTTGACAAGTCAAACAAAACGAGCGGAACTAGAATGAGGAGTAATTTCACTTAGGGAATGAGTATACAAGTTGAGGAATGTTTTTGCAACATTTCAGACAAATCTGTATGGATCTTCGAATTGCGCTTAGAATCTGAAAACCTATTATTTTGAAACAAAGTAATTTTTTTCACGAAAAATATTTTATTATTGTTTCTTATTAATTGGAAAACCATTGAAACTTCGATCCAAAAAAAATTTTGAATTTTATTTCAGTTGTTCAATTTGTTGCGGAGATCGTAAAATCCGATTGAGGGTCTTGAAACCGAATTCTTCGGTTATTACAGCATAAAATCACTTGAAACAACAGTAATTTAAATGAAACTACAAAATTTTGGTTGAATCAACAAAACAAAATCAGGGTTTTAAACTACGACATTCGATTGCTACCACAAATCTATGTCCGAAGTATATCTTTTGTGATTTTTGGATTATTTCGTGCAGCGGATTTAAATAAAAATATTTTAGTGACCACACTCATCTAATAACAAATATGACCGTTATTCATAATCGTTATTTATATCTTTACCGTTAGTTTATGTGGCCTATACCTTCTACACGATTATCGTTTGTTTTGTTATTTTTGGTTGAGTCTTAACGACACGCGGGTTGAAAGAATAACCAACGAAAATACAAATAACGATCATATAATGGTAACGCGTCTTGGAACACACTTCTTATTACCATTTACATGCTGCATACATGAATTTTTTTGTTTGCTTCAAGTTTTGTGGCATGCAACAAATCGACAACACTAAAATAATTGTTGTTTGCAATATATGTAATAATAATATCTCTTCTAAGATTTGCCGTTTGTGTTTCATCTTTTATATATTGTTGTATGCGCATGCGGACAGATTGCAACTAGCAGACAGTAAGATCTGTTTTATTTGGGGAGTGGCTTTAGTTTTGACTTCATTGATATTGCAACTTCGGTTATGAATTGTATACCATAGCTTAAGCTTAACTACGGAAAATATATGTTCGACATATGTTTAGTATAGCACTACACATACACTCATAAAAAACTCCGTACAAATGGTTTACAACTCATGTACGATCACAGAAAATTGTACCTGAATTTGCTCCAGCAGAATTTTTAATGCAGTTGAGAATCATATTATGCTAAATTTAAGTGAATCAAATTTTAGCTAAAAAAAGTTAGTTAAACATTTTAACTAACTATACTGTTAAATACGTTGTCAATACTAAATTAGCTAAATCAACAGAACTTTTAGCTAAAATATGCTTAATAAAGACTACTTAATAGGTGCGGAGTAATGATTTTTGGTGCATTTTACTCTATCTCGCTTAGTTTCCGCGATATATCCTATTTTATGATTATATATTAAAATTATGAGAAAATAACGCCATCTACTAGTGCGACTGATAGCGAAGACACAAAAACTAACTTTAACTGGCAGATTTGAGAATCTCGAATTACTAAATATTAGCTTGAAAAATTAGTTTAAACACGAATGAAATTTGTATTTGTGGTCAAATGAGATAACTTATAATTTTTAGCTAAATAACTAGTATAAACGATAACAACAGCAAAAATTAGTTTAACTGAATTGGAGCCCATTTAACAGATTTGTGTACTAAGTTTTTTTTATGAGTGTACTAAACATTGATTTACCAACGATGAATTGAACAAAGAGTTGTAATTTAGTTTTTTGGTCAAAGAAATAGTTTAGAAAATATATTTTATCTATGGAGAAAATAGGTGTTTCCGGAACTTTTGTAGCTGGTTTGTTCTTTTTTGTTGCTTTTAAGTCATCAATTCTTATGTAATACTTTTATTTTATTTTTGCAAAATATTTTAAAACTTTTGAATTACGTTTAAGTGCTTTTCTTTTGCGTTCTTTTGTGTGTTTTAGTAATTTGACTTTTAAATATAAAAGTTTATAAATGTTTATGGAATTACCCAGCAAAATTTTCTATTACAAACTATCGGTTGTAAAAATTACAATTACTTTTCCAATATAAACCCTTCTACGGTCGGTTCAAAACCCATATTTTTGTTTGTAATTGTCCCAAAGGCAACGGGTTTTATTTCTTTGAAGTATAACAGATTCTCCTAAAAGTCGTTTTGGAAATAGTTTTAGAACTAGTCATTTATGTTGCAATGATGTTCCGTGGTACGGGTTCCGGGTCCAATTTCCAAATCACATTTTCAGTTATAACTTTATTTATGTTTAAAAGTGAACTTTTTGTATCAAGTTATCTTTAACACTTCTGTTTAAAATAACAGATGGTTTATAATTTGTTTTTTTTTTTTGACCCAATTGTAAAATCATTAAAAAATGTACTAAAACATTTTTGTTATTAATTTTTTTTTTATAATTACAAATTTAGGACACTTTTAAGTAATAATAGTAAAAATAGTAACATTAAAAGGAAACATATTTGAATTTTTAGGATTTTGAAAACTATCCACAATATTTTTGTTTTTTATTAAAAAAATTTATTCATTTTAGAAACATTTATGGTAATTGGATGAAATTTTCGAAAGCACTAGAAAAAGTAACTTAAAATTTACGCTCCAATTGTTGGCACCCTCGGAAAACCAAAAGATTAAATATGGTCATTACAAGAGTGAAATTTTCATTAAAATTCGCCGCTTCTGAAATAACTAAAAAATATTATTCCCCAATTTTAGACATTTTTACACACATCGATTATTTTTAGCAAACTTATAAAACCTCTTATAATTTTAAACTTATAAGCGATAAAAGCAATTAGCGCAATATGGGAGTGAAAAGTTGCTCGATCAAAATGGGATGTTTGAACATATAAGAAATTGTAATGTGAATATTATGACATGAATTTAAACGAAAATCTGCTCATTACTTCGTTTACAAATGAAATCTGAAGAAGCATCTTTAGTATCCATTTCCAAAAAAGAGTGACAGAATAGGAACTTTGTTTTGTAGCTTTTATCAATAATTTAAAAAGAATCTTAATATCATTTGATTTTTCTGAGTTCTAGACAGTTAAGCAAACATTTTTTTTCGTGAGAAATTGAAGAATTTTTGTAAAACCTTTACTTTTTCTCCCTCACTTTTTGTTCAAAGTCCATTTTTAAACAACTTAAAAAAAAAAAAATATATTGAACAAAAAAAAAAATATATTGAACCAAAAAAAAAGCTGACTTTTAAACATAAAAAAAGATACCAGTTAAAATGTGTGTCGAGAATTTTCACTCCTTAGTTCCATGCAATGGAACGATTGTTAAATATGTTCCTGGGATGCATATGTTTTTGTCGTTTTTGTTGATTATTGTATTCTAAATTCTTATTTTACTATAAGCTTAAGTTTAGAAAAGGCATGTTGTTTTAAAATAAATATTACGCAGTGAATTTTTTTTTTTATAAAATTAGAACATCGTCAAAAACACTATTCCGCAACAACTGCTGTCAATTGAAGAACTGCTATATCGTCACAACAAGTAAGGCTATACATAATTGCCCACATTCGGCATCATACATCATGAGCTTATCCTTTTGCAATCGAATTGTAATGTCTGTTTATTTTAGCCAGCGACTCCAATTTCTCGATTTTCGAGCTAAATTAGGCGCTTTTGTACTTCCTAAAACTGGCCTTATTTTCTGTTTGCGCTTTTTCTAAAAATAGTCTGTATGTTGGCGCCTTTTTAGTAAATCGTTTGATTTTGATAAAATTTTAGCTAATTTAAAAATTTTTAGGCCAAAAATACTACTTTTTTGCGCATATTTTTACAATTTAGCATACAAAATAATTTAAAATTGTTTTAATCTTCAACATTTTCGAACCAATAAGGGTGTCAAATTATTTGGTTCTTCCTAAAATAGGACTTCTTAACAGTTTCGCCGCATAAATTTGTTGAAAAAGTAGACATCTTGATCAAATCTATCCTACACTCATAAAAAAAGTTTGTAAAGTCAGCAAAAAATTTTGCTGAGTCAGCAAAATTTTAGTCAGGAGGATGCTAGCAAAAAAGTTGCTAATGTCAGCAAAATCTTTTGCTGAAAATCAGCGAGCTGATTTTTAGCAACAAAATTTGTAGATTCAGCAAAAGTTTTGCTAACACTTAGTAGATTAGAAATAAAAAAGCGTTGGTAAAAATTAATAAATTTTTTGCTGAATTTTAGTAGACTGAAAAAAACGCAAAAAATTTGTAGAAAAATTGTAATTTAGTTAATTTATTTGCTGAAAATCATAAAACATATTTTTGTGATTCTTTTAAAAATAATTTACTATAATAACGAAATATAACAATTTTAATTTTCCCACATTGACGACATGAATTAATTTAATATCTGAAAATATATAGAAATAAATATATATAACATAACAAAAATTTTCTTTCAACTACTTACATCAATGGTTGTCTTAATGATGCTATGACGAAACTGCCGAAGATAATTCTAGAAACGAAACCAAAAAATAAACAAAACAAACGAAACGAAAAAACAACCCTTTTTTTGCAATAAGAAAAAGAAACCATACAAATCTACCTAAGATGTGTGTTTTTGTCTTTCTCTTTACTCTGTCTACATGTATGTATATGTTTTTTCATGGTTGATTTTTTTACTTGTCTTGTTAGAGTTGTACTTTTTAATATCATTTTCCTCTTCTCTACTACATCTTGACATGCAGCGACATCTGCTTATCAGCACAATTTTTTTTAGCAAAATTAATTAGTAAAACATTAGTATATTAGTAAAGCATTAGTATAAAACAGTTAAGTGCTGAATAAGTATAACAAAAATTTTAGCTGAAAACACGATTTTAGCAAAAATATTTGGTAAAAAATAGTATACCTGATTTACAAGACGTTTTACTAACTTTTCTACTAACTT
This sequence comes from Delia radicum, assembly GCA_021234595.1. Taxonomy (NCBI): domain Eukaryota; kingdom Metazoa; phylum Arthropoda; class Insecta; order Diptera; family Anthomyiidae; genus Delia; species Delia radicum. The sequence continues at coordinate 161,849,521 of CM037855.1, read as the reverse complement.
ATTTTTTTGAGTGTAGACATGGATGGTAACCGATTTGATGCGGTCAGTGTAACGGTCAGTGTAACGCTATTTTCTTTTATATCGGTAACAGTATTTCAAGGGTAACGATATTTAAGTTATTTCGGTAACGGGTCTTAGCATTAACGGTAATTTACTTATTTCGGTAACGGTATTTTAGCGGTAACGATATTTTAGTTATTTCGGTAACGGGTTTAGAGTTAATTCTATAACGGAATTTTAAGGGTCACGTTATTTCAGTTATTCAGGTAATGTCAATGAAAACCGATATTTGTATCACAATTATGCCCGAATTCCTATGACTGGCTAGTTTAGGATCAAACTTTGGGAAAATATATCGTCCAAACGACGCAAAATCGCCCAAAATCTGACCTTAGGTTTTCCGATTACAATTTATTTTGCATTCAGAAACTTTAAAGACCTACCTAAAGATTGGTGGTTTTAGTTTTTTAAATTTCGAAAAATCCACGGTTTTATGAGCGATTTAGTTTTTTCTGAAAAATGAGAAATATGCAAAAAGTGCATAGGTCTGCGTATTCGTATTGTCTTTAATATTGATCGGATCACCACCATTTAAATTGCATTGTAATGTTAAGGTACTCTACTTTCATACTGCGGATTATAATTTTTTTCCAGCGTCAAAAAGAATTGCATTTTTTAGGCAATTTATTTTTAAAATGCATTTTTCTAACGTTTGACCACTCTTGATTTAAAAATAGAATGCATGCAAAATATGGAATTTTAACCAAATAGTTGCCAATTAACTTTTTTCGGTCGCGTTGCCTAACTATTTTAATAATTTTTTGAAAAAAAGCTTATAGCACTTTTGCATAGAAAAAACATCAATTTCTTAATGTTAAAGGAGCCCTTTAAACGTCTCTGTTTTAAAAACTATACAATTCATTTTTTGTATTTTTCTGTTGATAAAGGAAAAAGAATCTACTAAAATATTCTGTTTTAAAAATTAAAAACGTTAACCGTTTCCAACACACGATTGCTATTGGATAGCAGATTTGTATAGACATTTTAAAATTGTTTTTTTTTTTTTAATTTTGAAAACTGATAAAAATAACAAATTGTTGTTTTTTTCTATGGAAACATGATGCAAGCTCTTTATCAATAAGTCGTTAATAATAGACACACCCAGGGGCCCAAAAACACTAAAGTGTTGTTTTTAGTAAAAACTTCATATTTTACAAATATGCAAATATGCATTGTAAAGTAGTAAATATTGACTTTATTTCAGAAAAATTTACTGTGGGTACTGCAAATTTTGCCAGATACACGTTTTCAGACAAGTTCGAATTAAACTTAGATCTTTCATCTGAAATTTTGTAAAATAGTATTTTTTTTTTTAGTTCAAAGTTCTTTACGAAAAATATTTTTAAATTTTTATTATTAACGAGAAAAAAAGGATATTTTGAGTGGACAACATTTGCGGTATTCACAATTTACTTCTTTTCCTAATATCTCAGGCTATTTTCATTGGATTTTCAATTTTAATGGAATGATTAGTTTACGTATAGAAATTTAACAGAAATTCAAATTTTTTACGGATATAAAACAGTTTTTTTGCGCATTCTTATAATAACACTTTTTTTAAGTAACTTGGTCGTCTAAACAATAAACTGACGTAAAAACAACTAAATTAAACCAGTCTAATCGAAATTTATGTCTAATTTACTTAAAAAAAAATTTGGTTCAAAAACTTTGGCCTATTTTCCATATATTTCTGGATCCATTTACATTCAGCAGGATTTCCAAGTTTAACCCCTCGTTTTATTTATTGAAGGGCATGTTATAAACATGTTTTTAATATGTCGTGTGTTAAAAAAATCGGAATGTTGTAGATACAATTTCAAAAAGGGACCATGTTCCAAAATACCTTTGAATATTTGCCGACATAGTTTTACTCAAATTAAAGTTAAATTTATGTAGGATTCAAATTCATAAAAATAAAACAGATTTTAAAGACATCTTCGTAATATTGACCAATAAATAAACCATTTTTCCCGAGTAAGAGGCTTAAAAAGATTGGTCCATAACTCGGAAATGCGAGCCGGCGGAACGTTTTTGACTTCAAATTCGGATTTAGGAGGCCAAACTAAACTTTAAACGCATTGGCAATAAGTACACTTGAATTAACTTTATTTTAACTTATTATTATTTTTTTAATTCTGACTTCAGATAATACACCCAGAAAAGAGATTGGTTGGAATTCGGTCAAAACCATTAAAATTTATTTGATTAGGAATTACCTATAATCGAGGAAACAGGAACTAAAAAACAATCCTTTTATACAATTATTGGTATTTCCATTCAACATTTCAAATACAATTTGGTCAGTAATCATGTAAATTAGAAGCAACCATTTATTTAGTGAAAATGCAAAAAAATTGTTATCAAATTTATTAAAAAATTGCCGATAATCAAAAGTGGTTACTAAAAATACGTGTTTCCTAATCAAATATACAATTAAATTAGGGTTTTGGTAGAACCAACCGAATTGAGAATTGTATAGACGCACTTATTGATTGGTGTTAGCAAACGAATTTTAGACTATGTTTGTTTTTGCTAACAAAATATTTATTTAGCACTCAACATTTATAAGTGTTTGTGCTGTAATGGGTAGAGCGGCAGCCAATTACTCCGAATTTCCGAGTTCAAATCCCCGAAAAGAAAAACGAAAAAAGTTTTGTTTTATTAAAATAAAATACTAAAATGTTTAAACAGCCAATAATTTAAAGAAAATTAAAAGCAATTGTGGGCAGTGGACTATTAATCTGAAAAATCAAAAAAGTTTTTTAATTCCAATAAAATTTTGTCGAACGTAATAATCTTTAAGTGGAACATAACATTGAATCAGACAACTGAATATTAGCTTTCATGGCTAAAAATATAATTTAATATGAAGATAGTTGTCGTTACCACCAGAATTCGATTGGCAACAAATTCGGTGGCCACAACTGAGACTGTTTTCTGGGTGTAGGGATTTAAACATTTTTTTTTTTTAAAGAGAAGCAGAGATGAAATGTGGGTAAAGATTAATGGCTTCAAACAAGGCCATACTGTAATTGCGCGAGATGATAAGACTTAGAACAGTTGTGGCTCGCCACCTGATGGAGAGTCGGCGAACTTATTGAAGCTTTTTGGTTCATAGGCCTGATTCAATATTTTACTTAGGTAGGGTTAAGCGGTATGGGAACCCCGATGGTAGTCGCCGCGATACATATGAGGGACAGGAAACTCATATATATTATTTTTGTAAATTGATGTTGTAGTCAGCGAGAATCGAACCCGGAACCATCAGTGTAACAGTCCAGCGAGCTAACCATTACACAACAACGCTAGTTAAGATCATATTAAAGAGTGGGAATTTTATTAATAATGACCAAATTATATAAGTACACTGTTAATCAAGAATACACAGTCATATTTCTGACAGTGAGTAAATAAATAGAATAAGGCTGAAACTCTAGTAATTAAAAGTAATTACAGAGACATAACACAAAAGTCGAATTTTATAGCGACCTGTAAATATCGTCCGATTGAGCCAAGTTTTGAACAAAAGAGAGCTTGTGGAGAAAGAATCGGAATATAGTTTTCCATACAAGCGTGGGCCAGTCTAACCGACATGTTTATACTTAAATAAAATATAATTATTGTGTAGATTTATATTCTTACAAAATATTTTAAAATTTCAAAAAATTAAGCAATAAATATACGAACAAGTGGGGTGAATGATATAAATATAAAAACAACGATATTTTAAAAAAACTCCAAATGAGAGAAACACAAATTTTATAGATTAGGATTCAGCGTAGATAGGTCTATAAAAAACTCGATTTTTATTATAGTATGATCTTTATAAGAATAACCATGGCTCTAAATTTTCATACTATTAACACTGTGGCTGATATATAATAATTAAGAATAATACACTGAAAGAATTATCTAATATCAATGCATTTTTGTATTATACCAATGAATTGTCACTGGAATTCGTCCATTGAAACTTTTCATCATTTAAATGAAAAATCTAGCCCTGATACTTACAAGATTTTTTTCATCTTCTACATTTATTAATCGTTACTGTTTTCTATTTGTAATAGTAACATTTAATTTAATTTTAATTATGATCTCAAACGTGACAACACAAAATGAAAAAATTTCGTATTACTTATTACAAATTTCATACGACTAATGAAAAAGTTTCATTAAAAATAGTTTCATTAAAACTATGAAGTTTTTTCATAAAATTGTAAGAAATTTTTCATTCACATTGTGAAAAAACTTCATTAGTTTAGTGAATTTCAATAAAACTTGAACAAGAAACTCTCTCTGTGTATTCTGAATATTACGATCATATTTATTAGAATAAGGATCACACTATGATTAAATCGAATTTGCAAACATTGTATGATGTGAAGGTAACAATATTAGTCCACTAAACGTTGATCATACCAAATCTATGCAAATTTCGAATCTTTCTTAAGAACATGCCCATTTTTTGTTCAATTCTATTCTCCCCCTCAAACCACAGTTTATTACAACACCTGCTTAGATTTATAGAGAACCTCAAAGAAAACTGTAAATAATAAAGGTGGAAATAGTAAATAACTTATTCCTATTGTCATTATTTATTCTATGAATACAGAGAAAAAAAAAATAGAACTAAAATCCACAATCATCACTCCCAGTACAGATTATCTTCTGCGTTCCTTTATAGACATTTTATACACTATATTCCTCGTTATAATGGTACATCAATTATATTCATTTTATTGTAATTTACAACGCCTACCACCTTTCAACGCGATTATTTCTGGCTGTTTTCTAGAGATAGTCTATACATTGCAACAAAAAAAAAAAACAGCTACAATAAGAAAAAAAAAGAAACTTAAATCCTTCCTGGCAAAGATGATGATGATGATGATGAAGAAGAAATATGAATTCCAATGAAAACCTAAATACAAAGTTTCTCTTGGAAAACCGTTGCTCCACACAAAACAGTCAAATAGACACTTCATCGCACCGATCAATCTCTACAGTATTTTTTTTTCGTTGGCTTCCAAAAAAGTATAAATTTAAAACTTTTTTTTATTTAGTTTTATTTTTTTTGAATTGGTTTTCATTGCAAATATATAATAGGTAGGGCAAGGAATTTCATGCAACTAAAAAATTTAAGTATGCGCTTAAAATATGCCGCAAATAATCCAAAATATGCGCTTAAAATATGCATTCAAAGCGAAATATGCAGAAAACACCAAATAATATGCACTAAAAATACAAAAATATGCACGTATAATAGGGTGGGGCGATTTGAACATCTTAATGGGCGCTTCGCGTTTCTGATTCTTGGGATTGTACTGAGCAAAAAAGTTCACTAGACCATACGTCTACGGTGAAAATCGAGCTAATTTCAAAATAGGGCTTTTTGCCATATTTTGTGAAAGTAACAATGTGTGGGATGGACATATCTCAGGAAGTAGGAGGAGCTTATCCAAGATTATGGTATCAATATCTTCTTTGGAAGATTTTCTAGCAGATTAGTGCATCAATCATATTTGTGGGTGGGCTTTAAGGGGTTTATTTTTAATTTCAAAATACTGCTTTTTTGCCGTATTTTGTGAAAGTAACAATGTGTGGGATGGACATATCTCAGGAAGTGGGAGGAGCTTATCCAATATTATGGTATCAATCTCTTCTTTGGAAGATTCTCTAGCAGATTAATGTATCAATCATATTTGTGGGTGGGGTTTAAGGGTTTTATTTTTAATTTCAAAATAGGCCTTTTTAGCCGTATTTTGTGAAAGTAACCCTGTCCCTTTGCACTTTCACAAGGCCAAAACTGCATGAAGGAGCGTTCCAATGCTTTTGCGATGTACTAGAGAGTTCTTAAGTATTGTCTTGGCTACAATTGTATTGTCTTAGTATTGGATCGAAAATCTCAATGGTTTGGCTGTTATAGGCCAAAATATCCAAAAAAACGTGACAAAAGTCTGAGAAAAAACTGCAAGTCGAAATCTGGAAGCTCGATTTTCACCGTAGACGTATGGTCTAGTGGACTTTTTTGCTCAGTAAAATCCCAAGAATCAGTAACGCGAAGCGCCCATTAAGATTTTTTTCCTTTCATACTAATCGCCCCACCCTAACGTATAATTTTCAGATTCTTACTCGGGCTTGTTGTTTTAAACATGAAATCCAATATAAATTTCTAACAAATGAAAACTTGTCTAGCGAATGTTTTCTTTTGTTTATTTTGAATTAAAACTTAATTTTAATTTTTACAAAATATGCAAAAATATGCAATTAAATTGAGAATATATTCAAAATTTGTAACAAAAAATTTCAAATTATGCCATAAAATATTCATTTATAGCAAAATATTAAAAAATATGCATTTATTACAAAATATGCAAAAATATGCTACACCAAATCGGTACCATTTTATTGCAAGTTCTATGATTCGGAAAAGAATTTAGTAAAAATCGATTCACAAAATATGCCATAAAATATGCATTTATAGCAAAATATTGAAAAATATGCATTTATTACGTAATATGCAAAAATATGCTACAGCAAATCAGTGCTATTTTGTTGCAAATTCTATGATTCGGAGAAGTATTTGGTCAAAATCGATTTTGGGCCATTGACTGCAAATATGTATTTACATGAAATTCCTTGCCCTAATAATATGTATAAAAGAAACTTTAAAACTGCAACAATTGTGCGGCTCTTGAATCTCTTTTTTATTTTGAGTTGCTATTTTTATGTTTAAAATCCGAGCCGTTAAACTAGATCGCACACTAGAGATAGAGGCGTGCCTCCTAGCTAAAATTTTGTACGTGTTGGTATTATGTCCAATAAAAAATAAAAGCAAACTTTTAAACAATAATAACAGCAAGATGCTTTCTCTGCTGTTTGCCAGGCAGGGAGTTAAAAGAATGAATTCTTTTTGCGAAGATTTTAAAAGGGCTTAGAAACGTAAGAATTAGTTTAGTCTCGATCATATGTTATTCAACTTTTTTTATATTAAGAATCTTATAACCTTTTTGAAATAACACAAAATTTTAAAATTACACATTCTTGCAATTAAAGTAATAATTATAGATTCTATGACGCTGACTACTAATCTGGGTCCGAATTACGGCAAACGAGATCGTAATTTTTCATCGAACTTTTAATTTTAACGAAATTATTTTTCTAAATTGAAATACCTTAAAAATTCATAAAAATAAATAATTAAATAAATTATATTAATATGCGGTTGAATAAGCCCACTGTGTTAAAATTCTATTGTCCAAGTGGCCACATTTTTCCGCGATGGCACGGTGGCTTGTTGGCATGCTTGCTCGATCATAAGCGCAAACATATCCCCTAATTCTGGTTTATATTATCCTTGGTCTGAGATACAGCTTTTGCATTCAAAACAATTTATTAAGAACCGTTCATTACTGAAAGCGACTCAAATAAAACATAATTTAAAGAAACAAATTTTAATACACAAAAATTGCAAAAAATGCAAAAAAGCAAAAATAAATTATATTTATTTACAAAAAATTAAATACTTATTTTGTTCGTATTTGTTAATATACACTCAAATAAAAAAGTTAGTAAAGGCAGCAAAATTTAAGTCAGGAGGGTGCTCGCAAAAAAATTGCTAATGTCAGCAAAATCTGTTGCTGAAAATAAGCGAGCTGATTTTTAGCAACAAAATTAGTAGATTCAGCAAAAGTTTTGCTAACACTTAGTAGATTAGAAACCAAAAAAACCTTGCTAAAAATTAATAACATTTTTGCTAAATATTAGTAGACTGAAAAAAACTCAAAAAATTTGTAGAAAAATTATACTTTAGTTAATTTATTTGCTGAAAATCATAAAACATATTCTTGTGATTCTGTTTAAAATAATTTACAATACGTTACAAAATATAAAAATGTTCATACTCCCAAATTGACGATATGAATTAATGTAATATCTAAAAACAATAGAAATAATTATATATAACATAATTATCTTTGAACTACTTACATCAATTACTGTCTAAATGATGCTATCTTTTAAAGGAACGCAAATGCCGCAGAGAATTAAAGAAACGAAACAAAAAAATAACAAAATATAACATATACAACCCTTTTTTGCAATAAGAAAAAGGAAACAGAAAAATCTACCTAAGATGTATGTCTTTGTCTTTCGCTTTAGTCTGTCTACTTATTGAATATTTGTTTGCAATTTGACCACACAAGATTATTAATATATATAAACATTTAGTTTACAAATACACATTTAATCTTTATTAAATTTAAATATTTTATTTTGTCTTTTATTTAATTAATAGATTAAGTTGTTTTAATCCACAATTTTGTTTTATGTATGAAAAACAGATACAAAAATCTTCCATGGTTGATTTTTTTATATTATGTCTTACTAGAGCTGTACTTTTTAGTACCATTTTCCTTGTCACTACTATATCTAGACATGCCGCGATATCTAATTCATTCTGCGTATATCTTTAAGTCTGGTTGTTGTTCACACTATTGATGTGCTAATCAACACAATTTTTTTTAGCAAAATAACTTAGTAAAACATTAGTAAAATATAAGTAAGACATTAGTTCAAAACAGTTAAGTGCTGAATAAGTATAACTAAAATTTTAGTTTAAAACATAATTTTAGCAAAAAATTTGCTGAAAAATAGTATACCTGATTTACAAGATGTTTTACTAACATCTCTACAAACTTATTTTTCTGAGTGTAGGCAAGTATAAAATGATCGAATAATAACACTGGAACAAAGCGACACAGAAAAATAATAGTTTTTGAGATTATGAAAATTTTAAAGTCTTTTATAAAAGTAATTTTTAAGTAAATTGGAGCTCTCTTACATGAACCAATTTTATGAAAAAAGTGATTTTTAAGAAAGTTTTTCAAAACATTCCGTTTTTAACAATAATTTTTTTAAATTAACGATTTCTAATATATTGAAGGTTAAAAAATAATAGTTAAAAAAAAACCGGGTATTCGACAACAAAAAAATCGGTTTATTCGATATTCGAAAATTTACCTTTTTCGAAATACCGAAACCGATAACACACAAAAAACCGGTTGAAACCGATTTTTAAAACCCGACACGATCACTCCCATTTTAATATTTGTATTGTGAAATTTAATAATATACAAATAAACAATATATTACATAATTCAATAGCATTGTTAGTTATTTTAAATGCATATGTATTAGATTTCAGTTAGTAATTTTTACTACATTTGTAATTGTGTTACGTTAGTTATTTTTACCGTTTTTTAACGGTTGTTTTTACTACATTGGTAATTGTTTCTTTGTACTTAAAAATTACTACAATTTTAGTAATTTTTATGACAAATACAGTCATCGCTTTTTTAACTACATTTGTGGTCATTTTAACTGTAATATTTTATTAATTTCTACCTTCTTAATTTTCTGAATGTATAACATTGTTTTTGTATGCTCAAAATTTATTTCAAATTTTTTCATTCATATTTAAACTTTTCTACAATAAAATATCTGAATTTCCAAATGCTTTACTTTAAAATTTTAAGCCGAAAGTTTATTTTTCGATCTTTTATCATAAAGATTATTCAAGTTCAAGATCATTTGTTTTTTTGTTATTATTTATTGATTAAAGCTGTCTTCATCAGCTAATTTAATGCAATTTTTAATTTAACAAAAACAAATGATCTTGAATTTGAACAAGTCATTATATCCCTATTAGCGGTTGTCTACGCGGAAGGAAGAACCTATGGAACTCTTTTTTGCATCTCGCCAAAGACAGTTCCGTCTTACAAGGAGAGTATCCCGATGGGTTCTCTCTGATCTGAATTAAATTTTTTTAAAGTTGTTTAAAAAATTATTTCATTTTTGTAGAGAAACATGTCTGAAATTAACGAAATTCAGAATAATTTGTGTGCAGCGTTAAGCTACTTGAGAAAAACAAAAACTTTGATGCCCATATTGCCTATGAAGTAACTCAAAGTTGTATTTAATTTGAAAAGCAAAGTTAAAAAAAGCTTTTTCGAAAAAAGCTCAGACACTTCGATTAACAACTCACTATGGACCAACTGTTGCGTTTTTAATACTTCTAAATTGCTATTACATTAATGTCTTGCGGATTAGATTTTGATTGAACCCGCTTAAAACAAAAAAGTACAACAATTACAGATTTCTAGTCCCCCTTTCCCACATTAAAATGACGGATTAGAATTTTGATTATTTTTCATTAGTATTAAAAAAAAAAAAAAATATTTAAAGAATTAATTCGTTTTAAACTCTTTTGAGTTGAAAAAAGTCGTACCATGATATTTTTTACATCAAAATCTTTAAGTTTCTCAGTTAGAGTTAAAATTTTTTTTAAAAGCCAGTCTTTTTACAGTTGTTTTTTTTTGGGGAGGGGGGTTTGTAGGTAGAAGTATTGTTTTTCTTATAAATTATAGTGTACCGGCCTTAAGAGTAGTGATGCAATTGCTGCCATGTTTCGAAAAAAAAATAAATAAAAACGTCCTATAAAATAGATTTTTTTCAGCAAAACAAAAAAAAAAAAAACTAGACATTAACAATAATAACAATGAAATTGTAAAGCCCAAAAATACTTATAATATGGCTTAAACTGAACAATAATAGAGCAAGCGCAATGGCGAAATGTAAAACAAACTCAATTTAAAACAAAAATTGCGCATAATCATTGCCAACATCAGTTTCGTCATCATCATCAAATCATAATCAACATATGAATGGATGAAAAGCGTAAAAATAAAACACACTCAGAGAAGAAACACAATTAAAGTTAAAACTAATGGCGAAAAAATTTTACAATACATTTTGTAAAACTTCGTTAGAATAGAATCAATTCTATTTGTGACAACAAATGTATTACGCCCTCAAATTTGTTTGACATCATTTTTCTTTTCTTGTTCAGAGTTGCCATAATTTATCCAAATTTTCTATGCCGTGTTGTATTTTTCGTACTTTGTTTATTAAAAAAACATATATTTTCTAGTGTACGATCGAACAGTTCGGTAAGAAAATGCATTGGTCTGTATTCGGTATTTTAAAGCATTATGGACAAATTTGGCGGATGGAAAAATGTTTATTGGACTGATTAGATGCTATTTTGAGTGTCAAATTTGAAGAAAAGTCTGTAGTTAAGCAAACGAATTCACTGTTTGGCCTCAGAAAGTTCGGCCAAATCGAAAATAGTTCGGCGGCCGAACTTTTAACTTTATAGCTAAACTTCGGCTTTTCTCTTAAATTTTATACAGAACATCGAATTAAATCGGCTCAACAAACATGTTTCCAATACCAAAATTTGTCATCATTGCCTCTAGATATCAAAAAACCGACCAAATACAGTTTTTTTGGCCGAACTGTTCGGTCGGACACTAATATTTTCAGGTTGAAAATAACAAACAAATTAAAAATTCTAGATACAACACAGAAATTTACGCAATTTCAAAAATAGCCAGTGACGCAATTATAATTAAGAGAGGGTCGATTTCGCTTTAGTTATTATCAGGAACAGGAACTTCATGCACTAAAATATAGAGTTTTAGGCGATTATGATATGCATGAAAAATCTTAAAAAATGCACTAAAAATTAAAAAATGTGCACTTAAATTTTTTTAAATTATTTATTTTCACATTTTTAAGAAATTTTAAATAAGTTTTAAAGTTCATTTGTATTGTTTAATATATTCTCTGCGCACTCTTTGCACAATTAACTAAACATTTTGATTATTTATATTGATTTATAAAAACACTAAAACCTATGTATATCTCTTAATTCCAGTTTCCATATACAATTGAAGGGAACACTTAAAAGTATTGAGCATCTTAAATTCTCTTTAGTCTGTATGCTAGTTGATCACATATTAAAAGTGATTTTTTGGAAAAACTAAGAAAAATTCAATAAAAATATGCAAAATAATCAAAAATATGCAATAATAATAAGCATTTAAATCAAACTAAGAAAAAATATGCAATAAAAATATGCATTTAAAGTGAAATATGCAAAAATTAGTATTTAAGATAATTTTGTTTACCCATTTCTCAGACTTCAGGAAAAAAACATGCATTTGAAAGAACTTCCGGTCCCTGGTTATTATTTTTTGGTCTTTATTAAGTTCTTTATCCCATAAATCTTCATGATATTTGTAAAAGAGATAGAGCCGCAAAATCTTACATTTATAACGTAAAGAAACGTCAAATACTTCGTTAATATTACATACCGCTCAGTGCGCCCCGGTAGGCTAGTTGGTAGCGTGCTGGCTTATTAGTGCGGGGGTCGTGGGTGCGATTCCCACCAGAGGCACTGGTCTGTTTTCGCTACAACGCGCCGAAAGCCGTTAGGGAAATAGTATATAATTTGTAATTATATGATTATTAATTAAAAAAAACACATACCCAAATTTTATTAAGATCTAACTTCGTCTTGAAGTAGATTCTTTGTGACTACAAAGAGAGAATATTCTTTAAAGAGTTTTAATGCAATTTTTCACTAAACTAACGAAGTTTTCTTCACAATGTGAAAGAAAAATTTCGTAAACGTTATGAAAAAGCTTCACAATTTTTATGAAACTACTCTTAATCTTTTCTTTGATATTTTAAATTTTGAATCTCGCTCCTAGACGAGGACAAGAAATTCTCATTGAGTTTGTGATTTAACATAATAAATATCTCTAGAAATTCTAATAACAAAGTCCCCTGAAGATTTCCTTAGGCAGGAATGAAATCCGGATAGGGACACGCCTACATCAGATTGCTTTTCACAATTTGTTAAATAAGTTTTGGGACTTTAGCACATTTAATTACTATAAATGCAATTAATGATACTTTTTCATCAGGCGTAAGAAATTTTTCATAAAATTTTATGTAAAACGGTATTATTTGAATGAAAAGTTTCAATGAACGAGTTTCACTGACACTTCATAAATCTAATGTAAAAATTCATTGATATCATGAAAATAACTCTCTCAGTGTACACTCAGGGATAAAGTTTCATCATTTTGATGAAATGGTTTGTCATCAATTTTTCATCATATTTATTAAGTTTTCATAGATATGATGTAGAGTTTCATAAAAATGTATAAAAAATGTTTCATAAATCTTCATCATTTCATTTTCCTATCAATCGAAATTAAGAATTTTCATTTAAAATTAAGAAAATGTAATTTGTAATTTAGATTTTCTTTTTAAGATTGAGAAACCATCATAATATCAATTGAAAGTCATAATTTCTAGTCAAGCTTATAACGTCAATAACAAATATTCAAATCTAAAAATTCTTGTTAAACCTATTAAATCAAACTTATTTTAAAAGAAATCAATTTTGTATAAATAATAATTCCTTATACTCGATTTTTACACTTACTCTAAAAATTGTACGAGTAAGAATTATTCGTTTGTTAAAGCTCTACTTATTCTGGAGGTTCCAGCTTTTCTAAAACTTCGGGTTCTGATGAGATCTTGAGCCAGATCGAAATACTAGTATCAACCTAGCTAATATGTTTGATTTGCTTTATTTTTGTAAATATACGGAGGTTGAAACCTCGTTATAAATTAAAAATAATCATTAAAAAACGCTTCTTTACGAAAATTTTTTAATTAGTAAAAAAACTGTTAGTATAATTAATTATTTGAATCGATTTTATTGTCTTATTCATGTTGCCAAAAGTTCCAGTTTTGATATTTTCCAAATTAAAAATAGTTAAAGGGCTTACTCGATTGATCACTCAAGTAGCTGTGTTGTGTTCTAAATTTTGCATGGAATTTTATGAATATAAATTTAATTTTTGTTAAATTCACTGGAAACGGAAACTCTTAGCATCAACTAAGATTTTAAAACTGAAAGTGAAAGTTCTTAACTTAATTTGTTTTTTCTGAATTTTAATAAAAAATATTATCAGTTGATATTTTTCAAATTTAAATTTTAAATTCTGAGTTTTAATTGATATATTCTGAATTACAGTTACAAAAATATTTGGTTTTAAAAATAACGTACTAATTTTCGTCATTGGCTGTAGCATTTTCGTCATTGGCTGTAGCATTTATTGTGTTTGCACGCTACCAAAGAAAATGTTTCATTTCATAAAAATGTATGAATTTGCTTCATCATATTAATAAATCGTCTTATAACATTTATGAAACATTTCATGAAAAGCTATGAAACTTCTTCATATTTATGAAACATTTCATAAATATGATGAAGCTTATCTTAAATTTGAACTTTAATAAAACAACTTCATCATATTAATGAAGTGTTACATTGGACGAAAATCAATGAAACTTTTTGTTATATTTATGAAATTTTTCATAATTATGATGATGCTTTTCCTTTAAGTGCAGATTTTGTTTTAGAAATTTGTTAAGTAATTGTCCTGGATACGTTTTTTTATTCCTTTTTAGAAATCTTATAAGTTTCATCACAATTGGTTTATAATCAACACTGAAAGAATTTTCCTTCATGATATTAATAAAAAATGTAGAATTTCATTATATATAAGAAATTTCATTAACATAATAATCAAATTTTTCATAAACTCCTTTTCATAAAATTTCATAGTTTCATAAAAAAAAATTTCTTTCGATTTCATAAATTATCGCTTCATAAGTTTAATGAGCCATGACATGATTTAAACGACTTTACTTTTTTTATTTATTCATAAATTTTTTAATTTCATTAATTTTCCTACATTTTAAACTTTAATTTTATGATTTAATTCTCATGTGTTGAACATATTTTATAAAGCGCTTTATTTAGCCAAGGTAGCATTTTGTCAATTTAAGCAGAAGTCTAATTCTTATTCTTAGTCTTTCAAAAATTATAAAGGGTCCGCCATCTAACGTTTTTTTTTCAACTAGTGCTTATTTCGTGAATGGCAACACTTAGGTCATGTCTGATTTGACAGATAATTAGTTTTATCCTTCCGCTGAACGAATATTATCCGTATGTTCGTTATCTTGTGAAAAAAGTGAAAGAAACTGGCATCCTCATCGATAAACCAAAGCGTGAAAAGCCAAAAACAGTGCGTACACCCGAGAATATTGCTGCTGTGGCAGAAAGTGTGCGTGAAGCGCCATCAACATCAATTCACCGTCGTTCTCAACAATTGAACATTTCGGAGACATCATTGAGACGAATTTTGCATAAAGACCTTGGTATGACGCCATACAAAGTCCAATTGGTTCAGGAGTTCAAGAAAAAAAGTTATTTGGCGGACCCTTTATAAAGCGGATTATTTGCTTAGAAAGTTTTATGGTAAGTTTTACTAATTCAGTAAAACTTCTTAATATTATAAACTTGCAAGAAACTTTTTCATAAATTCTATGTACGGAATAATTCATTAGTTTTATGAAGTTTTTTACTAATCCTACAAACATTTCATAACTATTGACTTTAATGAAACCTCATTCATAGATTATAAGAAAAGTTTCGATTGGCGAGTTCCAGTGCCAATTTTCATTAAAGCTATGAAGAAATTCATTACTGAAGTGAAGATTCATTAATCTCAGTGAATTAAAACAGGTTTTATGCAAAGGACATTTCAGAAATAAATACATTTTCTCTCGGAGCTTTCCATCTCATAAAGTTTCCACTGTTTAAAAATATTTTTTAGCATCACATAAAATCCACTTACCTTTTTATATTTTACTAATGAAGATTTTAATTTTTGTGTTACCGAAATTTATAAATTGTTCAAATTTTTAAATGTTAATCAATGACTAAATTTTCATTCATACAAATTCATACTAATTTTTCTATGTTGTTCAAAGTTCCTCTTCTACAGTTTGGAGTTTCAATTCAAAAATGTTTTTTTTTTTGTTCACCATTAACTTCCACCACCTGCTGTTTCCTCGGTGCTGCAAATAGATCAAAATACACAAAAGATTAAATTAAAATTTTAAACAATAGACAACAAAGTATTATGATTATTAAAAATAAAAAAAAAAAGAATTGGAAAAAAAACTAAAGTAAATCAGCTTAAAAACTTCATTTATTAGATATTTTTCAATCAATTTATGCTCCGGTCACTTGTTGTTCTTGTCGTATTTATTAATCTTTTTTATAAAATATATTTGAAACTTTTTGTATATGTTTATAAAACGGAAGTTAAAATCCTTTGTAAAGGAAATTAAACTTATATACACTCAAAAAAAATAAGTTAGTAGAAAAGTTAGTAAAACATCTTGTAAATCAGGTATACTATTTTTCAGTAATTTTTTTACTAAAATTATGTTTTAAACTAAAATTTAAGTTATACTTATTCAGCACTTAACTGTTTTGAACTAATGTTTTACTAATATTTTACTAACGTTTTACTAATTTATTTTGCTAAAAAAATTGTGTTGATTAGCGCATCAATAGTGTGAAGGACAACCAGACTGAAAGCTATACTCAGAATGAATTAGATGTCGCGGCATGTCACGATGTAGTAGTGACGAGGAAAATTATACTAAAAAGTACAACTCTAGTAAGACACAATATAAAAAAATCAACCATGGAAGATTTTTGTAACTGTTTTTCATATATAAAACAAAATTGTGGATTAAAACAACTTAAATTTTGCGTCGTCACCGGCTTGTGAAAGTAATTGTCTATTAATTAAATAAAAGACAAAATAAAACATTTAAATTTAGTAAAGATTAAATGTGTATTTGTAAACTAAATGTTTATATATGTTTATAATCTTGTGTGGTCAAATTTCAAACAAATATGCAATAAGTAGACAGACTAAAGCGAAAGACAAAGACATACATCCTAGGTAGATTTTTCTGTTTCCTTTTTCTTATTGCAAAAAAGGGTTGTATATGTTATATTTTGTTATTTTTTCGTTTCTTTTCGTTTCTATAATTTTCTTCGGCATTTGCGTTCCTTTAAAAGATAGTAGACAATAATTGGTGTAAGTAGTTCAAAGATAATTTCGTTTATGTTATATATAATTATTTTTATATATTTGCAGATATTACATTAATTCGTGTTCAATGTGGGAGTATGAAAATTTTTATATTTTGTAACGTATTGTAAATTATTTTAAAAAGAATCACAAAAACACGTTTTATGATTTTCAGCAAATAAACTAACTAAAGTATAATAATTCTACAAAATTTTTGAGTTTTTTCAGTCTACTAATATTCAGCAAAAATTTTATTAATCAACAATGAAAATTCACTATAAATTTATTAATTTTTAGCAAGGGTTTTTTAATTTCTAATCTACTAAGTGTTAGCAAAACTTTTGCTGAATCTAGTAATTTTGTTGCTAAAAATTGAAAACTGACCTTAGCAATTTTTATGCAAGCACCCTCCTGACTAAAATTTTGCTGACTCAACAAAATTTTTTGCTGACTTTACTAACTTTTTTATTTGAGTGTAGTATTGGTACATTGTAAAGGGTGTTTTTTATACAGGTATAGAACTTTAAGTTGGCAACACTTTATTAACTGGCGACCATTTTGTCAGCTGTCAACTGATTTATGTTTAGCTTGATTTAGCATATCAACATGAATAGGTTTAGCATATCAACATGAAAATTTTGGTTCTGTTCGAAATACGTATCGCGCACTACACCCATTTTGCGGTAAACATAATTGTCCATCAGAGCTATTAATTCGATTAACTATGGAATGTTTTCGCACCACGTTTACTCTAAATGATAATATGCATACACAGAGACGTCGTGCAGAAGAAGTCGTTGCTGCTGTAGAGCGTAGAGTAGAGGAAGACTCAAATCAGTCTATCCGCCATCGTGCAGAGGAATTGGATATGTGTCTATCCACTTTATGGAATATTTTGCGGAAAGATCTTGGTTTGCGTGATGTGAAGAAGCTGTGGTTTCAACAAGACGGCGCAACATGTCACATAGCTCGTGCCACAATTGATTTATTGAAGGAAATGTTTGACAACCAATCGTGCGATTTAACGCCGCTGGACTATTTTCTGTGGGTATATATGAAGTTGCTAGTCTACGCCGATAAGCCCGAAACGATTGACCACTTGGAGGACAACATTCGCCGCGTTATTGCCAATATACGGCCACAAATATTGAAAAAAGTCATCGAAAATTGGACCTCCAGATTAGACTACGTTCGAGCCAGCCGTGGCGATCGATCATATGCCAGAAGACATATTTAAATTATAATGCCAGAAGAATATCTTTCGAATTAAGTAAATTTCATGACAATTTAATAAATTCATCTTTGTTTTATTCCATTTCAAATTTCTATACCTCTATAAAAATACCCTTTATAATATGGTTTCCCTTTAAAAAATAATAGTAAATTTTAAATGTTCATTTAGTTTTACTATGCTCCACCATATGGGATGAGATTAGTCAATTTTCGTTCATTGCACCACCTAGTTTTGTTGCAAATGGTTGCAAATGAAAAAAAAATCATTTTTTTTTTTTTAGAAATCGTTAACCCTTGCCGAATTTTGGCCGAAAATGGCCCAGTTTTATAAAAGTGTTTAAAAATTCTAAATTTTAAAAAATTAAATTTTTTTTACCTCATTTATTCTTTTAATATACTCAAAATTATTTAGATATACTTCATCGGATATCATTAACCCACTTTAGCCTGAAATGAAAAATGATGCACAAATTTCATAAAAATGCAACAAAGAGTTTTTAAATAAAACTGGTCCGGGTATAATGAAAAATTTATTTTTAATGTATACATCCTCTCGTACAGTGGGACTATGTTTCTTTTCAAACTCTTTATAAAAAAAAAAAATTTATAGAGGATTTCATTAAACGCTTGTTTGTGCCTTTTAAGGTTTTATTTTAAAATAATTATTATTTATAAATATAGCATGGTTCTAATTAATGTTATTCCAAATGCATTTTATTTTATTTTTTTGTTTATTAGAAAATAAACAACATTTATATGAGAAATTATTTAGACTAACAGACTTTAATCTAAAACATTTTTAAAACATTATCAATTCGGTATAATTTAAGTGTGATTTTTAATTTATTATTCAATAAAAAAACACTGTCTTATCAATTTATTTTCAAAAACACACATACTAAATACAAAAATATTAACATTTTTTATTTATTTATAAAAAAAAATGGAAAAAAGAAAAAAATATAAA
This sequence comes from Delia radicum, assembly GCA_021234595.1. Classification (NCBI taxonomy): domain Eukaryota; kingdom Metazoa; phylum Arthropoda; class Insecta; order Diptera; family Anthomyiidae; genus Delia; species Delia radicum. The sequence continues at coordinate 161,830,375 of CM037855.1, read as the reverse complement.
CAATATTTATAAATAACAAATATCCGGCAAATGCTTTTATAATTTAATTTTATTTTATTTTTAATTAGGTAAAGTAAAATTCCAATACTGTGAATTTTTCACAACTGTAATGGTAAACTTAATATATGTAATCAACATTTCCAACCCTGACTACTGTATGAATACAATTATATAAGAACTATTTCACTAGAACTATTTATAATCATAGAATATATTAACAATAGCAAATTGTCCAATTTAATATTGTACGTATCAATTTTATCTATAAGACCTGTTACAAATATGTAAAATAGAGAACCTAGAAATTGGAATCTATTTTAAGTTATCTCTCACTTCTTGATTAGAAAAGCCAAATAAATGTTTGAACATCAATATGTCCTAATAAAAACTCCACCCATTTACAAAATGTAAAATGTCCCATGTAAAATGTTAAGGACTTCATTTGGTTCTTCCGTTTATCACATGAAGTATGATAGACATATTACAAGAATTTCATTTCAAATTTAACTTGACCATTCAATAAAATATCAGTAGATAAATATATGTTAACTTGTACGCAGAGCTTCAAAAGAATAAATTCAATTTTAACTTACCTAATTCACAAAAAATTTAATTCAGACCCGGTTAAGAATTTCATATATGATTATTGAAAAAACAATGATAAGATAAATTTTTTTTTGTAAAGGATTTTCGATGTTTTCTAGACATCCACTGATTAATATTTGATAGAAGCCTTGCTTAAGCACTTATTACAAGTACCTAGAGTATAAAAGTCCTGCAAAAGTCATATTTTTTGCATTTTCAGCCTTTAAACTAAAAATAAAATGTGGCTTATCAAGTTTTTACAATAAGCGCTTCATATACATATATATTCTATATGACCATTCATATTCGTACATACTAGAAATATTAACCTACATTTCCATACATGGACAAATATGGTCAGATATGTTCATATATTATTTTATATGGTCATCCATATACGTTCATACATTATAAAGGGTCCGCCATCTAACGTTATTTTCTTAAACTAGTGCTTATTTCGTGAATGGTAACACTTAGCGCATGTCTGATTTGACAGATAATTAGTTTTATCCTTTCGTTGAACGAATATGGTTGTGTATACGCTTGAACAACGCTGGGAAATATTGCGACATTACTTTGAAAATCATGGTAATGTTGCAGAATGTGTGCGAAAATTGCGTGCGTATTTTGGAAGAAGAGAAGCACAGTCAGCTCCGTATGTTCGTTGTCTTGTGAAAAAAGTGAAAGAAACTGGCATCCTCATCGATAAACCAAAGCGTGTAAAGCCAAAAACAGTGCGTACACCCGAGAATATTGCTGCTGTGGCAGAAAGTGTTCGTGAAGCGCCATCAACATCAATTTACCGTCGTTCTCAACAATTGAACATTTCGGAGACATCATTGAGACGAATTTTGCATAAAGACCTTGGTATGACGCCATACAAAGTTCAATTGGTCCAGGAGTTGAAGCCAACTGACCATCCAATGCGTTTTCGCTTCGCTAAGTGGGCCTGCGATCGACTTACAGAAGATGCTGATTTTGCCAAAAAAAATCATCTTTTCAGATGAAGCTCATTTTGATCTTGGCGGGTATGTAAACAAGCAAAATTGTCGCATTTGGGGCACAGAAAACCCGCACGCATACATTGAAAAGCCGATACACCCAAAACGAGTCACTGTTTGGTGCGGATTTTGGTCCAGAGGCATAACTGGGCCATTTTTTCTTCGAAAATGAGCAAGGAGTGGCCATTACAGTCAATGGCGATCGTTATCGGGCCATGTTGAACGAATTTTTGTTCAAAAAAATGGAGGAGGAGGATATTGGCAACACATGGTTTCAACAGGACGGCGCTACATGCCACACAGCCGAAGCTACACTCGATGTTTTGCGCCCTGTTTTTGAAGATCGCATTATCATCCGCAGAGCTGATGTCGTTTGGCCACCTCGGAGCTGCGATTTGACTCCGTTGGACTATTATTTGTGGGGTGCCGTCAAAGATAAGTGTTACGCCAACAAGCCAGAGACAATTGACGCTTTAAAGGACAATATTCGTGAAGCCATTGGTGAAATACAGCTGCACACAATCGATAATGTGCTTAAAAATTGGACGGATCGTGTAGGCTACTGCATGCCAGCCGAGGCAGCCATTTGAATGAAATTCTTTTCCATTATTAACCGGAAGGATTGTACTTTCAAATAAAAAAAGAAATTTGAGAAAATATTCAGTAGTTTTTTTTTATAGCATTTTCAAAAAAAAAAGTTATTTGGCGGACCCTTTATATTTTTGGTAATTTTAGAAAATTTGTATTTTAAAAAACGGTTTTAATAAAAAAAAAAACAATATAATTTAAAAGGGCTAATTACGATAAAAAGTTGTATCAAAAGGCAGAACACCCTTGTAAAAATTTTCATATATAATTATATTATTATTATATTTTATATATTTCTTATATTACTATTATTATTATTATAAACATATCTGAATATATATTTATTTAATTTAATTTTATTGAACGAGATATGAGTATATCTGATTATATATGTGGGCAGATATGCCTATATATGATTATATAGGTATCCAGATATGGCTATATCTGATCAAAGCTCAATGAAGATATGGTTATATATGAGTATTATTGAATTGGGTGAGTTTAATATGATCATATATGATCTCATATATCTATATATAATGTCATATATGACATACGTAATTGATATACCCCAGAGTAAAAACGTTTACATATAATTATACATTATTTTATATAAATAAATATGTTATTTTATATAAATATATATATATTTATATAAAATAATTTATAATTATATGTAAATACATATGTTTATGCATGTTTATATAACAAATTTTTTCCTCTGAATTCTTCCTATCGACCAATATATAATCGTATATGACATATACAATTATATATGGTTAATCTAATTATGCACGAACACATGCATAATTAGATATAACACAAATAACAATTATGTATAATAATATATAAAATAATATTAAAAACATGTATTTCATATTGTATAAAACAATATCTTGCCCTATTCATAGTTATATGTAAAGATATATCATTCCATGCAGAAAAAATTTTGATCTTCTACTCAAGCGGTAGGTTTTATTGAGCTGAAAATGGATATAAACCAAACATTTTCTAGGGTACTTTTGCTGCTACCAGAGGCCTTCGTAGTGTATTTTTAAAAATTTTGGACAAATTTTCATAGATTAATTTTGGTCCACCATGGCAAGTAATTTTATTTATTACTTGTTGTAAATGGAAAGATGTAGTCGACCAAAATTACTCTATTGAAATATTATTATATATTTCAAATCATACTTTTAAACTCTATTTTGTCCTAACATTCTAAAAATAAACTTTTATGTCTTCGGGCATATGCTCATCCATATAAAACTTTTGAGTCAAATTTTGTAAAAAAAAATCAAAAAATACGGTTAGCAACCTAAAGGGTGTTTTTTATACAGGTATATAATTTTAAGTTGGCAATACTTTTTAACTGAAGGCCATTTTGTCAGATGTCAAGTGATTTAAGTTTAGTTTGGTTTGGCATTTGAATTGACTGACGCCTGAACAACGCTTAAAATTGTGCAAATTTATTTTGAAAATCATGGTTCTGTTCGAAATACGTATCGCGCACTACGTCCATTTTACGGTCAACATAATCGTCCATCAGTGCAATTAATTCGATTAACTATGGAACGTTTTCGCACCACGTTTAAATGATAATATGCATCCACAGAGACGTCGTACAGAAGAAGTCATTGCTGCTGTAGAGCGTAGCGTAGAGGAAGACCCCAATCACAGTCAATAGTGTCCGCTATAGAGCCATGATTACTGACTTTGTCTTTCATCAATTGAACAACCATGATGTGCAGGAGCTGTGGTTTCAACAAGCAACATGTCACACAGCTCGTGCCACAATTAATTTATTGAACGAAACGTTTGGTAACCGCATAGTTTCACGTTTAGGACCCGTTAAATGTGCGATTAACCGCCGCTGGACTATTTTCTGTGGGGGTATGCGAAGTCGCCGATAAGCCCGAAACGATTCACCACTTGGAGGACAACATTCGCCGCGTTATTGCTAATATACGGCCACAAATGTTGGAGAAAGTCATCGAAAATTGGACCTCCAGATTAGACTACGTCCGAGCCAGCCGTGGCGGTCATATGCCCCAAGTCATATTTAAATTATAATACCAGAAGATTATCTTTCAAATAAAGTGAATTTCATGTCAATTTACAAAAATTCATCTTTGTTTTATTCCATTTTAAAGTTCTATACCTCTATAAAAACACCCTTTATATTGCCCGTCTAACAACGTTTGGTATAACATATTGTAAGATACAATTAACCCCACCGAAGTAAAATAATGAATCAGGGCTATGAACCAAAAAGCTTCAATAAGTTCGCCAACTCTCCATCAGGTGGCGAGCAACAACTGTTCTAAGACTTATATCTCGCGCAATTACAGTGTTGCCATGTCTGAAGCCCTTCATCTTTCCCCACCTTTCATCTCTATACTATCCCTTTCCAAAGAAAGCAACACACTAAATATAGGAAGTATTTCCTGAGTGTTGCCTCTCTTTAAAAAAAAAAATATGCCGTTTCACGAAAATTACAGTGACAAGTAAAATTTAATCTTACTAGACATGATGTCATACTTAACTATATTAAATTTTTCGAGACTGGATCACATTATACAAGATTGCATATTGTTTTTACTCGGGATGGGCTACAAAATAAGAATATAAATCAAATTCGTTATGAGTTAGATTAAAAACTAAAGTTCTTTGGAATCGGTCTTTAAAATGGGTTCATAAAACTAATGGGACACACCATTTTTAAATGTTTCACAATCTTTTCTGTAATTTTTACTTTCAAACAAATATATCACATAAATAAAAAATATTTACGAATGTTAATACATTTTTTTCTATTTAAATTTCATAACAAATTTAGTTAATATATTAGTCCTTGTATTAATTTGCCATTGGGTATATGGAATCATATGTCATACTACTTGTTATGTTCTTTATGGAATTCCTATATACTTCCATATTTGCATATATATTAGGGTATTCAATTTACTCGGGTTTGCTTTTGTTCGAGTAATCGAGTAACTCGATTTTGAGGTTTTTAATTTACTCGAGTAGGCGAATAAGATTTTAAAATTGCTCGAATAACTCGAGTAACTCGAACAATTTTAATACTTTAATTTTATTTTCCAAAAACTCACATTTTTGTAAGTTTTTATATTTTATTAGTACTAATATAAAAATGAACAAATTAATTAAAAATTTTAGTAAAAAGTATATCTAAAAGAGAAAAACATTTGCTAAGATCATTTATTATTGCGACAGTTTTGTCTCAGTACACTCAAAGCAAAAGCGTTATTATATCAATGAAATTCTTTATAAATATGTTGAAATCATCATTGATTTTCTTTCAATATAACTGGTTCATAAATATGTATTAAACTGTTTTATAAAAATATTTGTAAGGTGATCCGTTTTGTAATTTCACTCAGACTTGACACAGTTTTGTTATATTAGTGTGTTAGTACTAAACGAAAAAATAGTTCATTTTGTCCTATCATTTTGGGATTTTGAGATATGTAATTTTTCTAAAAAAATTATAAAGAATATTTAAGAAGATTTTCATCATATTAATTAAAACTTCATTACTTCTATATGTAAATTTTAATATGTGGAAATTTTGCGTAGGACCGCTATGAATTTCCATATAGGGCTTCTAAAATTGGCTTGTTACAACGACATAAAAGAGACCAACAAAAAGTTTTTAGTAAATGACATTTAAAATTCCTTTTTGAAAATATAGTATTTATATGTAGTTTCTTTAGATCAAATGGCAACTAAATTAAAAAAAAAAATAATGTTTGATCCCACTTTTAACCATCAAATCCGCACCAATAATCTTAAACACCCCAGTCTTAGAACTTGTTTCTTTAAAAAATATCCAAGTTTCTTCGATATCGGAGTTTTTCGCACTAAGTTCTTCGTTTTTCGTAATATAATTTCTTTAACAGTGCTCACTTAATATAAAAATACACTTAACATTTAAATATTCACTATTACAGTCACATTATTTTATACAAAATATTAAAAAAATATAAAACAGTTCATATTTTTAAATTACTCGAGTTACTCGATTAATCGACCAAAATTGTGCGAGTTATTCTTTACTCGAAATTGGCCACTTCGAATTACTCGAACAATTGTTCGACATCATTTCATCGATTAATCGAGTAACGGTTAACCGATTGAATACCCTAATATATATGCCTATATTTTGCAAATATGAAATAACATATACTTCTACATATATCCATATATAAGCACGTTTCGGAAATTTTATACAAAATTTAAAAAAAATGCTGGTAGCAAACTATTAGTATTCTTGAATTTTTTATTTTTCGAATAATCAAATGAAAAATACGCATCGTTTGAGCACTATTGCGTAAAACTGCTCACTTTCGTGACAGCCTAATGTGTATTTAAACTTAAAAAATGCTTAAGCGGGAACATTTTTGAAAATCGAACCAAAGTAATAGGTTTCTCTATTTTCTGATCTTAATGGATATGATAGGATGAACATACATTGTTATGAAATAGTATATATTTTCATACAATCATATGCAATTTTACCAGTATAAAACTTGGATCTAATTATATTTAGATGTTTCAGTTTACCTACAACAATATACAATTATATCAGGTTATAATCCGGATATAATAATATCTCGCTTTTATATAATGATATCTATTTGCATCAGTTTATATACAAACTGATACGATTAGATACAAAACTGATACAATATAATACAATTCTAGCGGGCCATAATTCGGATAAAATTGTACTGGACATTTATCGAATCGCATCAGATTAGATCTAAATCTATAAAACTATATACACTTTTATGTACAATATATATATACAATTAAATGGGCCCATATTTCGGATGAAATATAATAAGATTATAATAACATAGCAATTGATATGACAACATAAAGCTCTATACAATTTTTTTTAATCGGGTAAACAAACAAATTAAAACCAAACACACAAGCAATAACAACAACACATCCCAACAAAAACAAGGTAATGCCTACTCATTATTTTATACATTACTTCGTAATGAGTAATATTACCTTCTGCATTACTTTAAATAATAAAATAATGTGTTACCAATTAAAAACTAATAATGGATTACTTTCATACAAAAAGTAATTTGTGAACAATAATAGGCTATTCACCTAATTACTTCCTTGCAAAATATAATGATACAACATTTTCTGGAAATCTATTTTTAGACTCATTATAATTCGTCTTTTTGTAAGCTAAAGGGTTAGGTAGTAATTTTGGTATATCTTGAACGAATTTACATAGAAGAAAAAGTCATTTATGTTTTAAACTATGATATGTTATATGCCTATATATGGCTTAGGGTATAGAGCAGGCGCCTTTTAATCTGACGACCCGGGATCGATTTCCGGTTCGACCATGTTTTAAAAAAATTAATATTTTTTTTTAGATTCGTATTCTTTTTAAAATCGACTTTTAGACCCATTATTTTTTCCTTCTGGTAATGGCCCCTGTATGCATATAGGTAACCCATTATAATTCATATTTACGTAAGGGTGCCAGTAATGCATAACGCATTACTTTTGGTACATTTCATATAAAAAGTTAGATTTTTAATATAAAGGGTAATACGTCCGAACCTTCGAGTTTAGATTACTAGACTCATTATTGGTAAGGGGTGTTTTTTCTGGCATGCAATAGCTTTTCCCGGATTATGGACTAATTTTCTGTTATATTTTGTAAATATTTTAGTTAAATGATGGTAAATTTCTTCAATCCTTTAACTAAATGAATGCAAACAAATCTTTCACACGTCACCTATTTATTAACTGAATTTATAAAATTTTTAATCATTACAAAAAATAATCCATTCAAAAAGAATTCATTCATATTATTTAAAGCTATTGAGAATTAAGCTAAGAGTTCATTTCATAAGAATACTTTTTTGGAATGAAATTTAAGTAAAATTTCATTCATTCTTGAAAATTGAATTAAAGAATTAAGCCCTTTCAACATTTGCTTGTACGTGTGTTTTAAGTTAATAAAACAAATACGAAAATCTTACATAAATTGATGATAAATTGAAAAGGATAAAACAGGTGGTCATCTTTGAAATTTCAAATGAAAAAAAAAAATATCAAAACCAAAGGATTCGATTTAATTAATTTGTAAAGATTACATGACTAATAATGAACAATAGATTTGACATAAAACTTAAAAAGGGAGGGTTTATTATGAAAATAGTGATATTGTAAAATAAATAAGTATTTAAATTTAAAACAAGTATTAAATTGTTATTTATAGTCCAGATTTTTTCAACTTCACCCCTTTCGATTTGCATGAAACTTGGTATATTTATTATAATAATTAGTATGACATAACAGTAATTTCTTTTTTTTTTTAAATTTATAAAAATACATATTGTTTAAATGGTCGTTATTATCGAAAGCTTAGTCCAGTCTCATTTCAAAACATATTTTGTCTTCTCTGAGATAAGATTTAGCAAAAGTTTTGCTGAATGTACTAATTTGTTTGCTGATATTAGCAATTTCTCTGCACGGATCCTCCCAGCAAAAATGTTGCTGACGTTACTGACTTTTTCTTTGTTGGTTTTAGAAAAAAACGCTTTACAGCGAGTTTGATTTTAAGCTGTGGAAATCAAATATGTGCCATAAATATTAACACTGGTCTTGTTCTTAGATTTCAATAAAAAGAAATCAGCTTTATTTTTGTATATAAAAAACAGGTTACTTATATGGTTACATGGTGGGAAAAAGTAATGTGTCTATAAATAGATTTTCATAAAAAAAATGCATAAAATTTTTTTTTAGGTATATTTTTTTTTAATTAAATAAATAACTTTTTTTTTATTAAATAAATAACTTGGTCATGCTGGGATTCGAACCTGGGGTCTCTGGTATTTAACAATTAGTTAGGCGAGAACTCCACCAATTGAGCTATCGATACATGAGTTGTTGTGCTTCGTGTTTTCGTTCGTGATATCAAAAATATACACCTTACCATTATGCTTACAAAAAATCACAAAGTAATATGTCTATAAATAGATTTTCAAAAATATATATTAATAATTACTTTACGTTTATAATTCATGCATTATGTAATTGATGATCGGTAAGTCATTATTTTATGTTTTGAAGTAATGTAAAATGTAACGAGGGGTCATTACAAGGTAATCCATGAGTGTTCAATTATCGGTAACTCATTACTTCTTGTTGGAAAATAATGATACAGGTAAGGAGTACACATTACAAAGTAATGCATTACTTTATCGCACCCATTACCAAAGTTTTGCGACTTTTTACAAGATAACTTGATTCGAAAAAAAGTTCACTTTTAAACAAAAAAAAAAAATGTTTAAGTGATAATGTGTGTCGAGAATTATTCGATCTCACTCCTTCGTTGTATTTCTATTTAATTTATTTTTTTTTATAAAAATATATTTTTTTTATAAAAGTATAAAAATTTTTTATAAAAAATAAAATTAACTGTATATCTTGCCTATTTTGTTGGTCGAACATCCTCGTTATATTCCATATATTTTCAAGAATTAAATTATGAAAAAAACAAAAGAAATGTATAAACATATGAACTCAATATTTATCAGCTGTTTATTGTTTTTAATTACACTGTGCAACAAGAAATTGTATCTCTAACGAGCCCAGCGGGAAATAAAAGTATAAGCAGACATTTTATCTTGGAGTATGCATAGAAAACAGCGTCTTTACAAACCACCACAATGACCGAAAGCATGAGGTGCTGCTACCTTATGCAAAAATTGTTTTCGCAACGTCCATCTTGGGGCCCTGTCCATCTTCTCCCCTACTCGTACGGAGTTTTATGTTAGGAAAACTTTCGCAAATATAAACATTTTCAGATGAAAATTTGGAAACATACTTTTGAAAAGCATTTACATACCATACTAAAAGCTGGACCTCGGGGTCGTCCTGGAAAGCTATGGTGCTATGTACAATTTTAGACAAACCGCGGATTTTTCATCAAAAACGCTTTGATAAAATAACTTTTTAGAAATGTTAAGGTTAAGAAGAATAATAAACGTTTTTCTCTAAAAATTATAAACACTATTAATTTTTAAATCAGACTAGACTAGTTTCTGCCTTTTTTGGACAGCCGCATCATCAGTGATTTCCCATTTAAATTGTATTATAATGGTTAGATTGTATCTATATGATAAATCACACCTGAGCTTCTTGTTACATTATAAACGTAACAATATCAAGTCGTGACCGTTTAGCGATCACACCCAATGTAATTCAGCTAAATTGCAGTTTTCTTTCCTATTAGCTTTTTTGTTATTGTATATTATAGTCAGAAGTTACAACACTAAGGGCCATTATTACAACTTGCCTTTAAAGTAAATGTTAGTAAAAGGTAACTTGAAAAGTGAGGAATAAAGTGAGCTATAATGTTTTTCGTTATTACAACTTCCCAATAAAATAAAATTAATATTTTTGATAATGTGGCATCACCAAACTAAAAACCGATTATTGGTTTATGAATTGGTTTATAAAAATACGTAGTGGCAACGTACTTTTATTTATTTGCTTACAAACAATAATTTGTGAAATTCGGTTGTGAAATTCGGTATTTTCTTCTTCTTCTTTATAGAGCAGAAAATGTGGCAACTTTAAACACATAAACCTTACGTTTAAAGTTAAAGGCAACAACATCTTCCCTTTAGCTTATCGGTCACTTTTAGCTTAAAGTATACTTATAATAACGAAAAACTAATAATCTGTCAGATAACATCCGAACTTTAGCTATTGGCAAGTTGTAATAATGGCCCTAACAAACACAAACATTCTATTTGTAGATTTTTGTTTATTTTTCTAATCTCCTCTGTCTCTATTTCACAACGTTACCAGATTTTGTATGGTTTTTACGTTCAGTGTTGACAACTTTTGCGTTTTAAGTTGAGACATCGCCACAGGCAAAATTTTATAATGTATTTTAGTAGAGTGATATTTTAAGGTCATGTAGACAGTCGCAATTAATTTTTAATTAATATGCATTTGACAAATATAATTTAGAAATGTTGAGGTTAAAAAGTAGAATAAACGTTTTTCTTTAAAAATAATAAACACTATTCATTTTTAAATCAGACTAGACTCATAACTAAATAACTTTTTTCTTAGAAGAATTTGCAAAGAATTTACAAATATGAGAAATTATATGTGTATAAAGTATTTTTCAAGCATATGTGGAATGCATGTGGAATGCATTCAGTATTCATGTCTTATGTATAAAAAATGTATAATTAACTGATATTTATTTCATATTCACCTTGATTGTTTAAGGCGTTGTGGTGTCGATTATAGGGCGTTTTTACAAAACGGTATTGTGCGTGTCGAAAACGACTAAATTGTCGGTAAATTTATTACAATTTCCGTATTGCGTATGTCGTATTTATTCTAAAAATTTTTGAAAATTGTCGTAATATTTTTAAATCACGACAACATTTGAAAATGGCAAATAAAGTTTTTTCATAAAAATGTTCCTTAATTTCATTCTTTTCACTTTCATTCATTAGAAAAGAAATCCATCTTGGACAAAGCTCATTCATTGTACATAACATCAATGCAGTCCATAAATACTTTGCTTACTGAAGTTTGAGATAGACTTATCATCAAGTCACTACCAGCAACCTTTTGGTAACTACCTTCAGCAATTAATCTCATCGTAGCTGCGAGCTTTAAAATATTTGGAATGGATGTTGATCTATTTGGTTCGTCTAATTTTCCATAAATTTTTTCCAAAAAATACTTAAACGCATCTTTATTTAATCTAAAATAACTTATAAATCTACAAAAAAAAAAATAAGTTGTCTCAAAAAAATTGTTTCCTACTTTCTTGCGGTTTGGAAGCGAATATATCGCACCCCTAGTTCAAAAGTGACTTAATTCAAAATTTTAATTTTTCGAGTTTATATGCTTAAACTATGCACAATACACTTGTTTATCCATAAAAAAAATATCAGTGTATTTTGTTGTTGTTAACTGTTGCTAAAAAACAGTTATGTCTTTCTTTATGTTTTAATTGGTATAAAGTTGCAAATATTTTTTTTCAATTTCTGCAAAATAAAAAAATTTGAGTTGAGTCACTTTTGAACTAGGTGTGCGATATGTTGGATTGCTGCCTTAATTGTCTTCGCAAGGCAACCAACTCACTTATTCCGTATTCTTCATCAGACGATGAAAATGCAGCCACACTTAACATATTAATGGATTTATTAAGTTTTTTTAAGAAAAACAAATTTTTAATTTAAATTTAATTTGTATTTGCCACCGAGCAACTGTTTTTTGTTGACATAATTTTAAATATTTTTATATTTATGCTATTACAATATTGTCGTTGCCGTTTTTTTTTACACGGTACCACAAAAATTTAAAAATGACAACAACAACGCCAGCTGTCGGATTACGACAACGCCTTAGCCAATCAGGGTGATTGTGTTCTTGTTATTATTTTTTTTATTTATTGTAAATTTTTACATTTTTTCATTTATAATATTTTTTTTAAACTTGTTAGTTTTTTATTATAATTCTTATAAAATTTAATTAAAGATCATATTCGTAGTTTGTGTCTTAAGTCTTTTGATTTACCCGTTTGATTTGCAAGGAAAATACGATTCATTTAAATCTTCATTTGATTACATTTAATTTGATAGTTTTTTGTTATCCATATACTATACGGTCCCTGACAAAGACTGTTCAATTGTTCAGTGGCGCTAAAAAGCCTCCAATTAAAAAATATTAAATTTTTTTTTTTAAATAATCGTTTACATATTTTTGAAAATTTTTAACATAGGTTGCTCTTTAAAATGACATTTCATTTATTAAATTTTAATAAGTTGAAAATTCTGACATTATTTTAATAAAATTAAATATCTTTAAGCGTAAATATTAAATTCATTAAAAGATATAGCACCTCCTCTTTAATTTCTTAATCATTTTCAACAAGTTGTCGTGTTAAAAGTAATTTATAATAATAATTTTTCTCCAATTTACATACAACATTAAAGCAGTAATTAAAAAAAACTAGTAGTTACTAAATTGTAACAAGTATAAAATTATTTAAAAACCGCCATCATACTTTATGACATACATGACAACTAACAATACGTAGATTTTGATTGGTCAGAAAAGATATAACTACTAGATTTGAGGGACCAATAAAACTCATGTATTAAGAAAGATACAACTATTTTAAAACTAGTTTATAAACTAATAATAAAATAAAATTCCAGGAACAGATTGTCATAATAAAAGACTGTTACAACTGTCACTTTTAATTTATTTAATTTAATATATAAAATTGTTATATTCGTGTGAAGTGTACTATACGGCCTGGAGCTGTTCAAAATATAAAAAAAATGTTGTCTAAAGTCAACGAATGGTCTAATTTGATTCATTTGTATACACAAATTTTTACAATGAAGTTTTGTGCCAATTGGAAAAAGAAAAGGCAGAAATCGGCTTAAAATTTAAACTGTGTTTCGTATGGGGAAAATTAACTTTATTTCCGTGTTTGCAAAAAAATTTGAATGTCGTAATCATTAATGCAAGAAGCAGTTCGTCAGCCGGTTAGCCGGCGCCGACGACATGTTTCTTTTCAAGGCGACGCCGCCGCCAACACTATCGGCTGTCAGCTAAGTCGTTTGACATACTCGTCCATAATAACAAAAATTGTTTTCCTTAAAAATGTTGTACAAGGAGTGCAAAACAATACAGAAAGAACAACAAATTTTAAAAATAAAATATTTTTAAAATTTGAAATTGAAAAATATCTCAAAAATATTGGTTGTTTATGAATAGGCTAACAACATCCTAAAAAAATATTTCATATCTCACAATTACTGAGTCTATTAAATAAAAAAATTATGTTGCAGTATCAATTTCAAAAACGTTTAATTTCGAGGCCAAGAAATATTTGGCACATTAGTGGTCTGGGGCATTTCTTATTACTGGGCTAGTTCAAAACTGATTTTGGATTTTTATACCTTTTTGAAAGCATTATTTTGTTTATATATCGTTTACTTTATCATATAAAGGGTCCGCCATCTAACGTTTTTTTTTTCAACTAGTGCTTATTTCGTGAATGGTAACACTTAGCTCATGTCTGATTTGACAGATAATTAGTTTTTATCCTTCCGCTGAACGAATATGGTTGTGTATACGCTTAAACAACGCTGGGAAATATTGCGACATTACTTTGAAAATCATGGCAATGTTGCAGAATGTGTGCGAAAATTGGCCGTTACAGTCAATGGCGATCGTTATCGGGCCATGTTGAACGAATTTTTGTTCACAAAAATTGAAGAGGAGGATATTGGCAACATTTGGTTTCAACAGGACGGCGCTACGTGCCACACAGCCGAAGCTACACTCGATGTTTTGCGCCCTGTTTTTGAAGATCACATTATCAGCCGCAGAGCTGATGTCGTTTGACCTCGGAGCTGCGATTTGACACCGTTGGACTATTATTTGTGGGGTGCCGTCAAAGATAAGTGTTACGCCAACAAGCCAGAGACAATTGACGCTTTAAAGGACAATATTCTTGAAGCCATTGGTGAAATACAGCTGCACACAATCGATAATGTGCTTAAAAATTGGACCGATCGTGTAGGCTACTGCATGGCCAGCCGAGCCAGCCATTTGAATGAACTTATATTCCATTATTAACCGGAAGGATTGTACTTTCAAATAAAAAAAGAAATTTGAGAAAATATTCAGTAGTTTTTTTTTATAGCATTTTCAAAAAAAAGTTATTTGGCGGACCCTTTAGAACAAAACTATTCCAAAATATTTTTTTTTTGCAAAAACGGAAAAAATATATATTTTTTCTAATACAAAACATAGTTTACATTTTCAATCGATTTCCGCCTTGACTTTTCTTTATCCAATAGTCACCAAACTTTATATTAAAAGTTTTATATACAAAGGAACCAAATTATCGCATTCGTTGGATTTACAACTCATTTTGAAAAATGGCCATAATACGGTGTCACGAATCTTTTATACCCTCCACCAAAATTTTAAATTAATACCATGAGTTTAAATTAATACCAAAAACGTTATGTTCATGGATACCATCCCTTTGATATATACAGTTTTTTAGAAAATTTAGTGTACACTGAGAGAAAAAGCTTTATCATATTTATGAAATACTTCAAAAATATGATGAAAAACTTCATTGATTTTCGTCCAATGTAACACTTTATAAAATTGATGACAAACATTTCATAAATATGAAGAAGTTTCATGGCTTTTAATGAACCGTGTCATACATGTTATAAGATTTGCAAAAATATGATGAAACAAGTTTATACATTTTTATCAAATTAAAAATTATCTTTGTTAGCTTAAAAACACAATAAAGCGTAAAGCTAATAAAATTTGTTTTTAGAACCCAATATTTTTGCAACTGTAATTCAGAATACATATCGCTCGTTTACTGCAAGAGTGGCATAACTCAAAATACACGTTTTTGCAGAAAACGAGTTTAAAGTTTTCAATCCATATCTGCCTTGGTCGACCCTTTCTTTATTTAGTTGGTCACGTTTTTTTATAAATAGGCGGTTTTAAAGTATTTTTCTTTTAGTGAGAGTTGAGTGCGAATTCGCTAATTATCAAGAGACCCGCTAGTAGCACAGTTTCTCTATGAAGTATGTACTCTTTGTACCCACTTTAAAGAAAAAATAAAATATATTATTCTCTATTTCGAAAAGTATACATGATATTAATATGATATTTACACAATATAAAGCATGATATAGCTAATAAATCTGCATCATTAACTCAAAAATCGCATTTTTGGTAGTTGGCTACCACAGTAATACTAAGACTTAAATGAAAATTAAAAAAAAAGCGAATCCATTAAAGTCGCATACAGAGAAAAAATTTAGTTATTTGCCAACTGAAATTCAATTACTAATTTCAGACGGTTGGCACTACTTTACATTAGGTTAAATAATAAAAAAAATATGTAGACACGGTTTATAAAACTTTTTATGAAACGATGAAGATTTATGAAACATTTGCCATACATTATAATGAAACTCTTCATCATATCTATCAAAACTTCATATATATGATGAATTATTGATGACAAATGATTTATGATGAAACTTTTTTCCCTGAGTGTATGTTCCTTTCATTCACTTATTTCCGTTCAACCCAGAGCTTTTAAAACGGCGTTATTTATAAAATTACAACTTTTTACATCTTTATCCTCCCTCTTTTTCCTCTATTTAAAGTTTTGTAACGACCGGACCAAGATCCCCCCAATTTTCCCAAAGCACGGTCGTGCACAATCCACGCATGCTTTTATCTATAAAGTATAACATGTCGTGATAGCTCAGATGGTAGAGCGATTGACTGACAACCTAGAGTCCCAGGTTCGAATCCCGTGTAGGCACAAGTTATGGAAACAAAATTTCAGTAAGAATTTCTTAAATTTTTAAAATGCTTCCGAAAAAATAGTACCAAAAACTTTAAGATTCTCATTCTTCGTCGAGTCTTTAAATCCGGGATATGCATTAAACATTGAGACAAAATTATCTAAATGAAAAATGAGGAAGAGAATAATCTTAGATTTCCTTCATCTATCACATATAAAAATTTCAACAAAATCGCAGACTTAAACGTGAAATACTTTTTGAAATATTAAAAATATAATCTCCAAACGATTTTTCAGTCTCCTTTCTTTAATCATCATTTAAACTCTCATATCCACAAGTCTCATGTTCTTCAACCTAAAATAACATTTTAATTTTTTAAAACGATGACAATAATTGTAGACTTTTAACCATAAAGTTATCAAAACCCTGCAATTTTATGTGGATTATATTTTATAAACGTTTAAGATTTCGCAACAGTCAAGATCAAGTAACTCAAACAATTCATTCATAAAGTAGTTAAAATAATTCATATCAACACAAGAAAATTATATTGTAGCTCTTAATGTTTGGGGCCAGATTACACAAAGAGGACAATATTAAATTATCCAACGATAAGTTCACGTTTTTAAAAATACGAACAACAACAAAAAAAAAAAAAAATAACCAGAATTCAGAAGATGAAAAAAATTAAAACTAAAAGATACCTATGAAACAAGCATGCGCCACAAAGTACTATCAACTGTCAGTGATCGCAACATGGTCACCAAACCAACAACGAAACAGCCAATGATCCATCCCATCGATCGATCGTTTGTGGCAAGTTCCCTTCTTCATCCATCCCCTTGCCGTGCTTAAAATTGCAGAAGCTTTAATAAATGAATGTTGTACACATGTAGACAAGTCCGACATTTGGACGGACGTACAGTCAGTCCAGTCATCCAGTGTAAGGTGCAAGACATATTTAAGCTTTTAATTTCAAATACACATCTCCTCTTCATAATGATGATGACTATGGCCACCAAATGCCAGCAATATTTGTATGTTGTAAGTACTCCGTATGATGATCTGATCAAATTGATTGATCGTCATGGATAATATTATGGATGGTAACGCATTACAACATGTATGATCAGTAATTTTTTTTGGGATGTTGTTGAATGTAACGTTTTTGTTGTTGTTTTGAACTTGCTGTGCTGGTCACAAGAGTAAGTACGTGGTTTGGAATGGTGGTGGTGGTGGCGGTGTTGGAGCCTAAACTGTTATGAAAATAAATTGTAGTTACACGCATAGGACATGGTGTACAACAAGCACAAATCGTTCAGAAATCAATGATCACCATAAGATAGACCAACGGTTCCCAAATGGGGGTCCGTAGGAGTATTCCAGAGGGTCCGCGAAGAGTTTGCACACAAATTTTAAAATATTCTCAATATTTTTTAAAATTTTATCAATATTTCAAATTATGTATTATGTATAAAAAAAATTAATTGAATAGTAGAAAACTTTTCTGAACTCCTATACACTAAGAATACTATGTAGGTAAAAGCCACAGCAAATGTAGTAAAAACCAATAAAATTTCACTTAAACAAAGGACGACTTACATTTCATTAAACTTAACTAACATTGTCATTTGTGTTCAAAAAATAAACCACAATTGTAGTAAAAATTAACCACATATGCAGTAAAGATTGAACAAACTTTTATTCGCTTTATTTAAAAAAAAAAAAAAAAAATTACTGTATAAAATGAATGTAAAATCATAATACAGTAATTTGATGTGGTTTGTTTTTTAAATGAACTACATTTATGTCAATACTGAAATTTCTTCTACAAATTACTGTCTTTTTTTTCACATAAAAATAAGGATACTGTATTACAACTCAAATAACTACAAATATTTACCGAAGAAGTTCCCTGAATGTATCGCATTATTTTTTCAATACGACGCACAGGAAAAAAAAAAACATGAAACGACATATTTCTGGTTGCGCTGAAACAGAGAATGTTTTGTGTAACAAAAATCCGTAAAAACTTCAAGGAATTTTAGATTTATAGAAGTTTAAATGTTTCGGTGGGATAAATAAAATAAACGTCAGAAAATTTAACGAAAACAAATTTTAAATTCTGCAATAAAATTTTAATCAAAAAGACAGGAGGAAACCAAAAGTGTAAAAGGTTGGAAAAGCACTTAAAAAACAACAAAGTCAATATTTTTAAAGGTCACTTTGGTGACCTTAAAATAAAAAATTCCACATTTGACACCCATACTTTTATTGATGTTAAAGAAGTTTTAATTTAGAAATTTCAGAATTTTTGCATTAAGGTCATCAAAATATAAATAATTTGTAATAATTTGATCCACGGATAATTTTTATAGTATCCTGGAACTCTTGAGTAGTGAATTATACGGTTGCTAGACGTCTCATACAGTAAAACTCCTTTAAGACGAACTCGGATATTACGAACTAATTTGAAAGTCTTGACGAGTTGGTAACAACTTTAAAGTAACATTTGTTAATACGAATTTGTTTAAGTTGAACCATCTGTCAAGATGAACTGTTTTTGATGATCCCACAAAAATTTTTTGATATAATTTTCCAGTTTTAAAACGAAATTCCCAAAATTGTGAAAATTTTCTTTGAATTTAAACATATTTTAATTCGAACACACAACAATTCTTTTACAAATATATAAAAAAAAACTATCTAATTATGAAATCAAAGGAAATAGTTTCAAAATATTTAAAAAAAAGTTAAAAAATTTTTTAATATTGTCTGGAAAATAATAAAAATAAAAAGAATTTTTGCTCCAGTAAATACGAACGTCGTTTATAACGAAATATGTTTTTGGACCCGCGGAGTGCATCTTAATTGGTTTTTTGCATTTGGTTTTTGTAAAGTTTTTTTTTTTTTGGGAAAATTATTTTAGTTTGTTTCTTTACTTTTTAATTTTTTTAATTTTTTTAATTGCATAATTTTTTTTTTTTTTTTATTAGTTAATAATCATATAATTACAATTTATATATTATTACCCTAACCGAGCACTACCTAGTATGGCCTTCGGCGCGTTGTAGCGAAAACAGACCAGTGCCTCTGGTGGGAATCGAACCCACGACCCATGCACTGATAAGACAGCACGCTACCAACTAGCATACCGGGGCGCACACCGCATAAATTTTTTTTTTAGAAGTGCGTCAAGGGGTCTGCAAATCAAAAGTTGGTGAGAACCGCTGAGATAGACAATGATGATAATTTATTTTCCAGTGGAATGAAAAGACTTTGAAAAACTAAATACGTGATGCTAAGGTTTTTTTTTTTGCCAACTATCGTTGTCGTCTTCGACAGTATCATACACGTTTAATGCATCCAGGCTATATTTGTTAAGGTGACATTTAATATTTTAATTTAAAGTTTAATCCAAATTCTGCAGAATTTAGAAAATGTGTGAATTTTCTTACAAAACATTGTATGTTTAACGATCTGTACCCAAAAAAAAAACGATTATTCACTACCACGCCTTCTAGCGCAGTTATTTGGACCTATATTGGACGGCTGACAATTTTAAACTCATTAAGGATACATCATTGATCCGCAATTCATTTTTCAATCAACGAAATTTTTTTTTTACAAATTTAAATGTTAATTTTAGAAAAAGTAAAAGCTGTAGAAATATAGTTGAGAATGAAAGAAAATTTTATGAAGTTATTAAATTAAAAAAAAGTTTGCGACTCTTTGCTAGAAGGATCTTGTACGATATATGCTTAATTTTGATTTATTTTAAAGATTTCGAAATTTTTTTTTGAAAACCCGTTTTCCCTAAAATGAACCCATATATTAAATTTTAAATTGCTCGCTTTAGCGGTTTGGTCATTTCTCGCTTTAGTGGTTTGGGAATTCCACTAAGGGGGTGACATTTTACCTTCTTGATCCTACCGTAGGAATTTCCGAAAATTCAGTTTAAGCGAATATTTACACAGGATAAGGAACACACAAACCAAATGGGTTTACATTTTCCCTTTATGCGCGTCCAGTGGGAATTTAAAAAATCCCGTCTAAGCGAATGTACACACGGAATTAGGAACCCACATACCAAATTTGTAGTTTCTCGCTTTAGAAGTTTGTCCAGACCCCCTTTCAACCCATATTTTACCACACATCTGAGGAAAAAACCAAAAAGTATAATATCAGTGAGTTCGTCTTTATTCAAAGGAACACATATTAAAAATTTCAGCTTTCTAGCCAAAGGAGTTTGGGCAGGCCCCTAAGAAGTAGACTTTACACTTTCTGCCCTTCCATGTATGAAATCAGTATGAAATCAGCAGGAGAAATCTCTGCGCCAAATATCTAGCACCAGCGGTATAAGCGTTGCGATAAAGAGTAATTTTTTCAGTCAGTAACTTTATTCTTTTTTAATATAGATTGTTTCCAAAACTTCGAAAGCTCCAAATAAACTAGTATTAATTAAGAATTCGTCTTATTCGGGCAACAGAATGTATGAAGAATATGATGTTGATCATACGTATAATGTCGTATGTTGATCATACGTATAATATTAATTGATATCGTATAATGTTAATTGATTACAGAAGTAAAATATCCAAACTTTTTTGAAATAAAAAAATTAGTCCGATTTTTAGATAATTTTTTTTATTTTTTACACTGGCTCCAATTTTTTTTTTTTTAATTTTCATCAAGACAAAAAAAAAGGCTTAAAAAATCTTGGATATTTTAAAGTAAATTATTAGATTGGGATGGTTATCGATAAAATCATAATCTCAGAACTACGGGGGTTTTGCAAAAGTACTTCGAATTTTTCGTATTTAATAGTAACTTTATGTATAAAAATCAGTTTACTAAAAATTATTTGTTTTGGAAGTTGGAGTTTTTTGGAGAAATATTTTGATTTTTTTTTTTTGTGAACAGTGAAACGTATCTGGCAACAAGCTTGTGCCTATATTGCATATATTTTAGCCTCGGAGTTGCCAAAGATTTGAAATTTTTAATATATACTCATTATATCATCCAGATATAGGATTATTTCTTTTTACCACATATTAAATACCTAAAATTGTCCTGTTATTTCGGAAAAGTTCCTCCCTATTGTTTTAATTTTCCTAGAGGACTATGGCTAGAGCAACAGTGCTGCTATTGCTGATGTTATTTTTGTTACAGTGTGATTGAAAAGGAATCTTTGTCAGCCCCAACGATCAAATATACCAGACGTTAACCTCTTACAAGACGAGTATCTTTTTCTTAACCCTCTAACGGGTAAGGCTGCCTAAGGGCAGCCTTCATAAAATTTACCGCAAATGCGTTGAATGATCGTTTTATACTTAGAAATTAATATATATATATATAACGATAGAAAACTAATTTTTTTAAATGTTTTACGAAGAATGTTATCGTGTGTCGTGCACTGTTTGGAAGCGAAAACCTTCCAAAATCAAGATTTCCTACAATTTAAAAAAAAAAAATTATTTTTGAAAAAAACATATTTTTCAAAAATCTAAAGGGCAAATGACGAAAAACTCTTGGTAATACAATTTAAGTACGATTGAAGCTTTATTTTTATTAATAAGCCCTTATTTTGGTAAAAGGATGCAATTGATTTTATCAGGACACCTCCAAAGGACATCGTCTTATATTATAAACTAATGGACGAATTTGTATGAAATACGGCACAAAGAAAACATTAAGTAATAGTAGCAAAGCGTTAAAGTTTGAACAATATATACTCAAGATTAGATACTTTTTCGCCCAATTTCGCTTTTTACAAAAAGCGAACATCGACAAATCATCTGAAATAGATGCACAAAAAAAATATTTTTGGTTTGGGGTTATATCGTGGTAAGATCAATAATTGTTGTCCAAATCTTCTAATTTATAAGAGAAAGTTTTCGAGATGCCCCCTAAACTTATCTGGCTCATATCGCCTAAAGTAGGCAACGAAATTTTTGTAGGAGAACAACTTATTGTTTATATTTCGAGACGAGCACATGGTATGAATTTCATTACAAAATAGCATTTGCCCATTAGAGGGTTAAACATTTTGGGTTGTTTCTTGTATTTGAGAGTCACAAATACACACAGTTGGGCTGCATCATTAATTATCTCTATAACTTTTAGAAGAAGTAGTAGAAGACGATGAATTTTGTATTGAGTTAAGTCGAGATATTGGCTTATAAAATTCTTCCCTCTATCAAGTTAAAAAAAGTGCATATAATTCAATAGATTTTTTTTATATTTATGATTTAATTTGATTATATATACAATACACATTGTAGATTGTTGCTGACTGCAATCTTGCATGGTATATTAAATTAAAATATCAATTTAAAATCATTGGAGAATTGAAAAAGAAACATATTAATCAAGGGAAAAAATACTGAAAGAAAAATTGTTAAGAAATATAATGAAAATCTGAAATGCAAGTTTTTTTAAATAATGACTCATATATGCGACATGAATAGAAATGCCACAATTGAATTACGAGAAAGTTAAGCAATTGAACTTCCAGCCGAAATATTGCATTTCAAATTTCATCATCATCTCAATGTGTTTCCTAAAAATTTAGAGTTTTGTATCAGAACATTTTTGTTTGTAAAAAATTCACATTTTCATGGACAGTGTAGTATCGCAAACTTAACTTAAACTTGTTATAATTCGCGGCTTTATTTGAACAATAAAGACAATTAATTAATTCATTAACTAACTATTATATTTGATTAAAGGGAGTAAATTTGTAATTTTAATTGGTTTTAAATTACTAAACATTTCTTACAGTGTGTGACAAAAATTTGGGTTGACAGTTTTTTTCTTATCGAAACTAAAAATTGAGAAATCTTCAACAACAAAGTATATTTTTAAGGCCAAAGTTCATATCTTAGACTTTTTCTGATTCAATAGCTTCTTTCACTTCAGACTGAAAAAAGTGCAATTTTATTGACTTTCACTTGCATTCATCCATTGAAACTTTTCATTAAGTTAAAGCTAGTTTTTATAAAACTGTGTAAAAATATAATTTTATTGATCAAACGTGGCATACACTCAATGAACAAGTTTCATTAAAAACAGGTTTCATAAAAAGAATGAAGCTCTTCCTTAATTTTTAGAGAATATTCATTGATCTTTTGAAAAAAACTTTCTCGGATTTACTCATCATTTTTATTATTTTTCGTCCAACAAAAGGCGAGAAAATGGAAAAGTCATCAATTATTCATCATATTTATGAAGTTTTCATAGATATGATGTAGAATTTCATATAAAACTGTGTCAAATGTTTCATAAATCTTCATCATCTCATAGAAAAGTTTCATAAACCGTGTGAACCTTTTTTTTTTTATATATTCCTATCAATTGAAATTCAGAATTTCCATTTGAAATTTAAAAATCATCAATATAAATTAAGATTTTTCATTTGAAATTAAATTTTTTTTTTTTTTGGTAATTTAGATATTCTATTTAAAATTCAGAAACTATCATACCATCAATTGAAAGTCAGAAATTCTAATCAGTGGATGTGTTCTAAAAATTTTTTCCTTTTGAATTGTCAGGTTTGAGATCATAATTAAAAATCCCAGCAAAACCATACATTACCAAATAATGGGTAAAGTAATGTTTCACCATAAGGCTTAATTAATGGGTGGACTTATTACCTAGTAGGGGGTAAGGTAATTGGTTATTTTTATTGTTCCAGGTTTGGAAAAATAATGTGTTTTTTTTAATTAAATAATTTACGTGTTCGCTCTGAGATTCGAACCTGGAGTCTCTGGTTGCCAGGCGAGAACTCTAAAAACTGAGCTATCGTCACTTATAATAATGGGTTGCGTAAAATGTAAATCAATTGTTGTGCTTCGAGTTTTCGTTTGTGATGTCAAAAATATACAACTTACTCAAGCTTACAAAAAATCACAAAATAATGTGTCTACATATAGATTTAAAAAACTATGTTATTTCATGCATTATGCAATTTATGATCGGTAAATCATTATTTTATGATTAATAATGTAAAAGGTAATGATATATCATTACAAGGTAACCCTTGAGTGTCCAATTATTGGTAACTCATTACTTTATGTTTCAAAATAATGTTGAAGGAAAGGAGTATTCATTACAATGTTATGCATTACGTAACCAACTATTGGTAACTCATTACTATATGTTTCGAAATAATGCTGAATGTAAGGAGTATTTATTACAAAGTAATGCATAATGTAACCCTTTATCGGTAACTCATTACTTTTGTTGGAAAATAACGATACAGGTAAGGAGTATACATTACAATGTAATGCATTACTTTATCGCACCCATAACCCAAGTTTTGCTGGAAAGTTACTGTTATAAAACGAAAACACTAATTGTTAATAAATGTAAGAGAAAGATAAAAAAAAACTCTTGTGAGGATCAGCGCTAGAGGGTATGCCACGATTAATGTCATTACTCTAATCCACCTCCCACAAGAACACATCTTTTGATCGTGATTTTATTTTTATAAATTTTAGTGGAAATGGGAATTCTTATTCTCAATTAATGATTTTAAATTCGAAATGAAAATTTTAATTATTTTTTAATTTTTAATTTATTTAAGATCATTATAAGGACAATAAGAATAAAATTCTTTTACAATCCAAAAAGCTTTACATAATGTGCGTCATAATACTAATATTTAGTTAGAATAACATAGTTTATAAAAAGTCATAATAAGTTTGAACAAATAGGTAATTTTGAAAAAAAATAATTAAATAATAAAAAAAAATAATAAAAAATAAAATAGTTTTTTTTTTTTTTTTTTAGAACTAATTCTTAAATTAGAATTATTTTTTCTGAATTTTAATTTTTATTAAAATATGAATTGATATTTTCTTAATTTCAATTTGAAATTCTTTAAATCAGGATAAATGACCCAATCCTATGACAAGCCCATGTTAAAGTTGCCAGTTGTTTACATAGGGTAGGGTTTAGCAGAGGACCGGTCTCTGGCACGAAGGGACCGATCCTGTGGCACACGCAGGACCGGTCCCATTCCCCATAGGGATATTCTAAATTACAGCTGCAAAAATATTGGGTTTTAAAAATTATGTATTAAAAATAAATTTTTTTCATTAGCATACAGCCTTTAGTTTTTTGTACGCTATGAAATACATTTTTTTTATTTAATACATATTTATGAATTTGTTTCATCATATTTATAACGTTTGTGAAACATTTCATGAAAAGCTATGAATCTTCTTCATATTTATCAAATATTTAATAAATATGAAGAAACTTCTCATCAATCTGAATTTTAATGAAACGCTTTCATCATATTTATGAAGTGTTGCATTGGTAGAACATCGATAAAGTTTTTCAACATATTTATGACGTTTTTCATAAAAATGATGAAATTTTTTCTTTGAGTGTAATTTATAATATATCCCCAGTTGCCTTCTTTGTCACACACTGTAAGTTTTTTCTATAAAATGCACTTTGCATTATTTAGTTGGAGGACAGCACTTATTATTTGTTTTTAAGAATATGTATTGATCGATCTGGTCTTTCGATTGATATATTTATTGTTAGCAATAAATTAAAATACATTTTAAACTACAATGTTTATTAGTTCTGGTAATTGCAATTACAATTAGGAACCCGAGTAAAAACTAATCCCCCCTATCGTGAATAAAAAGGGAAATGTTTGTTCCCATGTAATTTTCATTCCCCCTCAAGTGAAAATTGGTATCGTGAATTTCTCCTGAAATTGTATTATGCTATTCACGAGTGAATGATTAGACAAAGGGAACAAATTTCGAGGGAACTTTTATTCACGATTGGAATTGAGTGAAAAGGGAAAACAATTCGAGGGAAAAAATATTCAAGATAGGGGTGAATATATAATTTGATGTGAGGAAATGTTGAATTTAGATCTAACAATTTTGCGGACAACAATTTTGCTTTTATTGGCCTAATCCCAAGTCAAAATTATATGCAATAGGGTTATAACTTTAGATGTCGCTTTACAAAAATTAAATTTAACTATCGCAGCCGTAAAGTACATACAAAAATATTAAGAAACATAATATTACTTTTTCACGTTCATTTTTAAGTGAAAATTAGTTTCGAGCAATTAAAGAATATTACAATCCTGTGGTCACAATTTAAACTAATATCTATGGGTCTTTTTTGTGCCCAGGCCACTAGGGGTTACAAAATTTGTAAACAATATTTGTAAACACTTTACCCCAGAAACAACAGAAACATTTTCCCAGCGGCAGCTCTATCTATAACATACACTTGGTATCCAACTAATGAAAGTGAATAACGCGGATCATAATATGATACTTACTTGTAAAAAAGAGATAACAATAGGATTAAAAAAAAGAAGCATTCTAGTTGAAAAATAAATTGTTCATAGGTATTAGTTAATTCCATCTCTTCTGA
Source organism: Delia radicum (assembly GCA_021234595.1). NCBI lineage: Eukaryota > Metazoa > Arthropoda > Insecta > Diptera > Anthomyiidae > Delia > Delia radicum. The sequence continues at coordinate 161,803,365 of CM037855.1, read as the reverse complement.
TTAAAAAAATACATTGTGAATGCGGTGATTGTCAAAACTCCACTTAGCCACACTCATCGCAGTGTCGACCGTGGCTCAACTCGCCAAGAGGTGATGCGTGATGAGTCACAGCCTGATATATGGCTGTGGGTTTGAAACTCAATACGACACAAAGTAAATACAATTTTTTCACATAGACCAATATAAAATACTTTGTTCAATTGCAGCATAATTAACCACTAACGAGTCTTTGGAGGGGACGAACCGCGGCAGTCCGTGTCCGCTGTAAAAATCTAACTAAAAAAGTTAAGATAATTATCGGTGTTCAGACTCTAGTTAAGACTGTATTCCCCATGTGTCCGATGTTGCAAGAGTCACAAACATTTTTATTTATTTGAAATTTTATTTAAAAAATACAAAAAATAAAGACCATGTATAGACATCATCATGAAATGACAAATAAAATTTGAATTTCAGTCTTAAAAATAGTCTTATGACAGTCCCAGACATGGCAATCTCAAACAAATTTTGTTCAACTTTTGACAAAATAATCAATTTTCATTAAATTCCCTGGAAAGAAGTCGCTACAAAAACAAAGCACGAAGTATACATTTTAAAATTTTATTTTTTCACAGTTAAAATAAATATTCATGGATTTTTTTTTGTCACCAGGCCACCAGAGGTTAAACATTTTTTAAATAAAAGTTAAGATAGTTATAGTCTAATAAAATTAAAGTGATATTTTTCGGAAAATTTAACGATCTTTGATAAAAACATTAAAATTTTGTTCAACTTTTGCAAAACAAATTAATTTTTAGAAAATGTCCTGGAAAAGGGTCGCTCCAGACATAAAACAACACGATTTATAAATTTTCAATTATTTTTTCGCCAATTATACCCAGTGTAGAAACGGAAATGACATATCATTATTTTTCGGACTACCAGTGGTAACACCCGCTTACTTTCTGCATTACTAATATAAAAAATAACAAGGACTTACAAATAACTAGTTAATTTTTCAATTATTTCAATACAAAAATAATGCATTGTCAATTAGAACTTATTTTTATCATTATTCTAAAAATAAAGTAATGCTCTAAAAATTTATTGAAAATCTGAAAGTAATGACATTTTGTGCAGCAAGTCGTTTATGTTTTATTTACCAAGTATAACATGTCGAGACAGCTCAGATGGTAGAGCGGGTTGACTGACAACCTGTAGTCCCAGGTTCGTATCAGGTGTGGGCACATTTTATTTAAAAAGAAAGTCAATAAAAAAATATTTTTCTATTAAATTTAGTTTTTTGAAAATTTATTTTTAGACTCATGTCAATACTGGTAGGTATAAACGTTACAACATATTTTAATGTTTTTCGCAAGGTGGTTACTAATAATATGTCAAGGAATTTCATGCAAATGCTGTTTTTTTTTTAATAGTCCAAAACTGATGTGGACAAAATATTTATCAGAATCATAAAATTTATAACAAAATGGCATCGATTTGTAATTGCATATTTAGACAAAAATTTATGTTTTCGCATATTTTGATATATAATGCATTTATTTGTGCTTTTTTAATGCATATTTTATGTATTTCATATTTGCATTTTTGATCTGAAGAAATATTTTGACATATAATGTATATTTTGTGCTTTTCCAATGCATATTTTTTGTATTATGTATTTGCATTTTTGACCTTAAGAAATACGTTTGGTTCTATTCCTATTTATTACACTCAAATAAAAAAGTTAGTAAAGTCAGCAAAAAATTTTGCTGAGTCAGCAAAATTTTAGTCAAGAGGGTGCTTGCAAAAAATTTGCTAATGTCAGCAAAATCTTTCGCTGAAAATCAGCGAGCTGATTTTAGCAACAAAATTAGTAGATTCAGCAAGAGTTTTGCTAAAACTTAGTGGATTAGAAATAAAAAAAACCCTTGCTAAATATTAATAACATTTTCGCTGAATATTATTTTGCTAAAAATCATAAAACATATTTTTGTGATTCTTTTTAAAATAATTTAAAAATACGTTACAAATTATAAAAATTTTCATACTCCCACATTGACGACATGAATTAATGTAATATCTGCAAATATAAAGAAATAATTATTTATAACATAAACAAAATTATCTTTCAACTACTTACATTAATGGTTATCTCAATGATGCTATCTTTTAAAGGAACACTAATGCCGCAGAGAATTACAGAAACGAAACGAAAAAATAACAAAATGTAGCATATAGAACCCGGTTTTGCAATAAGAAAAAGGAAACATAAAAATTTACCTAAGATGTATTGATTTGACTTTCGCTTTAGTCTGTCTAACTTTTTTTTTTTATATTTAAAACAATTTTTATTATAGCTATTGTTTTGTTACACTGCAACTAGTTACTTAAAACTAACGAGCAATTTAATTCTATTTTATATAAACAGCTAAAGTATTGTGATTAAGATGATTTTGATTAGTCTCTATAAAGGCCACGAAGATCAGAGGGTTTAGTTCTCCTTAATCGACGAGTAGGGCCATTGTTGGTAGCTAAGGATGATGCTTCTTCGTTGACATGGCATAGTAAATCTTTGATTATGGGATTCAGCAATCTTGCTTATTGTGGTACGCACAGAGTCCACATGTAGGTCTCTGTGAATATCTTTGTTTCTTATGTAGTATGGTGCATTAACAGCATTTTTCAAAACTTTATTCTGGAACCGCTGTATAATTTCGATTATAGTTGGTTTCGCACAACCCCAAAGTTGTGCACCGTAGGACCATATTGGTTTGAGTATTTGCTGGTACAGCATAAGTTTATTTTCGATTGATAATATTGAATTACGGCCTAGCAGCCAATGCATCTTTCGGTATTTATGTCTAGCTCTTCTTTTTTCTTTTTTACGTGAGCTTTCCATCGAAGTTTTGTATCGAGTGTCATTCCCAAGTATTTTGCAGTATTGGAGTATGGAATTATGTTATTAAATAATCGAACAGGATGGTATGTCATGCGTTGGTTTGTAAAATCAGTGTGAGTTGATTTGGAGTTGTTTAATGAAATTTTCCACTTATTGGTCCATTCTTCAATTAGTGTTAAGGCAGACTGCAGTTTTTCCACTGATTTTTCTGCTGTTTTGTCGACTGATAACAATGCGGTGTCGTCTGCGAAGGTAGCAATCGTGCAATTGGCTGGTATAGGCATGTCATAGGTGTAAATAAGGTACAAAAGAGGACCTAGCACACTACCTTGGGGTACTCCAGCTGTTATTGGTTTCAGATTAGACCGTTCATTTTCATGCTTCACATAGAAATATCTGTCAGTTAAATATGAGTGCAGAATTTTACATATTTGTGATGGAAATATTGAATTAATTTTTAGCAATAAGCCTTTGTGCCATACCTTATCAAAGGCTTGTGAGACGTCCAGAAATACTGCAGAGCAGACATGCTTTTCTTCTAATGATTTTTCAATTATATCAGTAATTCTATGTACCTGATCTATAGTAGAGTGTTTGCTTCTAAAGCCAAATTGATGATTGGGTATTATATTTTGGAAATTAGTATAGGGTTAATTCTTTTTAATAGCAATCTTTCAAATAATTTGGATAATTGTGTTAAGAGTGAAATTGGTCTATACGATGTTATTTCATATGGTGATTTACCTGGTTTTGGCACCATTTTGATCTCTGCAACTTTCCAATAAATAGGAACATGTTTGTAATAAAAAGCAGCATTAAATATATCACACAACTTTAAGAGAGCTTTGGTGGACAATTGCTTTAAAACTTCCGCAGTTATTAATTCATAGCCAGGGGCTTTTTTCAGTTTAAGTATCTTAATTTCATGTTTAAGTTCTGCAACATTAATATCTGCAATTAGAGTATCGTCGTATATAAGTTGTCTAGAAACTTGCTCAGAAGATTTTTCACTATCAGAAAATATACTGCCTAAGTGATTTGCAAAAAACTTCAGCCTTTTCGGAATCGCTTTTTGCCCACGAGCCATTCGGATTTTTTACTGGCATCTTTTGTAGAACAGGATTTTTAAATTTTTTGGTTACTTTCCACAAGGAATAATCAGTGTTTTTATCATACGTCAGCCCAAGAAGTTGTTGATTTAATGTATCATTTTTCATTTTTATTATTTTACATTTGATTTCATAAGTAATTCGATTTAAATTTGTTTTATCACATGGCGATCTCGATTGTTGCCATTTTTTTCTTAATCTCCTTTTTTCGGCAATTAAAGTTTTAATTTCACGGGGATATGTCTGTCTAACTGATGTATATTTGTTATCAACTTGTCCACTCAATTAGACTACAAATACACATTTAATCTTTTTTAAGTTTAAATATTATATTTAGGCTTTTATTTAATTAATATACAACGACTTTCACATATATATATATATATATATACTTTTGATTTTTTTATGTGTCTTACTAAAGTTGTACTTTTTAGTATAATTTTCCTCGTCAGTACTAAATCTTAACAATTAATTCTGCGTATAACTTTTAATCTGGTTGTCGTTCACACTATTGATGTGATAATCAGCACAATTTTTTTAGAAAAATAAATTAGTAAACTTTAGGAAAATATTAGTAAAACATTAGTTCAAAACAGTTAAGTGCTGACTAAGTATAACTTAAATTTTAGTTTAAAACATAATTTTAGCAAACAATTTGCTGAAAAATAGTATACCTTATTTACAAGATGTTTTACTAACTTTTCTTCTAACTTATTTTTTTGAGTGTAGCATTGTAAACGAGCCAGTTCACTCTTTTGATTATTTTCTATGTTTTAAAGTGTGTGATTTTTTGCGAACAATTCTGCTTTAAGTGCATATTGCCATGTTTGTATTGTATATTTTGCGCTTTTAGCAGCAATTTATAAGCGCATATTTTAATTTTTTAAGTGCATAAAATTCCTTGCCCTAGTAATGAGATTTATAATGACATTTGTAAGTACTTTCCATTACTTAATATAACCACGTATATGGAATTGCTACTCAGCGTCAACGAGCCGTAAAGTGATGGCAATTATGTTGTAAACACAATTTCACTCAATTAAAATCAAAATTTAGAAAAAATCGCTAAAAAATAGGAAAACATTTTAATTTGTTGCTATTTTTTAAATTTTGAAGTTTTTTTTAATTTTTTAATCCAAGCAAAGTTTTTAATTTATTAGATATTTTTTAAATATTGGCGAATTTTTTAAATGTTGGTGATTTTTTAAATATGTTGAATTTTTTCTTTGTTGTCATTGTGGCTTCTAGAAACTGGAAATTTTGTGTGCACCAAATTCGTTTTCAATTAAACATTTAACATATATTATTAAACTTTTAATTGAAAGTAAACAAAAGTTTAATTGAAATTTTTTACGATAATTGTTTTGTGTGAGCAATAATTACTTTAAATGCTTTTTTCTCAAAACAACATATTGAAAATCGGGGCGCCACGTGCATTTTAAACGGTACTAAATAAATATTATATGTATAGTACTAAAAAATTATTATATGTATAGTACTAAAAAAATTAAGTCCCTGAAGCATAGGCATTTTTAAATTTTTGCCTACATGATTAAAATAAATTAATATGAAGCAACAAAGAAATGTATCAAAATTGATATAGCTTTATATCTAATTAATATACAATTTGATCTGAAAAATGGTGAGTCGTATTGTATATAAATGGATTATATCCACTATTTTCCAGCATTGGTAATACGAATTGTCAAATTATTGTAAATTCTCTTTTGAAAATGATACTTAGTATCATTAATACTAGGAAATATTGGATAGCTTGTGAATTAAGCTTTAGTTAAAATAAATTTGTCATATTGATACAGGGGCTAGATATTAAGGTCCGATTTTTAAATTTTATATGCGATATAACTAAAATCTTTGATAATTTTTAATAGGAATGTTCATTTAAGATAATTTTTAACAGATATTTTCAGTGAATATTTTCCATATGATATTAAAATTTTGATTAGGATGTTATGGATTTCAAAACAAAAATGTCACTTTTTCACAACTTTAAAAAAATGTTGTATTTTTTTACATGGGGCAATCAATGCATTGTTTTGTTTAATCTCATATATTAATTTAATTCTGTCAATCCAATTATATATTGCTGGTCTAATAATATATGCTATAACATATTGTAAGATACAATTAAATATGCCCTCTTATTAAAAATTACGTTGGCAAATTAATTTGTATTTTACCGTACATCATGTAATACTTAATTATATTAAATTTGATAAAACTATATAATATTGTCTATACAATATTATTTTTACTGGGGAAGTTATTTTTTAAAAAATAAGTAACAACGATTTTTTTTGGTGATTTTTTAATTTTTGACATTTAAATTCAAATCAAAAATTTAAAAAATGCGGCTACGCTAGGGACTAAAGAATTTATTCGTGTGTTAAAAAAAAATAATAACTTTATTCTCAGATGAGTATCCATGGCTTCACGGTGGCACGCGATTTTGTCTTAAAAAAAGGGTCTATAATGAAATGACCACCAGGGTTGCCACATTAGTGCAAATTTTAATTCTTATAATTATATTTAATGTTGAGTCATTCAATTGTAAAAATAAGTTTTTTTTATAATTATTTAATTATTAATGTTTATATTGATTTATAAAGAGAGTAAACCCCTTAAAAAAGGAATTTTTTTTTTAAAAATGTTACATTCCGATCAGTACGGTGTAGATTTTTTCCTCAGGCTTTGGTAAAGCATTTCTTGAACTGAAAATATTTATTCAATAAAAAATATGTTCATATCGAAGAATATGTATTTAATAAGACTCTTTTAAAACATTACACTTTTACTTAATTGTAATTGTAATCAGCACAATCACAACTCAACTAAAGACTGCGTTTTACTGGCTCAATTATAAAAGAATCTATAATAATCACTTGCATAATAATGAACTGAGAAATATGTCTAATGGAACTTTAATTTATGTGTAAACGACGATTTGGTTAAAAAAATAAAAAAAATCCAAAGCTTAAACTGATAAGAAGATGCTACTGACAGGCTTGCCAGATACTATTTTTCATTATCCCCAAAACAAATAAAAAATATCCAAAAAAAATCCCTGATTAGAAAAAAGGTTGAATAAGGAGTACTTAAAATACTTTATTTAATTTGCTCACACTTACCAGATTGCCAGATATCAAATCAAAAAATATCCCAATAAAACCTAAATTCTTTGTTAAATAAGCCCAAATTTACTTTACTTAAATTGAATTATTAATGGGTGAATTTTTGGGAAAATTGGGGGGGGGGGGGGGTTTTATATTCTAGGAGTCATAAACGCGCCTTCATGTTTGAAGGAATATCTCAAATATAATATCATATCTCATTTGACATAGATCGATATTTAATCTTATACAAGTATAACCCAAAATCAGGGAATCCAGTAATATCCGATTAGATCCCTCAAATACATTACTGTATTCAATTAGATCCAAATTGATCTCAAAATTGGGGTATCCAATAATATTTAATTTAAGATCCTGATAGATCCCAAAATATTCCATGGTATTAATTTAGATCTAATTGGATCTAATTAGTAAGTAATTTTTGGTAATCGAATAAGATATTTTGAGATTAAAAAGGGTATGCCATGCATAAATTTTAATATAAATTAAAAAAACATTTAAAGAAAAATAATTAAGTCATCTAGTGTATATATAATTATGTATGGGGTTATATTGGGGTAGTCAGCTATTCGTATTTTAATTTTGTTCGAATAAACGACCAAAAAAATTTTGATCGAACGATCAAACTATTAATTTTGAAAAATTGTTCGATTAGTCGAACGAATAAAAATAATTTTAAAAATACATAAATAATTAATGTATTTTACCATATTATCTCAACATTTTATGAATTTTGGCATCAATTTAAATACTACAACATTACCAATTCTCAAATGCAATTATTTTAGACTATTGTAACGCCAAAAGATTTCTCAATCATACGCAATTTGGGATTGTTATCTCGTGATGAAAAAAATACAATTTTGATTAAATTACTTACATTTTCTGTTATATATGAGAATGTATTATTGCAATATATCACATGTTTAACATATATCGAGCCCTAACAGCCAAAAAGGCGTAAGCCCCAAAATCATAATTTAACATTAAAAAAAAATCCCTAAAATTGTCGAAATTGAAAAAAAAAATTAAAAAAAACGAAAACAATTGTCAAAATTAAAAAAAAAAAATCGCTATTATTTAAAAAAAAAACTATGAAATTGAAAAAAAATCGCCAAAATTAACAAAATTTTAAAAAATCGCCAATATTAAAAAAATCCTATAATTAAAAAAATAATCTAACAATTTTTTTTTAATTTTAGATATTTTTTTGAAATTGTAGCTATTTTTTAAATTTTGACGTTTATTTTTATTTTTCAGAATTTTTAATCTTAGCAAAGTTTTAATTTATTAGATTTTTTAAATTTTGGCAATTTTTTTAACTTTGGTGAGTTTTTAAAAATTTTGCATTTTTTTCTTTTTTGTCATTATGGGATATAAAAACTGGAAATTTTGTGTGCACCAAATTCATAATCAATTAAACATTTAACACATATTATTAAACTTTTAATTGAAAGAGAGTTTGAAACCAAACTAAAGTTTAATTAAAATTTTTTGACGATAATATTTTCTGTGTACATTGAAATAATTTATATGCGTACCACTTGAGAATTAAATTTTAAAACTAAAGTTTGAATAGTATAAAAGTTAAAAAAGTTAATGCAATTATGAAATTTTAGGAAAAAATAAAAAAAACTAGTATTTGAAATAATTTCATAGCACCAAAGAAAATTTGCATTAAATTTACGAAGAGATAATTAATGAAATCGAATGAGTTTTTCTTATGAAACTATGAAATTTTATAAAAAAAAATGTTTATGAAAAATTTCTTAATAATAATAATAATAATAATAAAATTTGTTAGATGTTTCGAAATTCTTTATTAAATCTACAAAAAAAAAATTCTATGAAATTGTTTGATTAATATCATGAATGATAATTCTTTTAATGTAATGCTATAAACACATAGACGACTGCAGCTACACGACTACAGCCTGTCAAAAATAAAATACACACGTTTATATGAAAACGATTATTTGGGCGCCAACACAGCTACACGGCTACCCGACTACTTTTGCCGCTGTACACAGAAAAAATTAAGGGCCAAAAATATCTAATTAATCGATTGTTTGAATATCAATGGCAATTTAAACAATTTTTTTAATTGATTCAATTAAACAATTTATTGAATTTTCTAATATATCCATACAGTGTTGACAACACGTAAACGAAATTTTTAAAAATTTGGCAAATTATTTTTTTTTTAATTTATTTAGATTAAATAATCAACCAAAGGTTTAATTATATCAATATATTATTTAATTTGTAAATAAAAATAAAATAAAATCGCAAATGATTAACTTTTAATAAGTTGAATAGTTTACCGATTTCAAATACACGCAAAATCGTAGTTATTTCACTAGAGTTTGCAACACTCTTTTTGTTGCGATATTCGTGTACGCACGAAAACTTAATGTAGTTTCGTGTTTTATCTGCGGTAATAAAAGTGCACATGTGGATTTAAATAAACCTTATCGAAAAAGGACAATTAAACCATTATTTTTGTAAATAATTAAATTTTCAATAAGTATAAGTGTCATTAAACTATCATTTTATAGTTGTGTGTGATTTTTTTAAGAAAGCAATTCAATTACAAGAAAAAGTTCAAGACAAGCAGAACAAAAATTTTGTCTTTACTTTTATTTGTTTTCTTATAATACATTTTTATATTAAAAAGCTTTAATTTTATTATAAATAAAATGTCAATTTAATTTACAAACCGGCATTTCTTTTTTTATTTAATGGGGGGGCATATAACAAAAATAAAAAAATACGAGTTTTCAATTAAAACTACCATTGTTTTCTTCTCAAGTTTCAATTAAAGTTTTAATCAATTTAACTAAATTTTTTAATTGAGGTTGTAAAGAAAAACAATAACTCTTTTAATTGATATTATTATTATTTTAATTGAAAGAGTTTTAATAAACTGTCTGCAAATTTTTTAGTTAATACTATCATTTCAGTGGTAGGTGCAAAATCAATTAAAATATTAATTGATTCAATAAAATTTTTAATTGAAACCCGTTTTTAGTTTTTTCTGTGTAGTCAACTTAGGATAATTTCTATTTTTGTTGGCTACAAAACAAAAATAGTGTTGACAATAAAACAAAATATGTAACAAATTAGTGCTTAAAAATATTTTATATTGTCAAACACAAAAAACGTCGCAACATTAAATGCTATAATTGCATTAATATTCAAGTTGGGTTAGATAAATTTATTTTTACGTTATAATAATGTATTATAAATAAGTAATTGTATTTTTAAGTCAACTTTATATACGTGTCTACAACCATGAATGTTGTTCTATTTGAATAAAGCAAAAAAAATTATGTAATTGGCACTACTGAAATAAAAATTCATTTGTATAAAAAACAGCTGTTTACTATGTTGCTGTCGTTTCCAAAATAATAAGTAGCTGACCACACGGCGACGATTACAGTAAACGGCATTTGTAGTCGTGTAGTTCTGTAGCCTGCTGTGGTCTATGTGTTTATAGCACGAGCTTCAACTTGACTAACCTTATTCTAAATCCATACTCAATTAAAGTATTTATCAAAAATTTGTAATATCCCCAATATATTTTTTAAATCCCCCAAAAAAACCCGTAACCCTCAATTAAAAATTTATGTCCCCAAGGCCAACAAAAATCCCCAAATTTGGGGACAAAACCCTAAGTGTGGCAAGCCTGGCTACTAATGATATTCGAAAAATATGAAATATAATTTACATTCATATTAAAAATGTCTTAAAAACTCATCTCCATTTAAAAAGATTTTTCAAAACACGACGTTTTGTTACTGATAAGACAAAAATGACTACTCTATTGACAGTATAGATGGCATGTGAACAAAAATATGAAAAAAAAAATATATATTTTTGAAAAGAATAATCGATTGGAGTTTAGCAAGATGATGTTGTTAAATATTTAAATAAAAAGCGATAAAATTGTAAGTTGTTTATAAATTCAAGAGATAATCCGGTAAAGAATTATGATTTTATTACTAATTCTAGCAATTTTAATACAAATAATGAGCTTGTTATATTTAACAAAACAATCTTAATGTCCTTCTTTAAAAAAATTGTAATGATTAGGGCAACCAAAAATAAGCTAGAGCTTGTTTTTTATTTAAAGAATAGAACGATTAAGATTAAATAATGAGTGATCCAAGTAGAGATACTTTTTTCAATAGCCTCTTTTTGACAGATCACGTGTGAGTTGTGTCATGTTATTTTTGTTATATTATTTTTGTTTAGTATTGTTTGGCATTTCATAATGGAAAGACTGAACAACGTTTACAAATCGTTCAACTTATTACGAAAATTCACGTTCTGTGAGGAATGTGTTTCGTGCACTTTGCTCAACTTATGGTCAACATAATCAGCCTACTGAGCGTACTATTCGCAACACCATCACCCATTATGAGACCCAGCATTCATTATTGGATAATATTCGACCGAATAGACCACGTGCAGCACGCTGTGTGGTTTGTGGGCTGGTGGAATCATCAGTCCATATTTCTTTAAAAATGATGCCGGTGCGAACGTAACCGTCAATGCCGACCGTTATTGTGCCGACTATTGACTATAGCCGACTATTTGATGCCTAAAATTGAAGCTCGAGATCTCGGACACATCGCATCAATCAATGGATTTATTGAGAGAACACTTCGGTGAGCACATAATTTGACGTTGTGGGCCGGTCGATTATCCATCAAGATCGTGTGATATCACACCGTTAGACTTTTTCCTGTGGGGATATGTAAAGTCTAAAGTTTATGCGGACAAACCCGCTTCGATTCAGGCCTTGGAGGAAAACATCACGCGTGTCATTCGCCAGTTACCAGTCGAAATGCTCGAACGAGTCATCGAAAATTGTACTCAACGGATGGACCATCTGCGACGTAGCAACGGCCAACATTTGATAGACATAATCTTCAAAAAATAAATGCCAAAGAATGTTCTTTCAAATGATAATAAACATTCCCCATTAAATTTGCATTTTCTGTGTTTTTTTCTTTAAAAAAGTAGGGAACCTCGAAATGGATCACGCTTTACAAGTTCTGATCATGAAATTATGTAAATTTTAAGCTTTTTTCTTTAAAATAGAGCTTTTTTGCTATTTTTTAGCAGACCCACAGTGGTACATTTTCAGAAATCTATAACTTTTGAAGGAGTCGACGAATTTCTATGCGGTTTTTTTTTGTTGGAAAGCCTATCGATCGGTAATCTATCGAGTGGTAATCTAAATTTTATATTAAGGATTAAACTTATATAAACCAGTTTTTCTAAATTTTTGTGCAATATACACATTTTTAACAACTATGGGCTGGTAACTTATCTTAAATTAGACAAAGTAAGACACTATCGTTTTTGTAAATTTTTCCATTTATACACTCAAAAAAATAAATTAGTAAAATATTTACGAAATTAATTTTTTTGTTAAATAAAACAATAAAAATATTTCATTATTTCCCAAAAATATACATATATCAGACTTATTTTTTTAGTTTTTAGAGGCTTTTATATAACTAAGATACAGCAAAAAGTCTTTTTGATTTAAGTTAGTTAAATATTAATATCTAATTAACTGAGGGTTAGCAAAATATTTGATAAATTTTCCAATTTTTTTTAAACAGTCAGCTCATTGATTTTCCTAAAAGAGCCATTTCTGATTTTAGCAACTTTCCACCCTTCTAACTAAGAATTTTATGACACTGCAAGCATTTTGTCTGACTTTTTAGTTTTTTTTTAATTGTACGCTATAGTGTCCCGATAAATATTAAACAATCGACTGCATTTAATTGTTTAATAACATTTTTTATAAGAAACCAGTAGTTTAAATTTATTAAAATAAAATTTCAAATTAGTTTTATTTTAATATTTGGAGCTAGGCAGCAATATGGGTGTTATAGTGTTGTATAGCCTCCATACAAGATTTGGATATGCTAGAACCTCAAATGCACGACACAAAAAATGTCGGATGAAGGGGTAGAAATCCACAAAAATTCAACACAACTGAACCCTTAGAGGGGTAAAATGTAAGACCGACCGCCATTAATTTTTCTAAACATACCCACCCCTATCTAAACACCCTAAAAACTTTTCTCCAACCGCTGGAACTGAACCAAGTATGCCCCTAGAGGGGACAAGATTTGGATATGCTAGAAATTCAAATGCAGGACACAAAAAATGTCGGAGTTGGCTGAATGCAAAGGGATCCCCAAAAGAGGGAATGAAGGGGTAGAAATCCACAAAATTCAACTCAACTAAACCCCTAGAGGGGTAAAATGTAAGACCGACCGCCATTAATTCTTCAAAACATACCCACCCACATCTAAACTCCCTAAAATCTTTTCTTCAATCGCTGGAACTGAACGAAGTATGCCCCTAGAGGATCACTTTCTAAGGGGGTTCCAATACAAAAATTACATTTTTATAAAATTTGCTCCCACCGATCTAACTGTCCCAAGAGTGCCCCTAGAGTATGTACACTCAGGGAACATTTGTTGGAGTTGTAATACAGTAATCTTTGTATTTTTAAGTGAAAAAACAGTCATTTGTAGAAGAAATTTAATTTTGACTACAACTGTAGTTCATTTAAAAAACCAAACCCCATCAAATAACTGTATTATGAGTTTACCTTTATTTTATATAGTAGTTTTTTTTTTTTTTGTATTTTAACAAATAAAACAAATAAATGTTTGTTTACTTTTTACTGCATATGTGGTTAATTTTTACTACAATTGTGGTTCACTTTTTGAACAGTAAACAACAAATGACAATTTTAGGTGAAATTGCTACAAGTGAAATTTCTTTAAGTGAAATTTCATTTGTTCTTAACTACATTTGCAGTTAGATTAGGTTAGGTCGAAAAGAGGATTCGGAGAAGGGAAATGCTTCCCTAATCCGACTCAAGTCCCTTGTTGTGCGCTCTAAAAAATCGGTCCCATGTCTTATTACTACCCCTGGAACTCCGTTGCACTGACGAAATTCCTCAACCTCTTCCATCCTATGCCCTTAAGATCACCCAATGTGTATATTGGATCACTGAATAGTATTTTGACCCGGATCCCAGCAAATGCCGGGCATTCACAGAGATAGTTTTCCAAGGTCTCCTCGTCCTCCCCACAGGCCCTACACACTCCCGAGTCCGCTCTACCAATACGGTGGAGATGGGTCCTCAGTGTCGAGTGTCCCGTGAGGATTTCCATCAAAAGACTCAGTTCCTTCCTACAAAGATTCAGAATTTCCCTCGTCCTATCCCTGTCTGTGTTGCCCCAGAGAATCCCCGTGGTCCTGCCAACACCCGCATTCTCCCAGATGGTCCTATGCATGGTGTCATCCCAATCTATCAGCTCCGCCATGAGAGCTCGAAAAGGTCTAGCGTTCCCCAAAGTGACTAACTACAGGGAAGATCCTCCCCTAGCCAATTCATTTGCAGTGGTCTTTCCCTACATAGTATTCTAAGTGTATGACCGACTTCCAATATTTTTTCAAAACCAACATTTTCTCAAAACATATATTACCCTCTGTCTAAACTCCCTAAGGAGGATCCCATACAAAAACTAAAGATTTATAAAATTTGCTTCAACCGCTCTAACTCTTCCATGGGTGTCAAATGCATGACTGACCCCATATTTTTCCAACCCCAACATTTTCGTAGAATTTTTTCATTTCAACATTTTCTCAGATTTCAAAAGTTTTTTAGATTTTTTTCAAGGTTGTATCTTTAAAGGTTAAGTGAGCATTTATGTGTTAATCTAAATGTCAAACCGCATCGAACAATTTATAAGCTACTGAAGGTGGAAAGTAAATCCCAAGTATAACTTTTTTTTCAATCATTGACTTCGTCATCATATATAATTTTATTGATAATATACCAAGTTTCTATGAAATTTAAAAAATCTTAAAAAATTTTGAACTTTTGAAGCAAATTAGTTATAGATCAACAAAATCGAAATTTTCGTTAAAAACATACTAAAACATACCTAAACTAAAAATTATAAAAAAAAAACTACTGAGTAATGTAGTATAAAAAAGTTTATATCTGATATCAGTTAATTTAATGGATAATTAAATAAAAAATTACCCAAAGTGAAAACAAAAATAAAAATATGAAACTTTAAATTGATTAAAAATCAACAAAAGTTATAACTTTACAAAAACACAGAAAAAGGGTACTTTGGATCTCCCTGTTCACAGTGAAATAGTAAAAATTTTGCCTTTATTTTAGGACTCCATACGTTCTAACGTGTTTTCTTTCGAATGAGCTAATTTGTTTTAAAATAGGTTGGAAAACAATTTTTGGCCCCCTTCTCTGAAAATGTGCCTGTGTGGAACGGTATTTTGGAGTATTTTTTTTTTAATTTTCCAGTAAAATAGTAAAAATCCAAATAACAGGCTGCAGAACAACTTATACTGTATTAAAATAGGTTTGAACTTATGTTCTTCAACCGATTCTTTTTGTGTGGAGTTTGTACTAGGTTCTTTACCTCCAAACTCTTGAACCGGCTTTAGAACCAGTTATAGAACTGGTTCAGTGACAATGAAACCTCACATTTTGACACCCAGGAACCTGTTTTAGAACCGGTTTCATGCAATCGGTGGTATAAAGAGCTGTTCTGTAATAGATTCAGAGTTAACCACTTCTAAAAAATTTTGCTGGGTGAGAGTTAAACGCTTCAAACACTGTTTTTTAAACGCTTCAAACACTGTTTTTAGAGCTGTTTTTTGGTTGCCCT
Organism: Delia radicum; assembly: GCA_021234595.1. NCBI lineage: Eukaryota > Metazoa > Arthropoda > Insecta > Diptera > Anthomyiidae > Delia > Delia radicum. Next base: position 161,787,479 of record CM037855.1, on the reverse strand, counting down.
AATAATGATCACGAGAAGACGATCTCGTATGGTGTTGGACACATTATGTGCAGTTGATATGTAAATGATGATGATGGCGGCGACATTATTATGTTTAGACTTTTACATTTTTTTTCTTTTTGTGGGAAATTTATGCGTTTAACGAACTTCTTGCATATCAGTTAAACAAAAAAAAATGTATGCAACTCTGATGAGTCTTTAGTGATAAAAAAACTCCTTTATTGCCGCTTTTTAGCTCTATACAGTAGTAAAAAACATCCAACTGAAGAGACCTTTCTGTCTTGTTAAGTGGAGTTTTGAGAGAAGCCACAAAAAACAAAAAACTAGTAATAAAACTACAATATGCATGATTTGCTTAAGAACAAAAATATAAACACAACGAATCAGTTTTAATTTAAGCAAAAATTTCTAAAACTAGTTGTAATTTCTTTGAACGAATCAAAACATTTTCACAGTCAAACAGTCAAGACAAACAGGCAACATTTTGTCCAAACTGTGTTAACATTGTTTTTTGCAAAAATAAAAAAATTGTAATAGGGGTAATCACAGTTTGAGAAATATAATTTGCCAAAAAACAAACCATAAATCTTGTTTAAATGGTTTACACTCGTTAGAAATATAAAAAAGGGTTTTTAACCCTTTATGGACCCACTGTGCATACCCTGCGGAAAATGAACCGGTCACGGGACTAGATCTTTATGTGTATGAACCTGTACTAGTTTCGGTTCTGCTATATGAAAGTGGCCGGTACTTTTAACATGGGATTGTCATAGGAGGTGGCAATTGCTACATTTGGAGCAACTTGGGACGCGGCGAATAACTTGACAAAGGTAACCTAAATATCTAACGACCCTGGTCGCCATCTAAACTGTTCCGTGTTCAGTTCTTTCGAACCAGTGCAGTAAGTCTTTATTTCTACTGCCGCAACGTCGGTACAGATAAAATTCCTTCAGTGTTATGTCCGCTTTGTAGCAATCAAGGGACTAAATCCTATGGCACTAATTATTTTTTTTTTTTTTATTTTTTTAAAAGAGAGGCAACACTCAGGAAATACTTCCTATATTTAGTGTGTTGCTTTCTTTGGAAAGGGATAGTATAGAGATGAAAGGTGGGGAAAGATGAAGGGCTTCAGACATGGCAACACTGTAATTGCGCGAGATGATAAGTCTTAGAACAGTTGTTGCTCGCCACCTGATGGAGAGTTGGCGAACTTATTGAAGCTTTTTTGTTTCATAGCCCTGATTCATTATTTTACTTCGGTGGGGTTAATTGCTATGGGAACACCGAAGGGATAGAAAAAACTCATACATATTAATTTGATGTTGCCGGCACCGGGGATCGAACCCGGCACCTTCTGTGTAAAAGTCCAACGCGCTAACCATTACACCACAACGCCCATATTTTTATCAACTGCTAACGGTTTTGAACCAGTTATATGACCAGTAACAACTTCAACTGCAACGGCCCTAGCTGATTCAGTTACTATAGTCACGTGATTGGTCATTTCACAACACTTTATGGTACAACACAATTTTGGTTTCACCAGTTTCGTGACGTACCCACCATTAACATATTACAGACTTTGGATGAATCGACCCTTCATTTTCCGCAGGGTAATGATTTAACCCAATACTTTTAAACGACTATATTTTTAGTGGATAAAGGTAATACAGTGGATTAAAACACATAAAATAATTAAACTACACTTGACTACAATCGTTAAAACAAAGTAGCAGAAAACTGTTTCCCGAAGTTGCCAAATAATTATAAGTACGATATTTAACCATTAAAAATGCATCGGAGATACGGACTTATCAATTTTGATAGATTTTTGGACATAGATCACGAATGTAAACACCAAATTTTAATATTAGCTCCACTTTTCGAAATATTCGCGAATTTAACTTTTACCAAAAATCTAGTAGTTGAATAAACTACGAATAACTTTCAAAATTGGTTTAACGAATGGAACCATATCAATTAATTGCGATTGGGTGAAGGATGTATGCTATCCTTGCAAATTAAAGTGAAAACTTCACTTATTTTTGTTTTTTGTGAATATTATAAAATTCCTTAAGGGGTTTACTAGCTTTTAATTATTTTTTTAGTTTTTTTGCTTGTTTCATATTGTAATAGTTTAAACTTTTTTTATATGCTATGAAATTCTTGAAGAAAAAATCGCAGCAATAAAAAAGTTACTGTTTCCCAGGTAGATATTGCCAACCGGAGCACAGTGCGACATTTGGCCAATCTAGGTGGACAAAAATCGAAAAATAAAAGTTGGCTGATTGTTATAATTTAAATGAATGTGACAGCAAACAATCCATATACTATGGAAATAATCATAATATGACGAAAAAAGTGCTGTTTCATTTGATGCAGGAGTTTAAAGTCACATCTTGTAATAGACTTTTGAGAAATAAAATATATTTTTGAGCACCATCCCAACTTCAAACACTTATAACTTTTTTGTTGTTGGAGTTATAAGTCAATTTTTTTTAAATACATCATTTTTAAATCGATTTTTCAATTTAATCGAAAACTTATTGTTGTAATTTATTAAAAAAAATTAAAAATTAAAAAAAAAAACGGAAACTTTGTTGGAATAAAACTATAGTTTCCTCACGCTCCCTCACGCGACCTATACATGTGGCAGGTGTTGGAATGTCTCTAGTAAGAGATTAAACCATGTTTGCTGGCGATTTTTTTGCGATTTATAGAGAATTTTAAAGTTTAGTGAACGTCTAAAATGGACTTTTTGCTTGATTTTTTTTTTTTTTAATTCCAGAGACTTTTAGTTTTAAACTATATAAAAAATACACAAAAATACATATTGCACATAAAATTGAATGATTATGTAAGAATACATTATAATATAAAATGTAATGTGTTTTTACACCAAACCCTTGTTTAACGGCATTACATTTTTTTAACGATGTTTACAGTGCACAACACAGCTTAAATATCTGTTATAAAAAAGTACACCGCCCATCAATAATTATCTTCGAGGTTATTGTGTACAATTTTTTTTTACAAAATGGTACACAAATAATAATTTTTTTTACAAAATTTTATAAAAATTCTTCAAATTATTTAAGCAATTTCTTAAATAATAGTTAATTTCCCAAAAATAGGCGTGGCAATTGTTCGATTGTTCCAAATTTTGTTGTCAATATTAGTTCTGTCCTACATTATTATCAAACCAAATTTCAAGCCAGGATCTTTTAAATTAGATTTTTGTCCATCTAGATTGGCTAGATTGGCTGTGCGGACCAACAAAATAGTACTGGCAAACCACTTATATTTTTGTAAAAGCCATCGTGTTATAAATTACCAAAGGTACAACCAATATCGAAACTCGGAAAACACTATTTGGTTTGAAAAGCATGTGTTTAGCCAGTACCACACAGAACAAAATATTTCCATACTTCTTTAAATTACATCGGTTTGTTGAAAATTTTAAAATCTGTCTATTAAAAATTAATGGAATCAATTAAATATTTGCTCAAATTCGGAACTTGCTTGCCATTTTTTATATTACCGCTCAAAGGCAAATATCAACACATTGTTGTTGTTTTTTGTGATATTTATGTAGTTGTTTTTTATAAATGTTTATGTGTTTAGTGGTATTAGTAATAAATATTTTAAATTCATTTCATTTCAATTAGATTATATATTAATTCTTATTAGGTTTATTACTTTATTAAGTTAAATAATTTAGTTTCAGTTGTTTACATCTGAATATTTATTTATTTATTCTAAAACATTATCATAAATAATAATGTAATTTTTAAAGTTTAATTTCATTTAATAAAAATTTAAACATTTTTTTAAACAGAAAGAAAATGTAAAAGATAAATTAAAAATTATAAAAAAAAAAAAAAAATACTCTTATTTCACATAAGTATAAATAAATCAGCTAACTAAATGAGAATTTCAATGTTATAAAATTCGAGCTATAAAAACATTTGGTATGGCAACAACATTTTTTTTGGGTTTTTGGGAAGATCACTTTTTAATCAAATTATTATTTAATTGAAAAATAATTCAATTAAAGAGCTATCAATTTCTAATTGGCGGAATTCAGCTATTAAAGTTATTAAATCGGTTGTTTTCGTGATTGAAATGGGTTTTTATTTTTTTGGGTGCTCCCGCGAAATTTATTGCCAATATTGTTTTTTTTTTTTTTTTTTTTTTTTTTTTTTTTTTTTTTTTTACCAATATTACAACCAATTAGAAGCATTTTTTTTGTAACATTTCTTAATATTTCACACATTTAAATACGATGTATAATACTAAAACCAAAATGAATTGATGCATTTTTAAATGTGTTTTATTATACATATTTCTCAAAATTAATTAAATTTAAGCTAATTTAAAAGCACACAGTTTTTTTAATTGCCAACGTTATGCCAACGGTGGTAAGTTCGTTCAAATCAACGGTTGGCCACTGTTATCAATCGGGTAACAGGACAATACAGTCAATATTGTTAATCCCACGTTCTGCCAACGCATTATCGACCGTTGCCGACACTCTGCCGATTGTATTTTTCTGCCTGGGTTGTTAAACAAACTCCTTGCCCGATATTTTATATGACCAATATTTACTATCAATGCTTTTTTCTCAAAACAAGATATTGAAAATCGGGTGAGGCCTAAACGGGTGGACCGATTTTCAATCGTTTTTATTTTTGTTCTGTTGTTTTTTAATTTTGTTTTATTATTTTATAAAAAGTTTATCAACAAATTTTAACTAAATAAAAAAGTGTTTTGATAATATTTCTTTAACTATACCTAACTTTTAAAATCTGAGGCCATATTCGATATCTGCGACCAAAAATCTTTTAAAAATTATAGGTCTGAAATTCCGATGCATAGAATTTTTCAAAAAAACAAATTTTTTGCCCCATTTTGATTAAACTAAAAAAATACATGTTCGACATATTTGAGTTTTTGAAGGGACCACCTCGATCAATACATCATTTTCACATAATCTTGGTTCGTGGATCACCAATATGGTGAAACATTTTAAATCGTTTGTCGCAATACTGTGAAATGGAACTTCAAATGTTATAAGCTTTCTGTAGTTTTGAAATCAAGGGAATTTAATATATTATTTGTTCAGGATTCTGTAAGGAATTATAAATTTCTCATTTTTGAGTTATTTTCGAGATTTTGTTATTTTTAAATAATACACTAATAGAAAAAATAACTAATTTTTTTTTGCTAAAATAACTAAAAATTTGTTAAAAATGAGGTTGCAAAAAAAAAAAATGCTAAAATTTGTAGATTTTATTTTGCTATTAGTAAAATAAGAATAGCAAAAATAAAAATTTGTTAAATCTACAAATATTTTGTAATTTTTAAGCTAAAATTTAGTTAATTAAAAGTAACAAATTATTCTGTTAAAATCTGCAATGACACCAGCATACTTTCTGCATTACGTCAATACAAATAATAAGGACTTCAATTTTCCCATTATTTCAATAATAAAAACAAATGCTTATGGGTAAGTACTAATATTTTTTTAAAATATTTTTCACATAAAGTAACGATCTCAAAATTTTTTGAAAATCTAGTTGTAGACTCATTATTTTTCAACTCTAGTAAGTACATATATAACTACTTATAACAACCATATGAAAGTAATAAGATTTGTAATGACAATTGCCATTACCAAATATGCACTTATATGGTAATGCTTTACTAAACCGGGTATATATATTTCAAATAAATTAAAATTCAACTCCAACAGAACTAAAATTTTTGCTGTGCTTAATTTTACTAACATTTAGCTAAATAAAACCTGATAATTTTATCAGTTTTTTCTGCAACGTAAATTTTAACTCATTTTTAGCAGCTTTATCTGCTATTTTTACAGGTTTATTTCTTTGAGTGTACCTAAACTAGACACTTCAACAAAAATAGGCTGCATTAAAGATGCAAAACCATTGATTATTTTCTGAAATATTTGCAAATCAAATTGAAATTTTAAAAAAATTACAATATTTTCTTTTTATTAAATTCTTTTTCTTTTAATCGAGCTTAAGATCCTTAATTTATAAATAATAATTATTTATTTCCAAGATTTCGTCTCCACATTGGGCGACTTCTTCAGGGAACAATTATTATAATTTTATTGATAAAATTTTGTTTTAACAATTATAAGGTACTACATATTCCCTTTTGTATTTTTGTATATTTTTTTGAAATCTAGTTTGTAAATATTTTTATGTTTTAACAAATTATAATAATTGTTCCCTGAAGAAGTCACCCAATGTGGAGACGAAATATTGAAAATAAATAATTATAATTTATAAATAAAGAATCTTAAGCTCGTTAAAAAGAAAAATAATTAAATTAAAGAAGATCAAAGAAAACTTAACATTTTATACAAGATCATTTGTTTTTTGTAAAACAAAAAACCGAGCAATTTTATTTATTAACTAAAAATTTCTTCATCAGCTAAATTAATTCAGATTTTCTCTACTGACAGGCCCTTACACGTTTAATTTTCTTTTTTATAAAAAAGTACGGCTTATATTAGCTATTTAGAAAAGTTTCGAAACCTTTTGAAACTGACTTTAGATGCCTCTTATTTTTCAAGGCTTTTTGAATTGCGAAAAACGATGGACAGGGTTAGGTAGACTATTTTTAAAAAATATGACATGCAAAGGTTCACTGTGAAAAGTCTTTACCTAAAGAATTGATAGCCATTTAAAAGTCGAAAAAAAATGACTTGAAACTTACAAGGGTTTTTTAATTTATTTTATTTTTTGCTCATATTTTTTAAGTTTCAGGTCCAAACCGATATCAAAAGGAGTCACTAGACTATTAGATTAGATTATTTCCATATCGCAACTTGGTAAAAAATTTGTATGATGGTGAAACAAAAATTGAGTTGATGTCAGCGTTCCAATAACGGTATATGAACATTACAAACTTAAATAGAAATTGGTGTAAATTTTTTTAAAATGCATGTTTTGGAGTCTGACATTCACAATTATATTTGAAATTGGCTTGCTAATTTCGTGCACTGAGTTTCTTAGCAAACAACACCTCCAAGTTAAAAAGTTATTTTAAAATTTTTAAACGCATAAATCATATGAACTTCTTAAAAATGTTGCGAAATTTAATTATTTTCTTTTTATAAAAACCATGACTAGAGAATATATTTGGGTATTTAGAGTGAATCTTTGTGGCAATGAAAGCGTTGCATCAATTCCACCAAAAAGTATATCAAACAAAATATTTTAATTACCAAATCGAAAAGGCATCAACATATTTTAAGGACTTAACATTTTATGGAGAAAAAAAAAATTCATAACCTCAAAAAGTATCATTAACTATAAACAATTTTTAATTTTGCGAATTATAAAGTATTTAATATGATTTCCTGCAAATAAGTAACCCTTAACCCGAATAAATATTATAAAACCGTGAAAAAAATTCGTGTATTCCAAAATAATCGTGATTTTCTTTATAACTTCAAATATAATACAAAAACTTTTTTGTTTTTTTTGATCTATAAATTGATATAACTTTAATTAAATCCGAGTAAAAACTGTAATTTTAATATTTTGATATTGCTTTAAACTTAAAACCACCTTCAATTTTGTGCCGTTAAAGATGAAATGGATTTAGGACAAAATAATTTTTTAGTAAAAATTTACATTAAACAAAGTACAAAATTATTTACCAAATTTCGTTAGTGATTTTAGAAAAACATTTTAAAATTTTTTTAAATCCCAGCTTGCAAACATTTTTATTAATTTTCCGTTTTTATAGTTAAGATTCAAGTTTTTTTTTTCAAGATGAACATTTTTATTATCTAAAATATAAAGAAAATGCATAAAAATATCGGCTGATGATTTAGAAAATCGATTTCCATTTAGGGTTTAATAGAATTTTACTAAATTTTTGTATATTGTACTTATTTTTATATTACTTTCTCTTTACAAAGAATTACAGACACGTTTTGCTAAAATTAGCTAAACGATCTGCTGACCTAAAAATAGTTAATTTTTCTGTAAAATTACACTTTTTTCTGTAAATTTTACAAACTTTTTTATGTGAGTGTAATAATTAGTGTCCGACCGAGTACTCGGCTTCGGCTTCGGAGTTCGGCCAAAAAGTGAAGTTCGGCCAAGTTCGGTGTTCGGCCAAATTTTGGCCGAATTTGGCCGAACTACCGAACTTTTTATGATTATTTATAAAAAGCACAAATAAATAACAACTGTGGTTATATTTATTTTCCGAATTTTCAAAAAAACTACATAAAAAATAAAACGTTGAATATGATAGAATATCAAAAAAAAAAACCAACGATATTTAAATATCAATGTGTGTGAAAAAATTTCAAAAAGCCAAAAGAGTTTAAAAAAAAAAATTCCAGAAATATACCTACAAGACTTATAAGCAAATAATCAAATTTAATGCGATATAATTAAATAAAAAAAAAATCGAGTGGTAAGTAATCCTGAAAAGAGAATAACAGGTTCATCAATTTGGGATAGACATGATGCAGTACTAGACTTAGAAGTAGCAGAACCAAACGAAAATTTTATTGAAAAATAAATTAAAAGGTTTATTACGGAGCCTTTAAGTCACGAAATATAAATATATTTGAGTATTGGAATTCAAGTCCATTTACAAATATAAAAGCTGTAGCAATAAAATATTTATCAGCCAAACCAATAAGTGTAGCTAGCGAACAGCTTTTTAGCGCTGCCGGACATCTGTATTCTGATAGACGAAGCAATTCACATGGTGTGAATGCGGAAAAATTGCTTTTCTGTCATTACAATATCAAACTTTTTAATTTTATATATTAAAGTTTAAGTTTTTTTTTCTATATCAACTTAGAAATTGATCAACTATTTTTCTTTGACTATAAAATATAGTACAAATATTTTATTCTTTTTTTGTACATAAAATAGTTCAACTATTTTCCAAATATGATTTTTTTTTAAAAATATACCTATAAATTTGTATTTTGTTTAAATTTATTGATCTAAAAAAACAGTTTATACTTTTTTTTTTATTAAAACAAAAAGTTCGGCTTCGGCTTCGGTTTCGGCCTAACATTGATATTATGGCCGAAGTTCGGCTTCGGCTTCGGCTTCCGCCGAAAAAAATGAGTTCGGTCGGACACTAGTAATAATCCATGCATTAAAATACACATAAAAAAATGTCAAAATAATCAAAATTTCGAAAAATAAACCAAAATTTGTGCATTTCCGAAAGCTTTTGTTGTTTTAACAAAATTTTCGTGTTTTTATGCACTGATAACAATCCATGCGTGAAAATACAAAAAAATTTCAAAATAACCAGAAATTTTGTAAAATAAACGAAAATTTGTTTATTTCACAAAAGATTTCGTTGTTTTGACATTTTTTTTGTATTGTTAACATGGATTATTATGAGTGTGAGTGAGTGTATTTATGTGTGATTGTCCTAACTGTTTTATTTATGAAGCTTTAATAATAATCTTTTTTTTAAGTATGTATCTTTTTTTTTATAAAATTAATGTTTTACAATCTACTGCAGTTGAGAGACTCGTTTTATTCAAAAATTATATAAATATACATTTAAACGACATTATAGATGTTAACTGATTAAGGAATATTTGAAAAATTAAAACATTTTGTTCACAATAGGATATAAAATGCATTTAAATACCAACAAACAGAGGAAAACAAAAATGCAAATAAAAATTCAATTATAATACAGTGAGGGGCAAAAAAATGTAGACAACACTACTGCTATGGCAATTCAAAATATATAATTTGAAATTAAGAATGTCTATTTGAAATTATAAAAAATGCAGTTTTGAAGTTCGGAATTTCAATTTTGAAATTGAAATGACATTTAATTCAAAACTCAGAATTTTTGTTTAAAGTTTTAAATTTCTCAATATTTTACTTTTAAATTAAAAAAAGTTAAAACCAAAATTTATTTTTCGATCTTTTATCATAAATTATGATGTGAGCAAGATTATTCAAGCCAATTTAATGCAGACTTTATCTACTGACAGGTCCATACATGTTTCATTTCGCGTCACCGAAAATCTTTAGAGGACCAATGTAGAAGGTGACGCGAAATGAAACATGGAAGGACCTGTCAGTAGATAAAGTCTGCATTAAATTGGCGGATGAAGACATTTTTAATTAATAAACAAACATAGCACAGTTTTTTGTTAAAAAAAAACAAATGATCTTGAACTTGAATAATCTTGCTCACATAATAATTTAAATTTCTATTTGAAATTTAAAAAATTTCAGTTGTAATTCAAAAAACATTTGGATATTTTTTAAATTTAATATAAGAATTTTGATTTCCCATGGTGGTTTTCTAATTTTTTCCTGTTTTTTTTTATTTTTCATAATTTTTTGACAAATTCACTATATGTTTTAAACGCCTCGACAGATTTAGCTTATTTTTAGTACAAGTGGAGTGGAGAGAAAGTTATAAAATCTAAAAAAATTGTGTTATCGTTGGCTCTTATTTTGTCCTCCACTGTATAATTTATAAACTTTGTCATTTACAAAATACAACATAAAACAAGGCAAATTCTTTTTTTTCCGCAGAACGTGCACTAAAGAAAATAAAGTGGAAAAAAGGCGAAAAACAAACGAAATAACATTTCTTTATGTTTGGAGGTATTGTAGCAAAAATGCTTTTTTTTTGTAATATTTGCATTCAAGTCCAAGTTATGTACACAGAGAAACAAATACAAACAACATGACAATGACAAAGAAACACAACAAATAAAGGAAATGAACACCACAACCCACAAAAACATTAAAATAAAAAACTTCACTGACAAATCCATGGAAGAATCTCTGTTTTGTGGAAAGAAGCTCCAAAAAAAAAAATCAACAAAAACAACAATGATACATATGTGCAACACGTAGTAAAAAACCGAAAAAGGAACTCTAACTACAACAACAACAGCAACATCTGAGGCAACAACAGCAGCAACAACAACATGAAACATAAAACAGCAGTAACAAACAACGAACGACATAAAGAAATTACGCAAAAGCGCAGGCGCAACATGCTGCTGTTGCACATACAAATAAACAAATAACAACAACAATGATGATGATGAAAATTGCTGCTGTTGTTGAGATACTTGTTCTTTTAAAGATAGAACTTTAAAAGTATAAATTTTGAATAATATTAAATGAAATAAATTTGGTCAAATAAACTACAAAAAAAAGTTTAAGTCAACTGATATAAACAACTAGCAAATGCAGTTAAAATAACTACCACATACCGAAAAAAATCACTGACAAATACCGCTTATATAGAATTACGGATTTTAAATGTTATAAAAATATGGAACACGCCGTGTAAAAAAGACTAGTTGTGATCAAATCTGTTAAGATCTAATTAGATATAAGATAATCTTATTAGATCTGGTACCATATGAACATCTGTTCATACTTGCAGGGATCTGGAAAGTTGGGTAAATCTTATGGCCAGATATGATCAGTTCCTGTCATATCTCTCTGTTTAGATCCGGTGTACCTTAGCCATAAGAGCCGTTTTCAAAAGTGAGCCAGATCAGATTAGATATGGTTCAAAGAGAAATCCAGATCTGATATTTTTACACGAGTAGTTGCTTTTTAACGGGTTTCTGTTGTTTTTTTTTTTTTTTTTTTTTTTTTTTTTCTTTACTAAGAATGCGTCCTTTAAACCTCTGACTATAGTTAGTAAATGTTAGATCAGAATGTTTAAGATTTTTTGTTTGTTCTTGTGAATATTTCTGTTGATGACTTGTAGTTATTTTTAAAATCTGTTCATTTTTATCTGAAAAAAAAAAACATTCAATGGTTTCTTTTCTTTTAGTAGTTTTGTAAGCCAAAACATATTTTGTCCTGAGTATTTGCGATAGCAGTACTGAATTAAAATTAAGTAAATTAACTTTTTCAAATACACACAAAAAAAATAATCTGAAAACAGAAATTTTCTTAAATTAAAAAAAATTTTCTGCAGTTTCACTTAAATTTTCCATTTCGCTAACTAACCAGCAACGAAGACAAATTTGCCTTTTTGTTTTTTTTTTTTTTTTTTTTTGCCATTTTTACTCATATTTGCTTATTTTTGGCATTTTTTTGAGTTTTAATTTCTTGGCTTTAAAATTAACTTTTCAAATTATCTAGGCTTGAATTTTTTTTTACAAAAAATATACTTTTTACAAATACTTTTTGCCATAAACATCTTGGATTTTGGGATTTTTTGTCTTTTTCTTGCTAATATTTAAGTCATAAGCTATTCTGTTCTTTTACTTTCAGTGTATTATTTGAAGTTTCTGTTGATTTTCGTTAAGTTATTTCCTAATTTTTTTTTTTTTTAGTTTTTTAGGTCATGCAATTTATTTTATTTTTTCGTTTTTAGCATTCATTCAAAATAAGCAATTTAATCTATGTGAGGAATTTTTAAAATAAGTCATGGTATGTTAATTTCTTCATATAACGATTGTGAAAAAATTTAGTTGTTGACATTAATATGTGGGTTGTTTACAAAAAAAAAAGGATATGAAATGATGATTATTTTAAAACATTTGAGAAAGTTAATTGAAGGCAAATTAAAAATAATTAAAATTTGTGTTAGATCGGGAAATGTTGAACATTTGATACAATACAATTTTTGGGACAATTTATATAATAATTATTGCAAGCGAAAATGTTGCTAAATAAATTTGATCACTAGGGCTCGAAAGTTACCTATTTAGCTATAAATTTTGCAATAAACTGCATGAATTTAAGAATATTTTTTGAAATTGTATGAAAATCTCCGTTTTTACAAAATTTATATGAGGCATTCTTTGTGAACCGTAAACTCATTGCTGTACAAAAGTCTGGCAGCACTGACAAATTTTCTCAAAAATACCGTCGATGGCAACTCTTCAAAATATCGTGTTAGAATGAAACAAATATATACTCAATACAGTGTTTATAATAACTAGTGGGTAATTCAACGTTCTTACCCGTTCTCACACGGCATTCAGAAAAAAGTTATTTATAAGAAAAAAAAAAAAAAACGGTTTTTACAAACAATTTTGGCATCTGTCACTTGTGTCGGGTCTGTTTATACTAAGGTAATGATGGTTGAGCTAATATGGAGGTGCAAGTTGAGATAATGCACTCATATACGTTTTAAAACGTGAGATGATAAGGATAATGAACATTTTTCTAAAGTAGTAGACAAATTATACAGTAGTCCCCGTTTAAATGCGCAATCACAAATGCAGAATTTTGAGTGCATTTAAGCGGGGCATCATTTATCCGAAAGCTTAGATAAATGCACAGTAACGCATTTAGGAAAATATCGCATAAATGCGCAAAAAACGCATTTAATTAAATTATTTCAAACCTTTTGCTTAAAAAAATTTCTCTTTCTGTTAAAGGAAATTTTTGCTTAATTTTTTGAGTTTAAGCTAAAAAAATAAGTTAAGTTTTTAACATAAAAATAAAAAATAATTTAAGTTTTTAACATAATTTTGAGGTCAAAACAAAATTAAAAAAAAAATTATGTATTTTATGGATTGTCTTTTAGGCAAAAAACTTTTATTTTCAAAAACTCATTAATCCCATCAATTTCGTTCTAACTTTACTACTTCCACTCAGCCTAAGGGAATCATTTCAACAGGGAACGCATTTAAACGGAATTATTTCCATACAATTCGTATGAAATATATTTTTGCCAGCTCCTTTTGCACATTTAAACGGGGAACGCTCTAAAATTTAAGCGGTAAATACTGTAATTTATTTGTGATAATTTACTTTGAATCATGGTTGGCAAACACTAACCCTTAAATACCAATAACGAATTAATACCGTTTCAAGGAACTAATTTTAACTTTATAATAACACTAACGAAATAACTGGAAAACCGATAACCATAAAATACCCAAACGAAATAACTTAAAATACCGTTAAATTTAAAATACCCTAACGAATTAGTTCTAAAATATCGAATTAGTTCTAAAATATCGATAACCTTAAAATATCCTAACGAAATACATACATTTTTTTTCTCAAAAACAACATTACTTTAAAAAAAAAAAAATTAATAATACTAATTATTGTCAATTTTGTTAATAATAAATACATACAAATACACATATCGTTCATTAAATGAAAGAACATTGAAAAAATAGTACCTTTTGACCTCATGTCATCCGACTTTCTTCATATTGTGAACAGAAATACTCTATGGAAAAATATAGACATTCTCGTTTATGGATCTTTAAAATTAAAAAAAAATTTTACGTTCCAATATTTTTTTCATCACAACAGCCTCATTAGAGTGGTTTGATGATAAAAATGGGTTAGATTCATTAGTTTTTTCCTATTAAAATTTTTGATAAGACTAAAATCAGGATTAAAAAAAATTTTAAAACGAATAAGAATTTCGACAACTTTTTAATCAATCAAAACACAGAAAATTTCATATAGACGCAATCGAACAAATAAAAACATAACAAATATTACATTATTCAAAAAATTTAAAAAACAGGCGAAGGTTCAATACCAGAAACTGCGCAGTCTGATTCAGAAAAAATTGAAAATTTGCAATGTAGTTATGATTTTTAGAAAATACACTCATTCTTCTCTACCACGCCTCTCACAATTAAATTAAATAAAATTGCACATTAATTATAATATTAATTGCAATTGTCTGAAAAAGACGTTAAAATTCAAACTCAAAAAATCTTTTAATTCTGTAAACATTTTTCGATATTACAACCTTCTTACAAAAATATTGTTTCTTATAAGAAAATTTTTAAAATTTTCCAACTGGCTACTGCGCTGGTAAAATTACATTTTCAAACAAAAACTACACTCACAAGAACTTTTCCATAAAAAATCAACAGTTATTTAAAAGTTTAATCGGTAAAGTAGTTTCAATGGAATATACAGTTAAATTACCAAAGAAATATATTTTTTAACGTTCTGTCTGTTATTCAAAAACAAAAAAAAAATAAACTAAAAAACGGACTTTCGGTAATAGTTAAAATATTCAGTTAAAATTTTCTATTCAAAACAAAAATGTTATATTGTATTGAGTATTGAAATAAACGAAAACAATCTATTGTTTTTATCGATTTTGTTAATAAGTTGTTCAACAGTTGAAAATAAACTAAAAAATACAATTGTTTTAAACGAAAAGTAAGTAATCCTGTTTTTAACTGATTTTCAGTTAATTTAATATGTATATTCAGTAGTCTTTACTAAAAAAATATTATGAGTGCAATTACAAAAAATATCACTTTATCGTTATTTTTTTTTTTTTTATAGTCTGTGCTCGGACTGGGAATTTAACATGGAATTCCGATTTGTAATTATTTATTTACAGAATTTGTGATAAAAATTCAAAAAAATTATCAGATTAGTAAAGAAATGTTATATTTATGTTCTAAATTAGTTCGATGCTTCCAATTTTAGTTTGTATTTATCAGTAGTGGTCGGAACTTCAAGTAAATACATGTTTGTTGTCGTTATCTGGTAAACAATGTTAAGCAAATATCTTTGCGAATCAACAAACTTGCAACAAAATGGCATCGATTTGTTAATACATACACTCAGGGAACTTCTGATTTTTAAAAAATGTAGTTGTTTGGATTGTAATACAGTTTCTTTATTTTTAATGTAAATGTCAGCCATTTGTAGAACAAGTTACATATTTTACTAACCTTGTAGTTCATTTGAAAAAACAAACCACATCAAATGACTGTTTTATGATTTTACATTAATTTTTTACAGTAGTTTTTTGCAATTTAAAAAATAAATGTTTGTTTTTTTTACTAACATTTTTTACTAACAATTGGTTTACTACAATTGTTAGTAATTTTTTGAACATTAAAAAACAAATGACAAAGTTAGTTGAATTTACTGAAATGTAAGTCGTCCTTTTTTTAAGTGAAATATCATTTGTTTTTAACTACATTTGCAGTGGTCTTTACCTACATATTATTCTAAGTGTATTATTGCATATTTTGCTATAAATGCATACTTTTGCATATTTTGCTAAAAATATATATTTTAATGCATATTTTGGCATTTTTTGTTGCATATTTTGCTATAATTGCATATTTTGCATTAAAATGCGTGTTTTTAAGAAAATTTTCCATGTTAAATTCCCAGTCCGAGCACAGACTTTTAAAAAAAAAAATAACGATAAAGTGATATTTTTTGTAATTACACTCACAATATTTTTTCCGTAAAGACTACTGAATATACATATTAAATTAACTGAAAATCAGTTAAAAACAGGACTACTAAAACACATATATAAATGCACTAACTCCCGAGTCCTACTTATCAGTAAGTTAATAAAACAATATGTTTAAAGCGTAGATAATTTTCCTTAAAAATTTTTTTCTTCTGCCCTTCTACACTGTTTCTCTAAGGAAGTTCGGTGACGCTAACTGAAACTTTTAAGGACCTGTCTCACATCATAATTTTTGATAAAAGATGGAAAAATAAAATTTTTGTTTCAAGTTTCTGAAATTTGAAAGGAAAATGTTTGAAACATTTTTCTATTTATAAATATTTTCTTATATGTCTTTATACAAAATAGCAAATCGTTTTATTTTTATTTATTAGATATTTTTGGGAACCCTGGAGCTATAGATTTCAAAAAATTTTTGGAAATAATTCGGCCATTTCTTACTTAGTAGTCCGATTGCAATGCACTTTGGAAGATTCATTAGTGACGTAATACCGAGCTAAGGGATAACTTTTGAAGATTTCCTGTTAAGGAGTTATTATCACATCATACAAGTGTTAGGGCTTGTGTCATTTATAACCAACTGAAAAATATTGCAAATTTGTTGAAATTCGGCACAAATCTTGTCTTTTATGCAGCAAAGGTTGAGACCAAAAATCGTAAAAAGGTACAAAAATAACGTTACAAAATAAATCATAAAAAGAAAAATATTGATACTACGTGAATCACTGAGGCCATAAATTAAAGACGACAAAATTACATTTAAAATGACATGTCATATGATTAATTTATTAAAAGTTCAAAGGTCAACTTTTCGGACATAAAGTTCGCGGGCGAATATTTAAAAACATAGTGCTTTTAAAAATTTTTAAAAAAAATATCCGTGTTAATTATGAACCCTTTCTCAATAACGTCCTTAAGTGTCATGGTGGAGAACGTATTGGTTTACGATTTATTGAGAAAAATGTCACACCAAGTAAACAAAAAAAAACTTAAGTATGATATTTTGTATATCATTCAACCGTTAACCGTTAATTATATATGTTAAGCCGATAGCCTAAGTTGCTAGTGCTTAGTTCTTAAGATTTATTTTTATTTTTAATTATAGTAAATAAATTAAATAAATAAATAAAAATAATAAAATTATATATGTTTTAGCTAAGCTGATTTCATTGGTGAACATCGTTTTTCGATTCATGATACACTTTTTTTTGTAAAACCACTTTAAAATTTGGCTAATTTTTATGCACTTTTTCATATACAAAAACTGTTTGAGTGTAAGAAATGAAACATCTTGCTAATGTAATTCATTAATTATTTCAGTATTCAATAAAACTTTGCCAAAATGTTATTTATTTGCAAATTTAAATATTAAAAAACAGAAATAAAAATTAAAAATAAACTGTTTCCAATCCACCCTAAGATTTGCGGTTAGCATTTATTAGAGCCACGCTTGTCGCCTTAAAAACAAGATTTCAATTTTTCTTTTAACATCTGTTAAATCACGGGAATTGAAAAAAAAAGTTTAAAACGCCTGTAAGTATGCAAATACATTTTTATGATTTTAAAAATATTAAATTATTTGGTAGGCAATCAGTACAATGAAAGATTTTGTTAGAATAACTTTTGCAAATAATAACTTTTTCAGCTGAATTCTGGTACACACAATTTTTTAAGGTATCCAGATATTATACTAAAAGATGAATTCTTAAATCATCTTTCTCGCTAATCTGACATATATATATTTTGCACATTTCGCATTTTTTCCTTAAACGGACATTTTTTTATTTTTCTTTCTTGCAGGAAATAATTCTTCAGAATTATCTTTTTGCATATGCACAAACATTTTTCGACCAATAGAGAAATGGAATGACAAATTATGCAAAACTTTTAAAATATAGTAAAAACTGAGAAAAACAACGGATTTACCAGTTAAAGATGTATATTAGTTAACCAACTTGGATACCCTAATGTTGCTAAAGGCCTTGTTTGTATTTACCATAAAAAACAAAAAAAATAAAATCTTTTGTCGTGCGCACCGGGTGCTAGTTGGTAGCGTGCTGGTTTATCTGTGCGGGGGTCGTAGGTTCGATTCCCAACAGAGGCACTGGTCTGTTTTCGCTACAACGAGCCGAAGGCCATAGTAGCTAGTGATCGGTTAGGGTAATAGTATATAATTTGTAATTATATGATTATAATTAATAAAATAAATAAAAATCTTTTGTTTTTAAAATTATGTGAAAAAATAACTTCGTTAAATTCGGCAAAATTTTAATCCAATATTTCGCAAATCCTGACCCATTAGTTATTAAACGGAGTACGCAATTAAAATTAGATGCCCGAAATATATAGGATCAATGATCGCTTAAATAGTGATCGCTACTATTCTTTTATTTCATAGTGTAACTTAAAAATATCAAATCATTTTTTTTTTAAACTTGGTGTGAAATTTTTCTTAATAAATTAGGAACCAAAACGTTCTCCACCATGACACTTACTGAGAGTACAGAAAAAAGATTCAACTTTGACATACATTTTTTTGAAATTTTTAAAAATACTATTTTTTGAAATTTTCGCCCGCGAACTTTATGTCATGAAAAGTTGGCCTTAATCATGTGATATATTATTTCAAAGGTAATTTTATCATCTTTAATTTAAGACTTCGCGTAGCAATTTTAGTACATTTTTTACGATTTTTAAAATTTTTAAGACTCTCAATCTTAGTTGCATAAAAGATAATATTTGTGAAAAATTTTAAGAAATTTTGATGGGGGGAGGGAAATCAGTTGGTTGGATTTATTTATTTTAACTCTTTGGTACCGCTGGAAAGGAAATTACCTGTAGATTATAACACTTTTAAAAAAGAGTCTCACTCTTGGTGGAATTAAAACTTTAGTGATCCCAATAGGAAGGTAAAAATTTCACTTTTTTTTATTAATAGACATAATACAATGATTTTTTGGACTTAAATAGACTTTATGATTTGCTTTAAGCAATCCCACAATTACCAAAAAAAAAAAAAATTAAAATGTCCAACAATGGGATTTTTAAATTTTTTTATTGGGTATGTCTCTTCCAAACCCGGTTTTAAATGTAGACATGGCAGCAAAAAAATTTTTTTTTATTTAAAAAAAATAAAAAAAATTTTTTTTTGCTGCCATGTCTACATTTAAAACTGGGTTTGGAGGAGACATACCCAATAAATTGGGTATATGTTGGAGTATCTATAACCGCTTCCTCCACCTAATTTTTAACAGTGGGTTAAAGTTGAAATTTCCCTTAAAAATGTGGCAACTTTAGAAGCGGCTACGGGGAAAAGTAAAAATTTTTTTAACACAACTTGCCTTTATATAAAAAGACCTTTCAGAATAGTATGCACACTTTACATGTTCAGAAAGAAAATATTTATCTGAATGTAAAAGACTGTTAGTGCTTTTTGGGGGAAAATTCGAAAAAATTTGATTTTTTTTTTTTTTAATTTCTACTTTAAACGAATACAGTTTTTGAGCGGAACAAGATATTTCACTAATTTTTTTTATTTAATCAAGAATTTATTTAGTTAAGTAACCAATATCTAAAAAAAAAAGAGGGAGCTATTAGAGATAACGCACACATGTAAGCTTGTTTTTTGTTAGTCTCTACTAGCAGATTGAATCAATACTCATTAATACGCCGAAGACGGCAAAAATAAGGAAATAATTTATTTTGATGAGATCAATAGTTCTTTTCCTGCTAGCGTTTACTTTATTATTCGGCTAAAAGAAAGTTATTTAAAAATCTGAAATTTCATGAAATTTCAATTTTAACACTTTCTCTCTTCCAAACCGCAAAGTGAACACAAAAAATTTTGTAAATTTCTATCGAAATAACTTTATTTTATTTTTACAAAACACTCATTTCGCGCATATGTGTTAAATTTAATGTACCCCAACAGGAGCCGGTATTGCTGGTTAGAGGGTTGAAGAACACGCATTTTTGTTATCGGCTCAATCTCATTTCTGGGGGCTAGAGGGAGGGTTGATTTTCCAAATTCAAATTTTTGTATATTTAAACTAAAAGTAGGTTCTAAAAAATGTACAGTGGACGAAATAATTATAGATTCAACTATAAAATTGTGATTTTTTTTAAAAATATTTGAAATATGTTAAAGTTTTTGATACCACATTAGAATAACATTAATTATTGTCGATACCAAACCCTTTTCAATTCAGTTGCTCCATTTTTTTTTTTGCATTTTTTATAACTTTTTGTTTTTTTTTTGCCTGCGAAATAAATATAAGATCAGTTCTATTAAAATCAGTATTTCAGCAAAAGATATAAACAAACTCGGACTTTTTCATCGTAGACGGGTTTTGCAACTTTATGGGATGCATTCGAAGTAAATGTTGCTGCTTTCGTTTCTTCAAAAAATATGCATTTAAAAAAAATTTTACCAATCACCGATATTGGAGGAAAACCCCATGAACATTTTTAAATTTTTAACACATAATTTTTTTAAGAGTAAAACCCCTTGAGTGCAATTGACCCATTTTAATTTATGTTTCAATGATGGATTAAGGAATGTGCTTCGGCGCGATTTTTAACCTACTGTTTGGAATTTGACGTTAATTTTACGACGAAAATTGATCATAAGCATGGAAGGTAAAAGATTCGATGCGGGTATCGGTATGGGTAAGGCTATTTTCTTTTATTTTTGTAACTGTCTTTTGGTGGTAACATTATTTCAGTTATTTCGGCTTAACGGTTTTTTATCATTACTTATTTAGGTAACGTTCTTTTAGGGATAACAGCTTTTTAGTTATTTCGGTAACGTTATTTTAGTTATTCAGGTAATGTCAATGTACGCTGATATTTTTAGATCCCATTATGCCCGAGTTCCAATGTAAAAAAAATCTATTTACAGCGATTTTTTTTTTTAAACTTTGTCAGATTATATCGGTAACGGTATTTTAAGAATATCACTATTTCAATTATTTCAGTAACGGTATTTTAGAGATAACCAAAGCCAGTTGAGAGGGTTTTGAATCGATAGCAGTATTTTAGCGGTATTGCCCGCCATGTCTGACCATCAGCTTAGACAAAAAATGAAATTAGTGAAAGAAAGAAAGTTTCCAGTAATTTTTAAGTTTTCGATTTTTAAATCGCATTCAGTTCGTAGTTTTTAAGTAAAGCCTACCGAACCCTGTACAGTTTCTCTCAATTCAAAAAATCTTGAGAAATATGAGGCATCTAACGTTTAGTTCGAAGTGTGACATTAAAAATATATTTTTAAAATGAGCTAGTGTAGGTTGTAAACCTGGTTGAGGAAATCACTTTTCAATTTTCATAATTTTGAATACACCATATTTTTAACTAAGTCAGTTTCCAAATATATATATGTTTATACTTTTAGCAAACCCATGTGGAAATATTATACAAAATATTTAAAATTTAAAAATTTTCAACTTTGGCGCTTTTTTTTTCTAATACTTTATTTAAAAACATATTTTGTTCTCTTCTTGAAAGTACATTTAATGCTGAGTAAAAAGAATCATTGTTTGTTAAAATCGGTAAAAAGTTACTTTTTTTTGTATAATAATGTTTAAATTTTTCCCACCACGTCCATGTTTCTGTTCATCAGTAAAAAAGTAACGGTAAAATTGTTTGAGCCTTAAATAGTGAGTATGTATGGCATATACAGGTAAAAATTTAATTTGTATTCGAAAGAAAAATGTCACTTTAACAATTTTTAGACAAGTTTAACAAACAAGGACTCTTTTTATTCAGTATTAAACGTACTTTTAAGCAAAAATAAGAAAAAAATAGGTTTTCAAATAATGTTTAGAGAAAAAGGCCCCAAAGTGCATAATATACACTCTAAAAAGTGCTTGTACAATTACTGCTATAATGGTAGTAAATTTGTATGTAAAATCAAGCACAATGCGTAAGTTTAAGCACAAACTACTTAAAAAAATAATTTACTGAATTTTTTTTAGCAATAACGAACACGAATTATTTTAATGTTGATAAACATGTTTCTGCATTTAAAGCGTTTAAATAGGTAAAACTTACATTGAATGTGTGCAATTTTTGTTTTTATTTATATGCAAAAATTGTCAAACTTTTTCAAACAGAAGAAAAAACATTTTTAATTCAATATAATTTTAATTTTTATTGCTGTATTTGAGGAAAAATGAAAGAATAGCTGGGGTTAATATCTAAAAATAAATTAAAAATATAAATTAAACTACACTTAGCATACTATGTAGGTAAAGACCACTGCAAATGTAGTTAAAAACAAATGAAATTTCACTTAAAGAAAAGACGACTTACATTTCAGTAAATTCAACTAACATTGTCGTTTGTTTTTAATGTTGTAAAAAATAAACAAACATTTCCTTTTTTTATTTTTTTAAATAACAAAAAAATACTGCAAAAATTAATGTAAAATCATAAAACAGTCATTTTATGTGGTTTGTTTTTTCAAATGAACTACAAGGTTAGTAAAAAATTTAATTTGTTCTACAAATGACTGACATTTACATTGAAAATAAAGAAACTGTATTACAACCCAAACAACTACATATTTTTAAGGCAGAAGTTCCCCGAGTGTAATTAAAATATGTATCCGATTTATATTTTTGGAGGTTTTGGTCAGAGATAAGATTTTGATAAAATCGAATCATTGTTCTGAACATCTATCATGTTCAAAAGTGACGCTTCTGTCAGTCCTTTCTTAAATGAATCAACAACATTTGGGACTTTTAGTTATTTTTTCCAGTAAAACGGATTTGTATTGGTCTAGCTTTTTCTATCTTGAGCCAATTGACGCTTTATCCTTTTTATTTTGTTGGATACAGTTTTAGATTTAAAATAACTGTAATTGGTTACCGGAAATAAAAACAAGATGTGAATATTTTATAACGCCGCAGTATTAAGTGGTATTTTCCTTTTTTACTTAGCAATTTTTAATTATATCTAAATAACCTTTTTTTTTTATTAAATAAATATAACAAAATAATAAATAATTGCATTAATTTACTGAAAGCTATATTAGGCACATTTAAACTAAAATTTACACACATTATGCGTAATATAGAATGTTGTTATAGATTTTTTACACGTTTTGTGTGTACCAATTTACATACATAGAGTAAATTTACCCAATTTATAGTAAGAGTACAATTTCCTACTATAAGTTGGGTAAATTTAAACAGAAATTATTCGAGTATTGGAAAGCTTAACTATTAATTTTTCTAAAACCGTTCAAAAGTTTAAAATCGGTTCAAAACTGACTTAGTTAACAATATTTTAGTCCGTAGAGTCTTGAAAAAATGTTTTTTTTGATAACTTCAGATTTTGAGGGTGTATTTAAAATTCCGAAAATTGACAAGTGATATACTTAACCAGGCTTACAACCTACACTTTAAAAGTATATTAAATTTGATCTAATTTATAACACCGTTTTATTATATTCTTTTTTTTAGGCCAATTATTAATGACACTTGCGTATGAGTAATACGGCGTAATATAAAAAAAATTAATCATACGCAACATTCAGTTATCGATTTGCTTTAAAATTATTTAATACAAAAAAAGCGAACAAATTTCGGTAGTATCGGCTTTGGCCGAAAATAAAATTTTTCTGCATTTGCATTCCTTTTTCAATGTTACTTTTAAATTATGTTATCAGCTAAACTTCAAATTAGCTCATTAAATTTGACAAATATTGCGCATAAGACTGCGAAACAGAAATAACTTTAATTTAATATTTTTTTTTTTTAAATAAAATTGCGCAATATTTATAAATTTTGAATAATTAAAAACTAAATTATTACAATAATTTTGGATCTTACTTGACTCGAAAAGCAATTTGTTGCTTTTAAAATTTCTTTAAAGCGGGATTTAAAATTGTTCAATTGGAAAAACTTTGTTTATATCACTTTATTCATTTAAAATTGTTTCAATATTTTAAACGTTCTATAAACACTTTAATATTTTTAATTAATTAGAAATTTTAAAATTTATGCTTTTTTTAACTTAATTACAAAACAAATTAGAGCTCATTTTTTAAAACACCGACGGGTTTTCAAATTCATATCTTTCAACCAACAATAAAAAATGTATGAAAATTACACTAGAAAAATCTACAGAAAAAACCAAAAATGTTTTTCGATACGTTTATTAACAATGACAGGCAGACAACTGTGGTGGATAAACGCTGAATAATATTTTCTTTCTTCTATCCCAAGTTGCGCTCAACGACAAATTCAAAACCGGACTGAAAATGAGTAGCGGGCGCACGTCTAACTAAGCGATTGCGGGTCGGACATAAACGAAAAACGACACAATTGGAATTTCTTTAAGGCAGGCAATCGTTGTTGTCGTCGTCGTAGTCGTTATTTAGTTGTATTGCTTGTGTTGCTTTTGGGTTTTTCGTGGTGGTGGAGTAGATACAACAACAGCAACAACAAAAACAACAACATAAAGGCAAAATTATCATCATCATTGTACTTACAATGGGGGATATTGATAAGAGTGTTGCCAACTTTTTGAGAACAAAAAGCGTAACAAAAAATTGTAAAAAGCGTAAAAAAACGTTATTTTTTATTTCAAATGGCGTGAAAAGGCACTAAACAAATTTTTTTTCTTAAATTCGCTTACGAAGTTAAAGAAATGAACTTAAGTTGACCAGATAACAGTTTTGAAATTGGATTTTGTGCTATAATAAAGTAACCACATTTCTTCGCCGACAACATCCAGTGTTTTGTTCGTTCTTTTGCAAAACTATTCACCAAACTTCATAAAAGAAAGGATTTTTCGTATCAATTCAAAATGTAGCAAAAATGTGGTATTTGATTGTAATTTTCTTAAACTGTAAACATATAATATTTATGAATTTTAGATTTCTCTACGGGCTGTTGATGGTCAGTAGTTTTAATAAATCGATATAAATAAAAACAATTTACATCATCTTTTACTCAACGTTTCGTTAGTTGGTTTTTCCAAATTCATCAGGAGTTTATGTTTATTAAATTGATTTTATAAATTACATCGATTAAATATTTCTTTCATCTATTAAAAGCTGACAATACTACACAAATTTATTTTTATTTTTTTTTTTATTTTATTAATTAATAATCATATAATTACAAATTATATACTATAACCCTAACCAAGCACGAAAACAGACCAGTGCCTCTGGTGGGAATCGAAACCCACGACCACCGCACTGATAAGCCAGCACGCTACCAACTAGCCTACTGGGGCGCACTACACAAATTTAAATAAATAAATATGTATATAAATAATCAAAATTTATAAAAAATCACAGCAAAAATCATAATCCTAATATCACAGAACCTCTTCAATCAACTGATTGCCACATAACATTTAAGTTTTCGAAAGTTTTTACTGCAGTTTTAGCAAGTTGACCATAATACAGTTTTATAATTGGATTTCATGCTAAAAAAAAGTAACCACATTTATTCGCCGACAATTTCGGTATTTAGTCTAGTATTATTTTCATACTTTTGCGAAAATCAGCCAAACTACATATACAAAAATAAGTTTTTCATAACAATTTAACAAACAAGAACATTTAAAATTTAGCGAAAATGTGACTGATTGATTTGATTGTAGTGTTCTTAAGACTGTTAGAAAATTTGAGTTTTCTAGGGTTTTTACAGCAGTTTTAGGGCTTTTTTGAAACAAATCCTGGTCTCTAAAGCGATATTGCTTAAAAAGTGCTTTTTAAATTTAGTGCTTTTTTATGTTTTAACACCATGAGTAAAATTTTGGCGTTTTGCGACATTGGAAAGCACCATAGATAGTGATAAAAGCACCAAGTTGACATCACTGATTGATAAGTACAAGTTTGAGCGCAAGGAAAAGGAACACACAAAAATTACACAAAGGTATAGTTAGAGTCAGTCAGTTGGTCGGTAAGTTAAACTCACCTTAACCAGAGAGTTAAACGGATAGTTTGGTTGGTTAGAGAGAGAGTTAAGCTTAAAAGTTGCGCATTACTTTTAAACATATTGGCAAGACGAATGTATAATCCAAAACAAACAAATGTAGAACTCATACAGAGGAAAAAATCTACTTTAAAAGTACTTGGCAGCAGCATCATGGGTATCAAACAATAGCAACAGATGATGCTGAGGGAAGATACTGCGATGAAATCTAAAAAATAACCAAAATGAACAACAACGTTGTGAAAGTGATGCCAATTAATTGTATTTATTTGGACAGTTTTGAGAATATAAACCCCCTGACATTTTTGAATTAGATTTTAAAAGGCAGTTGATTATATTATTTTGATTATTTGGGAAAAAAGTTAGAATTTCGATTATATGGACAGGCAATTTAGAAATCGAAATAAAAATATAAAAACACATATTTAGTTAGAATATTGATCTACCTCAAGTTCAAAATCTTATATGATATTGTCATATTAGATTTTTAAAAAGGTTGATAATTTTTATGATAGTCAATACAATTTTTTCCTGGGAATCACCCCATTCATCAGTTGTCAGCAGTAAGAAAACGATGATTGGCTTCTCGACGCAAAAAGTGTATATATAGTTATATATAGCACGTGGAAAAAATCTATATTTTGAACATCCGGACTTTTTGTCTAGTTTATGCCCTATGTTCCTCCTAGGAATTTAAAGGATTATATATATATATGTACTTTTCCAAATTTAAATTGTTATAATGAATTTAATCTTATAATTTTTTGTTGGGTATAGACAATATAATATGACATACGCTGATTAAAAAGTGACAGGTAACTTGCTAATTACTTTTCGCATGCCCGGCGCCATGTACTCCTTAGACCAGTGCATACATACACAGAGAAATAAAGTGCCAACCGAATTAAAAAGTGTATTTTACTAGTAACAACTTATAAATTCAGTTAGTACAACGATATTTACATTATATTTCTTAAAATCTTGGGTTTTGTAACTAAAATTAAGTTTATTTAACCGAACTTTGCTGTGAAAACTAATGTTGAATTGTGCCTACCGACTGAAATTCATAATATCCGAATTTGAGTCGTAGTAACAGAATTTCAGTTGGCAAATAACAAAAATTTTCTCTCTGTGTACTACTCCTATTCCATTCATACTACCCCTATTACAGAACACATTGCGCTTAATATGTGACTAGTTTTCCTTCAAAAATTGGTCTCCAGTTCTACGATACGTACTCCTACACCAGTCACGTGATAATTTTTTTTCCATTTGTATATCACATAAATCCTAAAATGGTCATACTTTGACACTACATACTTCTAATTCTGATTTCTTTATACTTGACCACGCCTATTTCGCCCACCATTTGCTGAAATAAAAAAATACTGTTTGTATTCTACCACATTTGTCTCAATATGCACAATTACATTCCAAAAATATACAATAACAAGAACTTTCCCATAAAATTTCAACAGTTATTTAAAAAGTTAATCGGTAAAGTTGTTTCAATGGAATATACAGTTAAATTAAAAAAGAAATATATTTTTTAACTTTCTGTCTGTTATTCAATAAAGAAAAAAAAAATGGACTTTCGGTAAGAGTTAAAATATTCAGTTAAAATTTTCTATTTAAAATAAACCATACCTCTAAACGAATTCTGATGTCCCGACTTTTGACCCGTAGTGTCAAATTTTGAAAAATCCCACTTTGAAATATTTAGAGTGCCCCAATCGAATCTAACCCAATCGAATATAATTTATACATTCATCTGCTAGAGCGTCTTCCGGAGAAGAAATAGAGACCCAAATCTTGGAAAGACTCCTCCTACTTTCTGAAATATCTCTATCCCGAGAAATGTACATTTTGCTATAAAAACACGGCTAAAAAGGCGCTCTTTCAACTTAAATTTTAATTTAATCTAACCCAATCGAATATAATTTATACATTCATCTGCTAGAGCGTCTTCCGGAGAAGAAATAGAGACCCAAATCTTGGAAAGACTCCTCCTACTTTCTGAAATATCTCTATCCCGAGATTTGTACATTTTGCTATAAAAACACAGCTAAAAAGGCGCTCTTTCAACTTAAATTTTAACCCCTTAACGGTCACCTAGAATGATGATTTATGCATTAATCTGCTAGCGCGTCTCCCGGAGAAGAAGTAGCTCCCATAATCTTGAAGAGATTCAAAGTGGGCTTTTTTCAAAATTTGACCCTACGGGTCAAAAGTCGGGACATCAGAATTAATTTTAGAGGTATGGTTCCATCGGCAAAGTTTCTTATTTTGATCTCTAGAATACGATTTTCCTTGTACGTTGAGCGATTTTTTTTGCCTCCCTACAAATCGACCGGCCCTAGTATTTACATATTTTTTTAATATTTTCATTAGTAGTGGAAAAATGGTCAAATATATCACAACTTCAACATGCCATAAAAAAAAAATTAAAACTAACTTTGCAAAACCCTTTGGTGGAATTGTTTATCCAATGGTCTACTTACATTTCGCATTGAGATTGATTTTTCTTGTTGCACACTGTTAGGTCAAAATTAAAAGATATTTCAACTTTAAGTTTGCATTGACTCAAGCGACTTTTTGAGTATATATTGTATATATGTCGAAACTCAAAGCTAACAAAGAGGGCCGTCCATTTTGAGACGATGTTTTCTAATGATATTTGAAGACTCGATTTGACTTATACTAACAGATGTCAGTATAAGTCAAAAGTTATTACCCTGACGTTTCGGATTGTATATAAATGAATTGTATCCTTGTGAAAATGGACGGCGATCATTGCTAGATTTAAGGTTAGGCAAATAAACAATAAATGAAGTAATTTCAAAAGAGTTCTTGATGTCTTTGACTCAAAAAATCGTTTGAGCCAATGCAAACTTAAAATTTAAATATCTTTTTATTTCAACGTAACCTATTAAAATAGAGTATACCACTAGATTCTACGCCCCAAAATTATGTTTACGTGCCCCGGGATTTTGGTGTCTCATTTTCACATACTTAATGTATTATGAGTTTTCAACTTATGACCATCAACATAAAAACTTAAAAAGTTTAAAAATTTTATTTTATAATTTTTAAAAAATAATTTTATAATGTAAATACATTTCTATTAGCTGCTATCTGCTTAAGGACATTCTTCGGGCTTATTTATAGAACACATTCTTTTAAATGGATGAAAATATTGACCTGCAGGGCAGTTCTTAGTTATGCCTTGCAATTTTGCACCCAAAGAAAAGCATACTACAAACTTTGTGCAACTAACGTCTTCTTCTGATTTAAATGAACCACTAATACCTTCATCTTGACAAATGGTATTTGGATCACGAGGTGGTAACTCTACGCCTGGTATATTGACAATCGAACCACTAATACAACTTGGTTTAACTAAAGTATCACTTGTACAATAACCTTCTAATCTATTAATATCACAAACTGTATTTTCAGGACAATGTGATAAAGAACTATCCATGGGTGGTACCACTTCGCCAAAACAAAATGCAATTGCAGTTTCATTGAGGCATGCAAATACGTTGTTTTCATCACATACGCCACATTAAATTCGGGACGATTACAACTTGGTTTTACTTTGGATAGTGGAGAACATATTGAAGGTTCGGTTGAGCACACATAGTCTTTGGGGCATGTTTTAAAATCCTCTGTAGCTTTACCATTTGTACATAAAGAATATTGATTTTCATTATGACACGCAACATTATTGGTATTCTGACAAATATCACAATCGGTTTTAACATAGGCCCCATAAGTCAGTAGAATTAACTAATTTAAATAAAATTTAATTAGATTTATTTTGAGTTTTTCAAGTTTGAATTTTAAATATTACCACATTTTTAAATAAAATCTTCATTTTATTTTTATTTTTTTAAAGTTATTTTAAGTTAAAATCAAATTATTATAATTTCGTGGGTTACTTTAAAGACACTTCGATTTAAAATAGTTACAGTTCTTTATCAGTATCTTCTTTTATAATACATAATGTTAAAATTATTTGTATGCATAAGTTTTTATCTTGTTATGTTGCTTCACTATTATCTTTATGATTTTAAGCAATTTTTTGTAAACAATTCATTAAATATTTTTTGCAGTCAAACCAAAGAGTATATACAAATAGAGTGACTACGCTTCCCACGCCTCTCAGCAACCAAATATAAATTCGGGCAAGCAAATGAAAACATTTTTATTACACTAAAACATGATTGCAACATGTTGATAAAAAAATGTAGCTTAAAACATTCACTTTTATTGTGCTTATATTTTGTTATTTTCTATTAAAAATTAATATATTTTAATTTTATCTTGCTGATTTTATCATTAATATTTGAAATAAATAAAAATTTTATTAAATTAATTTATTAAAAACATGATAAAAATTAATTTAAACTTTTAAATTTCTGCAACATGTTTTCATTTGCTCGGTGCGAGTTAACGAACAAATAAAAAGAGATCAGATTGAGCGACACTGAGTAGTATGGAAACCCACTGGCCAAACACAAATGACGTGAGTTCACTAGCAAGGAAGTTATGCCGAGGAGAACTCTTAGATTTTAATGAAACTTCAGTATGTTAAAAAACCATGTAAAAAGCAAAAACATGCCCAATTTTTGAATATTTGTTTCCATATAACCAATGAACTCAAAATAGTTTGTATTTTAAATTACCCAACTGTTAAAATCCGGTCTACTTTATTTTTATTTAAATCAAATGTTTTTTGTTATTTATTTTTAAATATTGTTTAAACAACTAAGCAATCCATAAGAACAAACAAATACAAAGTTAAAAATAAATGTTAAAATTTGAACTACAGATCAGTAAAATAAAAGTTATGTTCAGTAATTTGAAATTATTTTTCAGTTTTTTGTTTTTGTTTGGTTTTTTTTTCTAGAAAATATTTACAGACTAGGGTGCTCCAAAAAAATTTGTTTTGACTTTTTGACCGAGCTACTCCCTGAAAATATGTATTTGGGTGTAAAACTACGTCTCCAAAAATTTACGATAATCGGATGTCGGGAAGACGTGCCGCCATCGCCCTGAAGTTTGAAAATGGATTAAAAGTGAGAAATATGGCTTTGTTCCATTTTCTCAAAAATATTGATATTTTAAAAATAATTCAAATTAAAAACATTGATGATTAGTGATTTGGCGTGAATTCTCCTTATAATGAAGCCATTAAAACTTAAATCGGCTGAAAAACAGCAGAGTTAATACAATTTTCCCCGGCAACTTATTTGTCGCAGACCACTTAATAAAGAAATTCGGGTCGAAATTTTAAAATTTTATAAGTTCCTTGAAACTCAGACAAGAAGTACAAGTAGAAGAAGACAAGAAGCGATTTTTTCAATTTTGCCAATTTTTTCAATTTTAGCGATTTTTTTTTAAATCGATTGAGTAAAAGCCGACTGAATACCCAAAGATTGAATTCAGTGATTGAATAAATCTAATGAAGAATTTAATTCTTTAAACCTCTGTACATATATTATATTTTGAAAATATTTTCCCACAATTAGGCTGCAAACACTCCGTTTCTATTTAAGGACGTATAATTTTTTTTTTTGGTACATTAGGAAGTTTTTTAATTCACTATTACAAATACTACATTTATATATTTTAATTTGTTTATTAATTCACAAAAATTCTCAATAAGTTTAAATTTTTATATATTTTTTAGCTTTTTTAATTTGTTTTATTTTTTTCAATTTAAAAATGTCAAAATATTTGTTGCTATTAAAAGTTAGTATAATTGCAAACGTTGTGCATAAAAATTTACTTTATACTTTAAGTGTGTTTTATTGTATATAAAAGTGTGCGGAAAATAGTTTTACGAATTTTGTATCTAAGTTTTTCGAATTTGCGTAATAATCAGAGCTGTTAAATTTGGATTGCGATTAGTAATCAATTAGATTACATTTTAAAAAGAATGGTATTGATTACATAATTCGCTTTTGAACAATTTCTGATTGTTAATTAATTATGATTACAAATAATCCAAAAATAATCAAGATTAATTAGGATTACGAGAAAATAATCAAAAATAATCAAATGTAATCAAAAAAATAATTGACTACTTCAAGGATTATTTTTGATTATTTTAGATTATTTTTTAAAAATTTTGAGTTTACATCATTTTATATATCTACTTATTTAGAAAAATTTGCATTTACAACTTAAAAAAATTCTGAACAAATAAAACTAAATTAGATAGTTTTTGTATACAAAATATAGATATATTCACTTCAATAACAAAACAATCAATAACAACTTTAGTAAATCAACAAAAAAGGGAAAATTACGTGAAAAAACAATACAGAGAAACAAATACATTGAGAATATTCAATTCACGAAAAACAAAAGTTTCATAATTTACATATATTTACAATTGGCTTTCATTACAACTAATTTATCAAAAGAAAAATCAGACAATGATTGCCTCCTTCGACTGTTGACGATCCCGGCAAAAGAAAACAGTCGTTCAACTGGAGCTGAAGACGTTAAGGGCGTGTTAAAAAAATAAATGCATCCTTTAGTAAATCATATTTTTGCCAAATCTCGTCAGCACTTGCATTATCATTTAAATAGCTAAAGAACTGATGTTTTATCGCGGATCGTTCAATTCATCATCTGCAAAGTCAAATCTTTAAAGTAAAAAACAAAATAATGTACGCAATTTTTGGCGTAAAAACTGTTGTGTTTCTAAAACTCTGCTGGTTATATTCTCGACAGTCAATTCTGGACTTAATCTCTGCAACACCTTGAGCCATTTCATTTTGATGCTTTGGGTAAGTACTGTTGCTGCAATTGTATTATTTGCCTCAAGCTTCAACATGAAATATGGTTGGAATCTTTCTCTTAACCTCTGTTCCATTTTTAAAATAACAGATGATAATTGTTGCAGCTCCTGGGATCTGCTTAGTTTATGCAGCCTATTGCTCAGTGTCATAAAAGTTGGTATTAAAAATCCTGTAATATTATTAATATAAATTTATATTTTAAAGAAGCAAAATATAAAAATATCATGATTAATATTGCTTTCTCCTTCAAGAAAGTCCAGGGTATTTGCAATTGGTTCCATTCCCAAATTGTACATTTCCACTTACTGTCTCTTGCAGAAAAATGTGGCAAAGTCAACTTAACGCACAGATTATTTATATTTTCTTTGTAGCAAAGTAGCTTTTGAACTGCGTCATGCAGTGAGTTCCAATGAGTAACAACGGGAAAAAGCAACGATGATCCCAGGTGTTCTTCAATTATTTCACTTGCACTTCTTCCATAAGTTGTAGCATTTATCGAACGTCAAAAAAAATTAACATTCAACTCATTTTCACAAGTACAAAACATATTCTTTTGCATTAAAAAAAATAATTTTTCTTTTTGGAATGTACTAGACGATTTTCAATTTTAACGATTTTTTTTTTTTTAATTTTTGACGATTTTTTTTAATTTGACGATTTTTTCAAATTTGACGAATTTTTTAAATTTTGACGATTTTTTTTTTAATTTTGACGATTTTTTTAAGTTTTGACGATTTTTAATAATTTTTAATTATTTTGACGATTTTTATTAATTGTGACGATTTTTGAAATATTGGTAATTTTTTTGCAAATGTATTTGTGACAGTATTGCCATAATTTCGCAAAATAAAAAAAATAATTAAAAACAATCAAAAGTAATCTTTGAAAGTAATCGAATTATTTTTTGATTACTTTTTATTATTTTTGATTATTTTCTCGTAATTTTTATGAATCTTGATTATTTTTGGATTATCTGTAATCGTAATCAATTAATAATCGTGCGAATCTGAAAATAATCGTAATATAATCATTGCTTCACCTTTCAAATAAAAAATAATCTAATTACTAATTATTGCGATTAGTAATCATTACGTAACAGCTATGGTAATAATACATAGTTATAAATTTATAATAATTTTTTATAGTGTAGCTTTAATTCCTTAATTTCCTGTCACTTTTTATATATCAGATTCTAAGACGTTTTTTCTAATCCAAACATTTAAAAATTTTTGTCCAATTTTTTATGTACCCGATTCTAAAGGAGCCCACACACGACACCAGCATGCATGCGCAATCAAGTGATTGTGCATTGCGATTCACCGTGTATGGGGTTGTGGTGCGATTGCACATGCGAATGAGCAAAATCAAAAACAGTTTGATATTTTTATGATTGTACCAGCATGCATGTATCGTGTGTGCTGAAATTAGCTCAGTTTTCAAAAGTTTTCATGCAGTAAACAAGACCATGAATGCAAGAGAAAAATTATTTTGGGGAGAATTCCTCGATTTATACAAGTCAATGCCGTGTTTATGGAATATGAAAAGTTCAGAATATTGCAATTGTGATTTAAAAAGCCAATGTTATATTAAAATGGTTGAGAATTAAAAGAATTTGCTCAAGATGCCAACAGAGACAAAGTAGTATCCATGACGACCTTTCTACACAGTTTTTGTAAAGAAATGAAAACTGTACCAGCATGATGGTGTGGTGTCTGCTCAAAAGCTTAATCACACAATCACTTCATTGTGCATGCATGCTGGTGTCGTGTATTGGCCCCTTAAGACTTCTTTCCATCGAAACATTTAAAATTCTATAAACTCAAAATTCTAACAAATGGCAAAACAAGTGCTGAAAACAATGTATAGCTTCTTAGATCATCTGAAGGAAAAAGAGACATACCAAGTGGGGCATCGGTAACAAAATCATGCTTTGTGGAATTAGTTCAGGAATCGCTAGGAAATTAATAATTCCCTTCAGAACTGCTTCTGGGTAAGCACTATTTTTTGCTGGTTTGTTATTTAAATTTTCAAATCACCATATTCAACACAAATATCTCATTCATCTGGTAACTCGAAGCTATTAAATAAACGACGGGTTTACTAAACAAAGTACAAACTAAAAAATTAAGTGCGAGTATAAAAAGTGCCGGTTAAAAATATCTCATGTGTGTATATAAATGAGATAAAGAGAAGACAAGACTTGAATTAAAATAAACAAAATAACAATAAAAACAAGGACGGGCTTATAATTCTGTTTTTCTGCTTGGTAAATGTATTCGTAAATATTGTACTATCAAAAAAAATCTTATCAGTTAAGGTGAGTGAGTGAGTGAGTAAAATTCAAGTGATAAAGTCAAAAACTGAGTGAAAGAGAGATAAAAGAGAACTAGTTGAATTTCAGGCCCATTGTGCTAAAGTATTTAATTTCTGTTTATTTTACAATTTCAAGCTAAAAAACCGGCATTTATTTATTCTTTTAAATAAAAGTATAATTGAAAATTTTTTAATATCCCCTCGTCATCATTACGATTGTTGGTTATGTTGCGTTTATTATGGGGTTTAATTTATAGTGACCATAACATGTTGTTGTTGTTGTTAAGACATATCGAAGTAATTCTCATCTCTGGTGTGTTGTTGTATGAATCTATCAAATGCAGTCAGAGGCAGTCAGTGACAGAGTCTTGTGTGTATGCATAGACTCTATGGAAAAACGAAAGGGTTAGTTTACTGAATTAATATGTGAACACTTATTGTTGGAAGAGTGTTTTATTCTAATTGGTCAGTTTGTTTTTATTATTGTTGTTGTTGTTGTTTTTGTTGTTGATATCGTTGTTGTAGTTAATTAATATTATATTTATTTTGTTAAATATATGGACGTACGATGTTAGTACAGTGGGATTGCACAAAATTACCCAGTGTAGAAACGGTAATGATATATAATTATTTTTTGCACAACCAGCTCACTTTCTACATCACTTTAATCCAAATAATAATGACTTTAATAACAACTAGTTAATTTGTCCATTATTTGAATACAAAAAATAATAGGTTACCTAATAAATACTTATTTTCCAATGTAGAAAAACATTACCATATAAGTGGTTATATAAGTACATATTTGGTAATGGTAAGTACCTACAAGTGTCATTACTTTGGCGGTATGAAAACAAGACCCCAATGAAATAAGGCCCCAAACCGAAAATGAAGTAAGGCCCCAAAAAATTTCGATAAAAAAAATTGGGGTGTTATTCATTTTTTGGGACTTTATTCATTTTTTTTTTGGGACTTTATTTCATAATGAAATTAGGCCCCCAATATGAGAAATGGAAATAAGTCCCCAAATAATTATTTTGGGGGTTATTTCATTTTCTTAAAAAGCACAATTTTTTAAGTAATATAAGCAAATAACCGTTATAATTACTGCATGAATTATCAAGTTATTAATGTAAATAGTTATTGCTATTAGTAAGATGAGATTATACCGTGTAGTAATTTTGAAGCTTCTTTTATGTCGCACGCAGAAAAAAACTTTATTTCGCGAAGCCGCCTGCCGCGTTCTACGGAGGAAAAAAACCCCTAAGACCGGCCGAAGGCCGCCACCCAGAAGAACTTGTTTTTCGAATCAGATGTCGAATCCGTTGAAATCTTATGTTTTTAAGACATCATGTAATTTGTAAAAACAAGTCTTTCTGTGTGACGGCCTTCGGCCGCTCTTAGGGTTTTTTCCTCCGTAGAACGCGGCAGGCGGCTTCGCGAAATAAAGTTTTTTCTGCGTGCGATTATACGATTTATAAATTTAGTTTTATTTTGTGATATACTACTAAAAAAATAAAAAAAAATGTATTGATATACTAAATATTATTAATCTTTTTATTTTAAAAAGGCTGAAAAAAAATCGCGCAATTTTTTTCAGCCTTTTTACTATGTATTAATTAGGAATAAAGAAATATTTCAAAGTAATATATAATTTGATTTTTTTTTTATGGGGGCCTTATTTCATTTTCAAAATGGGGCTTTACTGCATTACGAAATAAAGCCCCAAAAATTGGGGCATTACTTCATTTTGTTTTGGGGTGTCGTTTCATTTGGTTGGGGGTTTATTTGATTTTTTTTTGGGGTATTGTTTCATAATGAAATAAAGACCCAAAAAATGGGGCGTTATTTCATTTTAATGACATGTCATTACTAAATACTATCATTTGGGACAACCCTGGGTTAGATTAAGATTAATGAAAAAAAAAATTCTCTAATTTTTTCAGAATATTGAACAATTTTCCCGATTTTTAAAAGGGCACAAAATTAATATAAAAAGTTTTGAGTTCCATTTAACCCCGTTAGCTCAGGAAAAAAGTATATATTTTTTATAAGATTGTTAACCCTTAACTACCATTTTATTTTCAATCTGCAATTATGAATGAAAATAAAAAAAAAAATTAAGATTAAAAATAACACAATTTTGGGCGCTTTTCTTTAGGCACATTAAGTGCAGTAAAAGTAAAATAATATTGAAGAGATCCCTCAATCCACTTAACGTGTGCACCGATTTAATTTTGTTGGCTTTGAAAGAATGGCAGTGTTTTTAATAAAAGAAAAAAATTAAAATATATTTTTGGTGAAAATAACTAATTCAAGTTTGATATAATTTTTATTAAAATGAAAAAAGTACGGTCTTGTTTACTCCCCCTTTACATCTTGTTTTTAAACAAAACTAACAAGTGTGGAAATAAAAAGGAGAATATAACCAAAAAGTGAGTATGCATATCTACCAAGGGTAGAGCTTGCAAATAACAAATAAGTTTTAAATTTATTTTTGATCAATGTTGATATGATAATCTTTAACTTCGAGCTCATATATTAAAGGGTCCGCCATCTAACGTTTTCTTTTCAACTAGTGCTTATTTCGTGAATGGTAACACTTAGCTCATGTCTGATTTGACAGATAATTAGTTTTATCCTTCCGCTGAACGAATATGGTCCGTATGTTCGTTATCTTGTGAAAAAAGTGAAAGAAACTGGCATCCTCATCAATAAACCAAAGCGTGAAAAGCCAAAAACAGTGCGTATTCCCGAGAATATTGCTGCTGTGGCAGAAAGTGTGCGTGAAGCGCCATCAACATCAATTCACCGTCGTTCTCAACAATTGAACATTTTGGAGACATCATTGAGACGAATTTTGCATAAAGACCTTGGTATGACGCCATACAAAGTCCAATTGGTTCAGGAGTTCAAAAAAAAAAAGTTATTTGGCGGACCCTTTAGTTCTCATTTAGGGGAAAACTAGGTTATATGAATGTTT